>CAIIXF020000008.1:23017004-23617004 GCA_903813345.2 Owenia fusiformis | reverse complement strand
GTTCACAGGTTTTACTGTACCTCATTTGGAAGGATTGACAGAGCAGAGAAAGTCAGTATGGATATGGATACAAACAAGCAGTACAGTAAAATTTTAAATGTTTGGAACTACTTTGAATTAAAAAATAAGCAATCAAATGACTATATTGCAACAAATAAATAAATAGTACCTTGGGTACTGGGCTCACATGGTATTGCTCAAAAGTGAATCATGGCTAAAATGACAGAAAAAATGGATGTAATTTTTGCCGATTTTTTGTAACAAAATTATTTCATACAACTACTCTTTACAGTGACATGACTTTTTACAATGCAAGACACCTGAAATTATTTGTAAAGCTAGGAAATAGGCCACAAGTGAATTTTGCAAGACAAAAATGGCAACCATTTTGAAAATAGGCAAGCTTTTGAACCAGGAGTCATAGGGGAGTTTTCTACATTGATGTAACTTAAAACGGGAATCCTATTGACAGAGGTTTTAAGGCAAATGGTCCAAAAGTGGACTTTGCGAGTAGATGGACAAATCAATGTTAACTAAAATGGCTGAAAATAAAAAAAAACAAGATAAAAATTTTTGCCTATTTTTTGTAACAAAATTGTTTCATTCAACTACTCTTTACATGGCTTTTTACAATGCAGGACACTTGAAATTATTTGTAAAGCTAGGAAATGGGCCAAAAGTGAATTTTGCGAGACCAAAATGGCGATCATTTTGAAAATAAGTGAGCTTTTGCACCAGGAGTCATAAGGGAGTTTTCTGTATTGATGTTGAACATATAACTTAAAATGGGAATCTTATTGACACAGGTTTTTTAAGCAAATGGTCCAAAAGTGAATTTCGCGAGACAAAAATGGCGGCCATTTTGAAAATAGGCGAGCTTTTGAACAAGGAGTCAAAGGAGGTTTTTTTTCTATATTGATGTTGAACAAAAAAAAATGAAAATGGGAATCTTGTTGACAGAGGTTTTAAACTGGCCAATTGTTGACAGACGGACAGACAGACTGACAGACGGACAAGTGAGTGATTGCAATAGCTCACCATGTCAGCTAATTCGAAACATATGTACTTGTCCTAACTATTGTATATTTCAGATAGTTATATATAATGTGCAGCATGGACGTAGGGCTATATTTTGAGTTGGTACGCACATTCGGGGATGCCTGATTGCGTGGCTGAAGGCCGCGCATCTCAGGGGGTCCAAGGGTATGCTCCTTCCGATATAAATAATATCCTTGGTCTTCACTATGTCACTTGTATTTGTAAGTGACGGAATGATAAAATGAAACTCCAGCAAATTTGCGGTCTAAATTAAAATCACTTCGAATTTTTAAGAGAACTTTTCACCTCTAATAGCAAAACTTTTGTTTTATTTAAGTATTGTATCTATTAGATTAGAGTCTCAGGGGTATGTAGGCAAATTCATTTTGGTAGGAGCGCTCTGTTTATACTTGGTTAACTGTTAAAAATAATAAGAACATAACTTCGACATATGAGTGTTACTTGATGAATGGGACCCTAGTATGTATCCAACAGACTGACTAGAAGTCAGTCTGTTATGATGTACTCCTTTCCTGTGGAAATTGCAGTGAAATTTTTTGCACAAAATTATCAATTAGAGGAACCATTTCTTCAATAAAATAAACATTACAAAATTTCGATTAAATAGTAAGGAGTCATACTAGGGTCCCATTCATCAGGTAACACTCATATGTCGAAGTTATGTTCTTATTATTTTTAACAGTTAAGGTGCTATGGAAGTTAAACAGGAAATGACAAAACAGGAAGTGAAAAGCCATGCTGGATTTTGAAAATTTTTTGAACCAAGATAACAGAGTTCTGTTTGGACCTCCAGTCAGTTTAACTAGTTCCACATATCATTTACATGACCAGGAACACAACGGAAATGGTAAGAATGACCATAAACATGATGAAATAACCTTTTCAGCCCTCTGAAAATGTGCCTGAAAAGCAGCTAAGAGTAGGTGCTCAGGAAAGGTCACTGAACAGAATCTTTTGACTTTTTCAGAAAATCTGCCCAATATATTGCTTAAAATGATACAATTTAAAAAAATTTGATATCATTCTTAGAAAAAGAAAAAAATGAAAAAAACTGAATCGAAAATTGATCGATTTACCTTTTTACCACAGCCATTATTGTTTCAGACAATTTTTTAAAATTTCAAAGATTGTATCATTTAGAGCAATATATTGGGCACGTTTTCTGAAAAAATCGAAAGATTCTGTTCAGTGACCTTTCCTGAGCACCTACTTTTAGCTATTTTTCAGTCACATTTTCAGAGGGCTGAAAAGGTTATTTCATCATTTTTATGGTCATTCTGACCATTTCCATTGTGTTCCCAGTCATGTAAATGATATGTGGAACTAGTAAAACTGACTAGAGGTCCAAACAGAACTCTGATATCTTGCTTCAAAAATTTTTCAAAATCCAGCATGGCTTTGTCACTTCCTGTTTTGTCATTTCCTGTTAACTTCCATGGCACCTTAACCAAGTTTAGTTTGAAAACGCACCCTTTATTATTATATATCAGAACTGTATCAATTATTTGTATCAGCATTGTAAACTACAATCAAATTTTTTATTCTGTCAATCAGTTCATATGGTTAGAATAAGGAAAGAATGTGATGTAACCACGTGTCTACTTACTAGCTTGTTCTATGTCATCCATCGGACTAGGTTACATCGTGGAACGCAGCCGAACAGGACGCTGAAGGCAACAGCATATCTATCTTGATCTTAGCCGAATTTTTGGAAATTTAGATCGTCCATTTTGCAAGCTCACGTGACTGACACGTGACACATGTCTGATCACGTGACTAGTTACTGTATCGATCATGTGACTTAATCACGTGTCAATGACGTGTCACCCAATCATGTCTTCAAGGAAATCGGAAGTAAATATTTTGGAAAATGTTTTCCGAGCATTTGCTACTGATTATAGAAGGCCCAATTACGCAACGAACGAAACTGCTAAATTGTTTTCGTGCCTAACATGCGCAGTACGCAATGAAAGAAACTGCTAAATTGTATTTTTAGAGCTGTTTATTGATCTATTGATTCATAAAGACCTGTAATGATGCATTCAAATAAGACCGCCTCCTAAATGAAAACAGTACACATAAGGTGGTGAAAAAACAACGAACTAAAGTTGAAAGATCGCAACGTTCGCTACTTTGTTCAATTCCGGAAATCCCCAAGGGGCTGCAAATGGGAAGTTATTTAGATTTAGATTTTATAACCTCAGAATACTGGCTTCATTGTCGTGTTTGGCTGCGTTCCATGATGTAACCTAGTCCGATGGATGACATACAAGCTAGTAAGTAGACACGTGGTTACATCACATTCTTTCCTTATTCTAACCATATGAACTGATTGACAGAATAAAAAATTTGACTGTATACAAAAGTTAGGTCATCTATAAATGTTTCTATTTTTACATATACTGTTTCAATATCGTCCTTTGATTGCTTATTTTAAAATTCAAAGAGTAGTTCCAAACATTTAAAATTTTACTGAAGATCTATTATCACCCACCAATATTTTGAATTTGAACAATTGTGTGCACACTTGTCCTGATGATCAGTCCTCGGCTATAACCGTAAAATGACTTTAGTGGAATATTCGACAGGCTATTAAATACCCACAAGTGTTTCTATTGTCTTATTTTGATTCTAAGCTTAGCCTAGATCTACGCCTAAATTTTTGCAAACTCATGGTGAAATTGTTCGGGTCTTCAAAACGATTTTTAGTAAAAGCATGCCAATAAATTGTATCAAAAACATATTCATACAAGGGTAAGGTTTACAATACAAATACAAATTAATCATATATTAAAACACATACCCCTGTTCCAATAGAACTCATGTTTTCAGTGAGAAATTAAACTATTTGGTTGGTTGGAAAAATGCCGGCACCGGAAGTTACAATTACCCAGGATTCAAGTCACTTCCGGGGAGGGAAAAAAGTTCTGCTAAAGTTTTTTAAACTTAATTTACTAAACTTAGATCTAGTTTCAGAACAAAGCATTCATGCTCTGATAGTTGAAATAATGTTAACAAAGGCAATTTTAACTTTTCTAACGTCCAAAGTTGTTCTGAAAAGAGGACGAACAACTCATAATCTCGTTTTGAGTTCAAGAAAATTAGGACTTTCTGGAGCCTGTACAGGTAAGCAACACAACAAGGCTAGATCTAAAAAAGAAAATGCAGCAAACTCCTCGCGTCGAGGTCTCCAAGTCAAAAAGTTGCCTGACCCTCTCACAGATATTGGCCGGATCGTTTTGTAGTAGGATCTCGTAGCCTCAAAGAATAATACAGAAGATGCATCACTAGAGTAGGCCTAGATTTCATGGCCAAACTCCCGTGCAGTGATATATCACTGCGGCGGGCAGGTATCTCGCCGTAAGCATGGTAACTTCGTAATAAACAACTGACGTGATTGGTTCTAGTTCCATGCTCAGGTCGCGTGATTGTAAAATTTAGACAATTTCATTGGTTGAATTGCGCATATTAACTAATAAACAACACGTGCGGTAAACTATTATCAACAAAACTTTTACTCAGAATTCCGTCCGCGGTGATTTCTTCTCATATTTCAATAATTTTGAAATATTTTGACAAAATAATGTTTGGGGAACATTCATGAATACATATTTTATAAGTTGTGTGAAAATTGACCACATATATGATGAAAAGGGGAACTATTTTCCCCAAATTTTGGGGATTTTCTTCGTCTGCCCGCCGCAGTGTCTATACCGAGACACTGCATAGGAGTTCGTTTCATGGCCTGACTTCGTCGGTAGAACTTGAAAAATAAGATTTATCTGAAGATTGGGAGTTCTACTTACCCTCTCATTTTAATGACACCATATCAGCTATGTTTTGTTCATGATGAAGCATAAGCACAGTAAATTATAAAGCATCACAAACAGGTCCTAGAATATAAATAGACTAATACAGCAGACGACCCATTCATACTTTCTGCGCAGCATTTCATTCAGACCAATAATTCAACTGTAGATCATGCACTTTTTCTAGAACTGGTTCAGAACCTGGCTTGTGGGAAGATCACAACAGATAGTGCTCGATGGTGAATCAAGTTCAAAAACTCCAGTAAAATCAGGAGTTCCTCAAGGTACAGTTCTTGGACCACTCTGTTTCCTTGTTTATATCAATGATATGTGTCATATAATCATGTAGACTAAAGTTATAGTATCCCTTTAAATGTGATGTGACGTCATAGCCTCGTTCTGGATTCAATAAATGACTGATAATGTAAAAACTGCTTCCGTTTATGCTCTGTTACAACTCGGTGTTTATTGTCTCATTACATGGCGTCAGATTAAAGTAATTCACGTCAACTTAAGGACTAGAACATTAACTACATTAAGATGGCATACAAGTTGGAACCACCGCCAAATTTCGACGCTACACAACCAAAAGAGTGGAGATTCTGGAAAGCTCGATTCACTCGCTTCAGAACTGCTTCAAAACTTTCCGACGAATCGGAGGAAAATCAAGTCAATGCTTTGCTGTATATTATGGGGCCGAAGTCAGAAACTATATATAACACGTTTACATACTCTGAGACGGAGAGTAAGGACAGATACGCAGACGTTATTGCCAAGTTTGATGAGTATTTCGTGCCCAAAATCAACGTCATTGATGAACAGCGAAAGTTTCACTGCATTGAACAGGGTGACAGTTCAGTTGATTGTTATTTGCGCTCACTGTATGAACAGGCGGAAATATGCGCATTCGACAAAAAGGACACTGAAATTATGCATCAGTTCGTGAATGGTCTTAAGGACTCGGATTTAACAAACAAAATCAAGCTCATGGATTATAGTAAGCTGACTTTGCATAAATGTGTTGAACTTGCACGCATCAGGGAAGCCGTTGGGAATAGTTCGTCGACCCCACAGAATATTGATCACGTGACAAGAAAGGGGCGTGGCCGAGGTAAGACATTCAAAAACAGGAAATTTGAACAATCCAAATCTTCTGGTGAACATTCAAAATCATCTGATTCGCCTTGTGGCAATTGTCTTACTGTTCATAAGCCAAGGAATTGTCCTGCATATAACAAGAAGTGCAATTTCTGTTCCTGTTTGGGTCATTTTAGCAGAGCCTGTCGCAAGAAAAACAATAAAAAGATTCATGAAGTCAACAGTGATCATGATACCAGTGATATCCACAGTGATGATATCAACTTGGATGCAGATTCTACTACAGACTATGCGTTTCTGGGTCAACTACATGAAAATGCAGATTCATCGTGTGATTCTAATAGTGTTTCAGTGCCAGATGAGCCGGCATGGCTTGTCAGTGTGAAGGTAGGTGGTATTTTCACAGGTACATTCAAAGTAGACTCAGGTGCTGATGTCACTATTATGTCCTTTTCTGATTACAAAAAGATTCCAGACCGTCCAGGTTTGTCCCCTTCCAAGACTAAACTTTCAAGCCCAGGGGGTATTGTCAAATGTCTGGGAGTGTTTACTACTACATTATCCTTACCAGATCAGCCTAATAAACGATTCAAAGCCAAGATACATGTTGCTAATACACATGCTGGGATTAATTTACTATCTCGGGGTTGTTCTGTGTCAATGGGACTTATCAAGCGTCTATGTAGCCTAACTTCTGTTGTTAAGAAATTGACTGGTTCTGACATACAAGACAAATACTCTGACTGTTTCGGTGAGATTGGTAAATTGACGTGTGAACCTTTACATATTGAACTTAAGGATGATCTTACATGTAAGCCTTATGCTGTTACTACATCGCGTCGTGTGAGTTTACCATTACTTCCTAAAGTGAAATCGAAACTTGAGAAACTTGAGAGTCAAGGGGTCATATCAAAAGTCACAAAGCCTACGGATTACTGCGCGCCGATCGTGGTCGTTGAAAAGAAAAATGATTCGGAACCTAGACTCTGCGTAGATTTGAGACAGTTGAATAAAAATGTGAAAAAAGAGAAATACATGCTTCCTACTTCAGATGAGATTCTTCACAAACTTAATGGTTCAACTGTTTTCTCAGTTCTTGATGCTTCTAACAGTTTTCTCGGACTTCCTTTAGATGAGGAATCGTCATACCTTACTACATTCATCACACCATTCGGTAGATATAAATTTAACAGAATGCCATTTGGGTTGAACTTCGCTAGTGAAAGTTATCAACGTCGCATGGCGGAAATATTCAGAGGTGTTGATGGTGCTGAAATCGTGATAGATGATATCATTGTACATGGCCGAGATCAGGCAGAACATGATCGGAGATTAAAAGTCGTTATGGAAATCATTCGAAAATCCGGTATCAAGCTTAACAAGCGGAAATGTCGATATTCGCAACCAAGCGTGACTTTTGTAGGTAATACTATATCAAAAGAGGGTGTTTCACCTACTGCTGAACATGTCAAAGCAATCATGAATTTAAATGAACCTACAAATGTGTCTGAATTGAGAAGATTTCTGGGTATGTTAAACTTCTTATCAAAGTTTATACCACACATGTCTACTGTAGCTGCTCCGCTATATGAATTACTTCGTAAAGATACTGCATTTGTGTGGGAGCAGGCACAAAAGAAAGCTTTTACTGATTTGAAACAATGTGTAAGTAAGGCACCAGTACTCGCATTTTACAATGTAGATCTACCTACTAAGGTAAGTGCAGATGCTTCTAGCTTTGGTTTGGGTGCTTGTTTATTACAGAAACATGAATCAGAGTGGAAACCTGTTGCTTTTGCTTCTCGTACCTTATCAAACACTGAGAGAAACTATGCTCAAATTGAGAAAGAGTGTCTAGCTTCTGTGTGGGCCTCTGAGCATTTTAGTAAATTTCTGACAGGACTGGGTGAGTATATTATTGATACAGATCACAAACCACTTGTTCCTTTGATCAATTCTAAGGCAATTGATGATGTGCCTATCAGATGTCAAAGATTACTGATACGTCTTATGCGATTCAATTGTAAAGCTAAATGGGTACCAGGTAAAGATATGTCTATAGCAGATGCCTTGAGTCGTGACCCATTACCAGATACTAGATCTAGCTATGATACAGCTTATGATACTGATATGAATCAGTACTTGTGTTCTGTTGATAGAAATAGACCCATATCAGATCAACTACTTGAGAGTATACGTGACATGACTTCTCAGGATGTACAGTTACAGTTGGTAAGTAAGTACATTGCCATTGGCTGGCCAGACAGTATTAAATCAGTACCACCAGATGTAAAACCATATTTTTCAGAACAGGGGTCGCTTAGCCTATACAATGGTTTGATTACTCATGGTTCTAGAATATTAGTTCCTGTGTCACTTCGTTCTGAAATTTTAGACAAGATTCACCAAGGTCACTTAGGTATAACCAAATGTAGACTACGTGCCAATCAGTCAGTATGGTGGCCAGGTATTAGTAGAGATATCTCAAAAATAGTCAATCAGTGTGAACACTGTCAGAAATATAACCATACACAGAGACATGAATCACTTATTCCTACTACATTGCCAGACAGACCATGGAGTTTGTTAGCAGCTGACTTATGTGAGTATGACAGCAAACACTGGTTAGTGGTTGTTGATTATTTTTCTCGATATCCTGAACTCGTGTGTCTTAACAAGAATACAACTTCAAAGAATGTCATTGATAAAATGAAAAACATTTTTGCAAGATTTGGCATACCAGATTGCGTCAATTCTGATAACGGACCGCAATTCGCAAGTGAGGAATTCGCTTTGTTCGCGAAACAATACAATTTTGTACATGTTACTTCCTCGCCACATTTCGCACAATCAAATGGACTCGTCGAACGCGGAGTTCAAGTAGTAAAGCGCGTTTTATCGCAGTCGGATCCATTTTTGGGATTGTTAGCCTATCGTAGTTCACCACATATGTCCACCGGGATTTCACCAGCTCAGCTTCTAATGGGTAGAAAAATCAAAACTACGATACCGACATTACCAAAGACATTAAAACCAAATTGGACCAATTTGAAACAAGTTGCAAAAACAGACAATCATGCAAAGTTATCTCAGAAATATTATCATGATAGACGTCACGGTGTAAGACCACTGACACAGTTAACTCTGGGGGAACGTGTGCTTGTTAAAACTGATCGGGAAAATGTATGGAGTACTAAGGGCATTGTTAAATCCCTAGATAGTCCAAGATCTTATCTTATAAAGACTGAGAAGGGAGGGATTATCAGGCGTAACAGGCGTCATTTAATGCCAGATTCCACTTATTCTAAAAATCCTATCCCCGAACCAAGCTTTATCCCAGATATTCCTATCAAACCGGATGTGTCTCAATCCTTGAATAATAGCCCTATGAAGGCTACAGTTCATAATGCACCAACTACTACTTTGAGTTTGCCTGGTGTTGATCCACCAATACCTACACCTATATTTAATGAGCCTATGAATAGGTCTGTTATAGTGAATTCACCAGTGAAGGTTACCCCACCAGGAATACAGACTCGCTCTAGGTCTGGTATTGTGGCAGATAAACCAGCCAGATTTAAGGAATGATTGATAGTGCTATATGATGTAGTTATGATTCATATAGAAAGTGTTAAACATAGAGTAATGTGCTGACAGTGACAGTTGTAGCATACACATTACTAGTTATCATAATAGATGTCATTTACATCTATGGACTTCTGTTTATTTACATTATTTACATTATATATAGTTATACATACTGTGTTTGTATTAAGACATTCAACTTGAGAAATCATTTCTACATAAACTGATTTGTTTACATACATCGGCATAGAGACACTTAAAGTGATTATGAAACACATATAGAGTATCAGACTTTATATTTGCAAGCTGGACATAACATTTATATATACTTCAATGATACAGTGATCTTACTCCACTATGGTATATTGAGTTGATCTTAGTTACTTATATTGTGCTCAATATGCTTGAAGGGAGGTGTCATATAATCATGTAGACTAAAGTTATAGTATCCCTTTAAATGTGATGTGACGTCATAGCCTCGTTCTGGATTCAATAAATGACTGATAATGTAAAAACTGCTTCCGTTTATGCTCTGTTACAACTCGGTGTTTATTGTCTCATTACAATATGGGCAATAACCTATCATCCTCAGCCAGTCTTAAACTATTTGCTGACGACAGCCTTTTATTCATGACAGTCGAAAGCAAGCAAGATGCATTAACACTACAGGAGAATCTTGATAAACTGGTCTCCTGGGCATCAACATGGCAAATGAAATTCCATCCATCAAAATGCTATGTGCTAAACATTCACAAAGGTAAATCCCCTATCATTCACAATTACACCAAGCTGGGGGAAAACCTTAAGTCGGTAACACACATCCCATACCTAGGTATTGACATCACAAACAACTTACACTGGACTACACATATTCAAACTATTGTATCCAAAGCCAATAAGGTGCTTGGATTTCTCAGGCGCAACCTCCATCAATGCCCTGAAAAAGTAAAGGCTCAGGCGTATAAGTCACTAGTCCGGCCTAATTTAGAGTATGCCACTGTTCTGCATGGGATCCATACCGACAAAAAGATATTGATATGTTGGAACAGGTACAGAGAAGAGCAGCCAGGTTTGTAACCAAATGTCACTCAAGGGAACCAGGCTGCATCACCAAAGCTCTTCAAGACCTACAGTGGGAGCCACTGAAGGAGCGCCTATGTCAATAACTGCAATTAAATAGGTGTGTTTTTAATATAGATCTATGTTTTAATGTAAAAGGTCCCCAGTGCACAGCAGCAAGCATGCACTACTGGTAAAGAGGGGTGATGTCAACGCGGTAGCCTGACAGTCGCCCCAGGGTATTTCAACATAAAGGGATTTCCTAGGGGGGTACAGGGGCCAACCAGGAAGGTGCCTTTCAATTTTAAAATGAGTTGTAAACCATAGATCTATTTTTAAATGTTAAGGTTTTAAATTATATTCTATTCAAATTCTATCACTGTTAAATTATATATCTGCTGTATATGGGCTTATTAGCCTTTTGCAGATTATTGACATAGACATAGACAGTACTTGATTGAAATTTGTGTTAATGCTTTTTGGACTTTTCCATTTTCCTCATGTTTACTTCCGGGACGGCGTTGCCTCTATCACGAAATACTGTATTGACCTTGAACTCTAATTTTGTGACATATCATCCAACCATGTCTGATGTAAAAATAATTAAAATATTTGAAAAGAATGTTTTGTGGTCTCTTTTGCAGACAAGTTTAGGACAGGACAGAGGAGGATGGCCTGTTCTAAGATAGAAAAAGTGCATGATCTACAGTTGAACTATTGGTCTGAATGAAATGCTGCGCAGAAAGTATGAATGGGTCGTCTGCTGTATTATTCTATTAATATTCTAGGACCTGTTTGTGATGCTTTATAATTTAGACCAATATCACGGTGTTATAGCATGACAGATACGACAAGGCAATTGGCCAAATTTTGCGGTAACGATAACAAAAAATGGCGGACGGGAAAGACAGCATGTCCTCTTTTTCGCCTGTAGGCAAGATTCACAGATAAGCTATCCTTTTCAACTAGTTCCATTCGGTGATGCATATGTGAATGGTTATAAAGATTGAGTTAAATCTGTCGTGTGGTCTACAAGAAGCAGAATATAAGCTGTAAACCTACCCAGCTGAGATTTCGAAGTTCATAATTTTTAGTCCTTTTTCGTGTTTTCTCAGTATATGTGCCTCAGAGCCACTCAAAATACTAACTGTACGTAAACTGTGTATAAACAAGCCATAAAATGACAAATGCAGAACAGAAATGTGGTAAATATTGTAGATAATAAGGTTTCAATCGCAAGGTCGTTAGACAGATACGTATGTATCGCATGCTTTTTGTAGTGTTCTGGTATATAAGCATTTAACTAAGATATTCACGTATGTGGTAATATTATAAACTTTATTCAGACTTGGAACTAAATATAAATCTTCATCCAAGATGGCGACTTTGCAACAACATCCGGGTAACTTAAGACACTACTCCTTAAGGTGGATGACATGTTAAGGTAAGGTAACACCACATCCCCCTTTCGAGATAATGACATAATGTAATAACATGCAATGACATTGTAGTGAATAAAGAACAGTTCCTTTAAATGTTACATAAGGGTTTTTACACAAAATATATAATACTTCAAAAGTTTCATAAGTGATCAACTACCTTAATGTAACTGAATACATAGTACAATGTCTAACATGTCATCATGTAGTTTAATGTTATATAAAATGGTTATGCTAAACAATGTTTACATCATGACTACATAAAATATGTCATCATTTTTCACTTATGCAAAATACAGTTTATAACCTCACATTTCTTCTATAAGTCTCTGAGGTGCTTTACTAGACCTTGTAGATCTCCTTAACATTTTTTTTATTTTTTTTTTTATTTATTTTTTTATTTACATTTATTTCAACATAACATATTTACAAAACAAAAACATTCAAAAATACATGCAATTTCTACAAATACATAGAACATTTTAATATATAGAGCTTCACCAAAAAACAACAACATATTTATGATATAAATTTTTTAATAAATTGATCTAAATAATGATTCACTTTTTCGTTTTCATTTACACAGTTTGCGTAAAACTTTAAATTGGATGCAATTTTTGATTTGAAGTTGACATTTTCATATTTATTCCTTTCTTCCGACAATTTTACCCATGTTGAATATATTGTGTAACCTATAATAGTAAGTATTAAATTTCTAAATGCTATAATATCACTTTCCATGCAATAAAAACCCAGAATAAAATGTTTCCAGAGTATTTTACATTTCAATATTTTTTCCACATCCTTCCATAGTGTTTCTACTAGCTTACATTCAAAAATAAGATGTTTTGCATTTTGAATTATATTACATTTTGAACAATTTTGGTTAATATTAGAGTTCCATTTACATATCTCACTTCCACATGCTAAAATGTTGTGAAGTAATTTAAAGTTGAATTCAGCATACTTTTTGTATTTCATGTTTGTTATTTTCAAGGAATATATTTTATCATAAAACGTTTTATCATGAGGAATGCTAAAGATATTACTCCAATGTTTTTCTAAAACATTTCGTTCTTGTTTACTTTTTATCAATATATCATATAGCATATTTGTTTTCATCTCTTCTAATTTAATCCATTTATCATTTCCTAAAAGGAAAGTTTTCCTATATTTTATGTTTGTGTATTTTACTTTTGTAGTATCATACTTATTCATCACATTTGTTATACAGGCTTTTATAAGAATGTATTCTATCATCCAATTTCTTTTGTTAACAAGTTTGTTTTTTATATAGTTTTCATTATAGAAGGTTCCATTTTCATCATAGAAATCTTTAACATATATAAATCCACTATTTATCCATTTTATGTTGTGTACCACTTCATTTTTAATTTTAAAAGATTCATTTAGCCAAAATATTTCTCCTATTAGATTTTGATCGTTTCTAGTTTTACATTTATTAAAAGCTAAGAAAATTTCTCTATAAAACAATGGCATAGGCAGTTTTGTATCTTTGGTAAAATGTGTTTTTATAAAATCATCAATTTTAAAACCACACTGTTTGATATAATATTTTGGAATATCAATCCATGATGTGTCATCATCTTGTATTCTTTTCACCCAACTTGCTTTTAATGACATTATCTTTGTTTCAACGTCTATTAAGCCCAAACCACCATTTTTAATTTTTATATTGTAGTTTTTCTTTTGATTCTATCTTTCTTCCAAATAAAATTATAAATGATTGAATTTACTTTTTTGACAATTCTTTCGGGGACATCAAGGATAGAAAAGTTATATACTAGTTTTGAGATTCCTAATATATTGATAATCTGTACTTTACCAAATAAAGAAAGTTTTCTTTTTTTCCAAGATTCGAACAGTTTTTCAAATTCTAAGATTTTGGGGTTCCAATTTAGCTCTGCACATTTTTCTTTGTTATTGCCAATATAAATACCTAAGGTTTTAATTGGTTCATTTGTGAATTTAATATTTTCAAAGTATTCATCGGTTTGCTTTTTAAAATTACCTAGTGCTATGCCAATTGTTTTTTCTAGATTGAGACATAGACCACTTACTTCCGAAAATGTTTTTATTTCTGTTAATGCATGTGAGATTGATTCTTTGTTTTCTAAAATTAATGTCGTGTCATCTGCATATTGAATCACCTTTGTTTCTTTTTTGCCATCAATACTAATACCTTTGATTTGTAGATCTCCTTAACATGGGAGATGTAGAAACTTGAGTTTCACTATCATTCTCTGCCTGTTGAGAAGTAGATAAATTCAACTGATGAGAATTTTCACTGTCACTATTGTCACTTAATATTGGATCCTCACACTGTTTAACACTGTTTTTATCATGTGAAGATATGAGATGTTTGCGATTTCTGCGCAATAGTCCTGCTTTCTCAGTTTTTACAATGTATGATCTAGGAGCATAATGTGGCTTATCAATTACTCCTGAAGTAACACTAGTTTTTCCTGGCTCAGAAATAAACACTTGATCTCCTGGAGATAATTCGGGTAAATCACGAACTTTGTGTCTTTTATTATAGTTCTGCCTTTGTCTGGCCTTTAACTTAAAGTCATTAGATTTAAATTGCTTCATATAAGGCCAACTGGGTACAAGTTCTGATGTCAACATTGGTAATGGAGTACGAAGTTTTCGTCCAAATAATAGTTCAGCTGGGCTAAAGCCGTTTTCTAATGGTGTTGCCCTATAGGATAATATTGCCTTGTATATGTCCTCACTTTTACGGAGAATGTTTTTAATAGTTTGCACGGCTCGTTCTGCCTCTCCGTTAGATTGACTATATAGAGGACTAGATGTATCTATTGTAAATCCATAATCATTTGCAAAATCTATGAATTCACCACTGGTAAACTGAGTGCCATTATCAGGCCTAACTACTGCTGGGCAACCATGGCGAGCAAATATAGATTTAAGATGTGTAATGGTCTCTTTTGCAGTCATTGTTGACAATTTGACAACTTCCACATATCTTGAGAAATAATCAATGATCAAGAGATACCATTTGCTTTCAAGATAAAAGAGATCTAATGCCAATTTTTGCCATGGGTGCTCAGGAAGTTTTGTTGCAATCATAGGCTCAGTTGGGTTTTTCCTGAATTTTGTGCATTTTTCACATTTTGTGACATAACTCTCTAATTCTTTACTCAAACCTGGCCAATATACAGAGGCTTTGGCTCTCTCACGAGTTTTAGTGATACCTTGGTGACCATGGTGGAGTTTTTCAAGAATGTCAGAACGTAGAGACTGGGGAATAAAAATTCTTGAATCTTTGACAAGAATATCATTCATGATAGATAAATGACCTCTGATACTCCATAGAACTTTCAATTCACCATTGAGCTTAGATTTCTCTGGCCAGCCTATGAGACAGTATTTCTTTGCTAATGAACAAGTGTGATCAGAATTTTGCTCTTCAATGATTTGGGCAAGTCTTTTCTCAGAAGCTGGTAGAGATATTTTGACTGAATGAACAAACATTTCTGTTTCATTTTCAAGATCAATTTCATCTTCAGATTGGGTGTTATGCACCGGGGCACGCGATAATGCGTCTGCGATTGATAAATCTTTGCCAGGAACATGTTTTATAGTGTATTTGAAACGCGCCATACGCATACGAAATCTTTGAATACGCGGAGGCACATCAATGAGTGCTTTTGACCCCAAAAGCTGAATCAAGGGTTTGTGATCTGTTTCAATTTGAAATTCAGGCATACCATATAGGAAATCTGAAAATTTTTCACAAGCCCAACAAGAGGCTAAGGCTTCTTTTTCAACTTGAGCGTATCTTGATTCAGTTTCACTGAGGGATCTAGAAGCATACATTACAATGCGCATAGATTCATCTGACTGTTTCTGTTTCATGCAAGCTCCGATTCCATAAGATGAAGCGTCAGCTGAAATAAGCGTTTCCGCATTCGCGTCATAAAGTGCTAATGTTGGTGATTTGGTGAGCTCATTTTTTATCTTCCGAAACGCGTCACTTTGGCTTTGTGACCAAAACCATGCATTTTTCTTGCTAAGAAGATCGCGCAATGGTTTGGTAATTTCCGCAAGGTGGTCAATGAACCGTCCCGCTTGGTTAACCATCCCGAGAAATGAGCGTAACTCGGTAATATTTGTTGGTTCCGGATATTTCATTATCGCATCTACTTTTTCCGGATCGACACGAATTGAGTTTGGACCAATTTGAAATCCTACATACGAAACTTGTGTCACAGCAAATTTACATTTTTTCTTGTTCAGTGTAACACCATGTTCCTTGAGTCGCGCCATGACTTTATCAAGACGGATGTCATGTTCATTTTTATTCTTGCCATGTACAAGAATATCATCTGCAATATTTGCGACGCCATCAAGACCATCTAATATTTGATGCATGCGACGCTGGAAATGTTCTGGCGCGGAGTTGATGCCAAAAGGAAGGCGGTTAAATGCATACCGTCCGAATGGCGTAATGAATGTCGTGAGCAATTTCGAATCTTCCGCTAACTCAACTTGCCAAAACACCGAATTTGCATCCAATTTTGTATAAACATGCGCGCCTGAAATTTGACCAAGAACTTCTTCAGTCTTTGGAAGAATATAGCGTTCGCGCTGTACCGCCTCATTGAGCATAGTGTAGTCTGCGCAAATTCTAACATCACCCTCGCGTTTAAGAACGGGGACCATACCTGCGCACCAATCTGTAGGTTGCTCGACCTTGAAAATTACCCCAATTTTTAACATTCGTTCCAACTCAATTTTGACCTTATCGTACAGAGGGAGTGAAACATGACGGGGAGTTGCTAAAGCAAAAGGCTCAGCATTTTGGGCTAATTTAATTGAATATTCACCCTTGAGTTTACCAAGACCTCTGAACATATGGTTATATTTATTCTCATATGATTTATCACTCATGTTACAATTTACAGAGTCCACAGAGGCAGAACGCTGCAAAATATTGGCTTTTTCAATTGCAGGTCTGGACAGCAGTGGAACTTGGAGGTCCTGTAGAACGTAGATTTCATCTTGAATTGTAGTATTGTTAATTTTCAGCGAACCATCGTAGACACCTAAGACGTTTTGTAGAGGTTGATGACAGGGACCCGATAATGTCACATCGGTATCGTGCAGGTCGTTGAGAATATTACACTCCTCAGCAACTTGGCGGGATATGCATGTCACGTCCGCACCCGTGTCTATTTTGAAGCAAACACGGCCTTCATTTAATGTTCCATAGGTTGTCCACATGTTAGACTTATTTGGTATGTCAAGAATGACTTCGCCAAGATAATACGAGTTTGTATCAGAATCATCAGAGTCACACGCAACTTCATGTACATTTTTAGTCTTACAGTACTCTGTGAAATGTCCTTTGATCTTACATCGTTTACAGGTCACTTTAATGGCTGGGCACCTATCCTTTGGGTGTGGTGCCTTCCCGCAGCGATAGCAAGATTTTAATCCATGTGATTCTGATTTAAATCCAGATGATTTGGGATGAGATTTATTAAACTTTTTGCGTACCTCATCCAAGTTTTGTGGAGTAGCGGCTGGCATATCACGTAGTAAAGTCTGTTCCTGTTTTACCGCCTCATTTTGACGAACTTTTGTGATGCATGTTTGCAGAGTCAGAGCTGCATCTAATTGTAGTTTCTCACTAAGTCGAGTATCACGAATGCCAACAACGATTCTATCTCTGATGAGTTCCTCCTTTAAAGTACCGTAGGAGCAGTGCTCTGATAGTTTATATAAATCGGTGATGAATGTGTTCACAGATTCAGATTCAAGTTGTGAGCGTCTGTTAAATTGTGCTCTTTTATAAATGACGTTTTTTCTAACCTCAAAATGCTTCTCAAATGCAGTTTTGACAGTTTTATATTCATCCTTTGAGGCCTCATTTTCAAATGTGAAAGACAGGAATATATCTTCGGCTGTTTCACCCATGGAAAATATGAGCATGTTTACCTGCCTCTCCTGAGGGTCACGGTCTAGTCCCGATGCCATTCGAAATCTTTCGAATCGCCTGATCCATTTCGGCCACTCCTTAGCTCCATCTTTGAAGTTAAGTGGGGCTGGCGGATTTAGATGGTAGGTTGTGGAAGTGGCAAGTGGTTGCTGGTGTTGCACTTCCTCTGCCGCCACATCACTATGTTCACCGTCGTCAGCCATATATTATGATGAGAAGGTATTATCCCGATAATAATATGTTTGTATAATAGTTCCACAGTCAACAAGTGTTCAGAAATTTTTTTCGAGGAAAATTGTCACGTGGTTTTCCTTAGAATGCGTATTTTTCAGTCACTTTACAGATATAACTCCAGTTTTTAATAATTTTCACATCTAGACACCATGTAGTGTTCTGGTATATAAGCATTTAACTAAGATATTCACATATGTGGTAATATTATAAACTTTATTCAGACTTGGAACTAAATATAAATCTTCATCCAAGATGGCGACTTTGCAACAACATCCGGGTAACTTAAGACACTACTCCTTAAGGTGGATGACATGTTAAGGTAAACAGGGAGTAATATACTAAATAACACCACACTTTTTTATGGACAGCAACGCATTGTATTAGTTTTACATTAGATGTTAGCGGACGGTTATATGCAAGTTCCTGTCAAGTCAAGGTCCCTAGATGGATAGCTCTCTATGTGTGAACTGCCTATATTTGTTTTCAGGACTCGCAAGAGACGCTCTTGCTTGAGCCTCTATAGGGCAAGGAAAAAATAGCGAAAGCCAATGAAAGTGAAAATGATTGTAATGAAGAGGCAAAGGAAGAAATTAGTAACAACGAACATGCGCCGGAAGAAAACAATTCCAAATTAATTGATGATGTCATAAGTGACATTAGACATATATTACCATCATTACAAATCATATTCAGCTGTTTATGTCACCATCTTCATAATAGTACAATAACGTCATTTCTGCGGGCAATATTAATCAAATACTGGATGATCAGGAGCTGGATATGGCAGAATACCTATTCGAGAAAAAATATTGGGCGAGGCGGCAGCCGAGCCCAATATTTTTTCGAGGATAGGTATTCTGGCCATATCCTGCTCCTGATCATCCAGTATTTGTTTTATTATGCACCTCCCAATCAAAGTTCAGTGGAGTACTTACAGTTTAGTTGACATTATTTTGACATTTATTTATTTTTTCTTTCAAAACTCAGACGACTTCCAGCCAGTTTATTCGCTACACTGGACGAAAATATTTGCCCCGGGAATTTAATTTTTATCTATTCGAGACGTTCTTGCAGAATTATATGTAACTTTTGAATGATAAGGGTAATTGTGATTGATTAAGTGCATTTTTTCTTCTATTTTCCGCCAGTTTCAGATGTAAGCTTTAAGTAGTACTCCAGTTATTAAGAAATAAAACTCTCAAGTGGAAGTTGCAAAAACATCGAAAGGGTCAGATATTAAAAAAATATCCGGCAGTTTTCAGAAAAGAGCAGAGTATTGCCAAATTACAAGCAACTAAGAACCAATCAGATTTTAGTATTTTAATGAGGTGCATAATAAAGTGAAATATTGGACAAAGGGCCGCAGAAATGACGTTATTACCATTATTACCACCGTTAATGCCCAGGGCTGAAATAGCAAAGGACCTTATACACCCTCCATTGGGATCTCCCCATGGGAAAAAAATAATTCATCTGATTTTTCAAAATGAGTATTCTGCTTCAATTATTACATTTATATGCACACTAGTATCTTGTTGACCTATATTCAGCACTGTATTGATGTATAGGCCACTTATTAGGGTCATAATTCAATCATGAAGTGTAGAGGCATAGATTCCAAACCAGGAAGTATTTTTGTGTCTGTCAAAATCCATTTACATCCTACGCATCCCTGCATCTTATCCAAATATGTTACTACATAATGAAATATAATAGTATAATCTTTGGTTTTACAAACTTGTATGATATTTGATAAGTGTAAAAGTTGTTTTTGGAGCATTTTTCTATAGCCATTTTGTAGGGAAAAAAATGATGAAAAAATGTACAATCTTTTAATTTTAAGTATGACCTGGATCGCAATTGCAAACTTCATATTTGCACATTTGATGAGATAAACCATTTGTGTCGTATTGTGAAATTATTAAGTTTGCAATCGATTCAGGTCATAGTGTATTTTTGGTATTTCTGTGATAATCAATGGAAACCAATGGTCTCTATTGGGATCTGCTGATATCCTCATGTTAAGTCAATGGTGCACAGCCCCATATAAGTCAATACAACCTTACTGAACGAAATGATCCCTATGCGAATGATTCATTTTGACCATAGGGATATTTGCCAATAATTGCACCTTGTCCTTTGAAATAGAAAATCTTACGCCCTGAACAATATCACTTTTCCACATAGCCGGGCGAATAATATCATTATTTCTCGACTAAAGTCATTAACGCCCGACACAATATTGCTCACGTCAATATAGCAATTTAAATGCCTTCTCAACTAGTACTAAAACCCCTAGAACAGGCCTTGCAAGGTGGTAATAATACGATTTCATCTATTATAGCTTACAAAACTCAAATCCGGTTGAAAAACATTTCAATTTTGGATCACAAGCGATATGAAATGATTCGGTTTTACATATATGAACGAGGTTCGCGTAACTGTCTATCAATTTTTGGCGTATCCGCAAATTCAAAATACATTATTATGGCTTGAGTAGAACGGGTGCACCCCAGTTGTCCGAAACCCAGTTGTCCGAAACCCAGTTCTCCGAAACCCATTTTTCCGAAACCCAGTTCTCCGAAACCCAGTTGTCCGAAAAATTTAGTCATAATTTACCAGATAAAGGGGGACGCACCTCAAGCCAGTTTCATGTCATGTATTTGGCAAAATTAATGGCATGGACGCATTCTGATGTATAGATCTCTCTCTCACTTTGAATTGCATCCATTACACGGCGTTACCAGAATGACAGGAACATTGTGATTCTAAAAAAGGTCATCAAAACACAATATATATTACGGAACAGTTGATCTTATCTTATTCAATACATTTTATATAGGCAAAATAAAATGAAACATTTTGAAACCGATAAAATAAGTTAACGCATAAAACTTTAAGAATAAACAGTACACATATTACGTTGTCAAAATGTTTCGTCGCATTTAATTTCTTAGTCTCTGTCTCTTATCAAATCGTAAAATGTAAAAGAACAAAACATTCTAAACTTAATCACTTGGGATTAACTGGAAACGAAGACAGGCTGTCCTCGTATCAAATTGGATGTTCTCCCATTCGCAAGAAGTTTCATTTTCGCCATGTACTCACTTCATCTTTTTGAATTTAATCTCTATTTCTCGAACAGAGTACCTAAATGAAGAATAATTTTTGGTTTCTAAAGATGTACACGACGTCAACTTTACTAAATAAATGCCCACTGGCTTGGGAAAACTATTTCCCTTTTATGAACGCCCATCACGCATTGGAAAAATGTTGTTCCCTCTCAAAAAGCCCCATGGGGCATAAAGAAAATTGGTTTAAAAATTGTAGACCCCTATGTATGTTAATATGTAAACGCCACTTTGCAATGAGAATAGCATAATTTAACTTTGTTTATTTGAAGATCTGTATCACCTGTATTTTCATCTTTCGACAGTTTTTATTAGGCTAAATACTAGCCCATGGAGGAATCGTTCAGTTGATATTTACTCTCAAATACACCCTTTACCAATGAAAGAGTGCTCGTTCATAGAGCTAGATGGATTGGAGTGAAATATGTCAAGTGGAACATTTCAGAGTGCCAAGACTAACTCATTAATGTTAAATGGACCTCTATAAGTGGGATACCTCCCATCCCACTTCATCCATTAACGATTAAGGCATTACCATTTACATTGTTAGAGCCTGCCATTTGTTACAAACACCGGGTAATGACCCCTTAAATATAGGGTCTGAAGCTCAAATCTAGGGTCAAACGGATGGCAGAATATATAACTGTTAAGCAATCTTTGCCATTTCAATATATAGTTAAAATATTTAGTGAGGCAAGCAGATGTACGTATATATGTTAATACAAATGTAAGTTTAAGGTTTTATGACTGTAAATTGAAGCATTATAGATTTTTGGATAAACATGCAAGTCCTAGAGACATATATTCAATCTTGCTGGAACTTATAGCAACTAAACATATTTGGAATCATTTTGAATTAATCTTTGTGAAATTCAAAATAGTCAAATTGTGAATAAGAATTTTAGCGATTTTTGCGATGGCGATTGCGATGTCGCAATCGCATAGGATGCGACACATTGTGAATAAGGCCTCTGATTCGCGAAGTTGCGACAAGATTCGTTACTAAGACATTTAATTTTTTAATTTTCGGAGAACTGGGTTTCGGAGAACTGGGTTTCGGACAACTGGGTTTCGGACAACTGGGTTTCGGACAACTGGGTTTCGGACAACTGGGTTTCGGACAACTGGGTTTCGGACAACTGGGTTTCGGACAACTGGGTTTCGGACAACTGGGTTTCGGACAACTGGGTTGACCCCGAGTAGAACATATTAAGTGGTTTACAATGCTTAATTGGCTTTGTATGATCGTATGTAGGTTACATTTATATACACCAAGGTTGTTGCGCAATGTAGAGCATGTCCTAACGAAGAAAAGAAACAAATTACTAAATTGTATGAAGTTTTGAATTTCAAACTCGACAGTTTTTCGCTTATTTCATGTTATCCATGGGCGTCGATTTGCAAAGACTACGTTCAAAATAAACATTACTGAATGCATCACCGAATGCGCCGCTTACATAAATCTTTCATGCTTTTATTGATACGCAGTAGTAGAACATAATGCACCTACCTTAGCTTTCTGTTTCATCGTGGCCATTTTATTGGATAAATCAGTGATCGTATACGACTAACCTCGTTTTCAGAGGTGGCGTATCTGTCATGCTATAACACCGTGAATATGTAGACGAATACATGCACATGTAAATTATAAAATCAAGGAACAAAGATTCAATTTTCACAAATGTTCGGTAATTTATCGTATTGAAACTTCTGGAACTTACTAGGAAATCATTCATTTTCACGATCCATAATTTACCTCTTGGATTAGTGCTAAATGCTCTATAGTTGAGGCAACAAAGGTGATAGGGTGTCATTGAAATGTGTGTTCTAACCTCTAGAGGGTAAGTAAGACTCCTAATCTTCAGGTAAATCTTATTTTTCAAGTTCTACCGACGAAGTCAGGCCATGAAATCTACTCTAAATTGGAAAATTTCAAAAAAAAGTGATACTTTCTTAAAAAAAGCAAGGAAATTAACACATGCCTTCATACTTTATTTTGTACCAGAAAATAACATGTGCAGGTATAGCAATTTTTACCAAAATGTTACTTTCCAGCTGTACCTTAACAATCTCAAGTACGATAGTCAAGTTTACAAACTATAATGACTTGTCATATCATGAGATTTTTTAGAATCATCCACCATTTTAAAATTTAGAGGATTAATCAGAAGAAAATGTAATTGGACATTATTCTACTCAGCTTTCTGACGAAAGGAAGGATGTGTAGATAAGTCATAGACAAAATTTATCATATACTGTATGGGTGAAAAACTTAAGAATACGGCCAAATAAGAAAATAAATGGATTTTTCAACCATCAGACAGCATCTGAAAAATATTATAGGCTTTACCTTATTCTTCCGCCACATTTGGCTAGAGACTCAAGTAAGCTAAGCTAAATCTTTCACTACGTCTATTACCATAGGTAAGCTAATCCTATATTTCACAGGAACCTGAGGCCTATAATTCATGAAAGATCCGCAAGTTTGCGTATCCGTAGTGTATTTGGGACCCATTGCGTGTGTCTTACAAGGCTTGGATTTTCTGAAACCTAGGATTCTGATACAGGTTTTTGCAAAAAAGTTAGTGGCTAATTCTGCTTATATCATGTGAAATCATGGAAAAACAAAAACATATCGAAATCGTTTGCGCCATTTTGTTACGAAAACGGATCCGTTGACGTAACTCGCTTTATGAGTTCCTCCACCATGTAGAGACTAGTAAAAAATATGGTTTCCAGAAACATCTGCTTTAATCTAAAGAAGTGCTATTCAAAATGGTTGATATAGATCTACTAAATTATATTCAATTCCTTATGTCACTCAACTTTTTTATGATTTTAAAGTCATGTCTGCACAACACAGTTCAAAATTTACTTCTGTAGTAATTTGATTCTAACATGTTCTAATTTGCCTCACTGACCTTTCATTGTTTCTCAAAATATGTTCTCTCAAAATCAGGAAATTAGGGTGATGATGAGCAAATATCTCCTGCAAATTTTTCATTTTAGGTTGGCAGGTCTGATTCACCAAATCATTGATCCTATGCTATGGTTTGGAGCCATCTATAGTCAGGATATAACTACCTGAATGAACGTGAAACATGTACTTGTATTTCAGATAAAAAACTCTTCACCCCTGGCCCATTATGTGTTTCTATGACAACCAAACAGGCAATGTTACGGGATCTAGGTTCAAGGGACACAGAATTTGTAGATACTGTAAAATACATCCGAAGCCAACTTGAAAATATCTCAGGTAACTAATCACTAGATATGCACATTTCACATTTATCTTTTTATTTGAAAGAAATTGCATGGATTTAGCAGCTGTTTTCAGATTTCATGAAATTTTGCAAAATGATTTGTTTTGCAGCAATCAAAGAGTTATTTAATGTTATTTTGATGATTCTAATTAAAACTAACATACCTACATGTAGAAGACTCCAATACGCGATAAAGTTTAGTTTAGTTCAGTTTAGTTACCTCCCTTTTGAAGAGCTCTC
Source organism: Owenia fusiformis (assembly GCA_903813345.2). Classification (NCBI taxonomy): domain Eukaryota; kingdom Metazoa; phylum Annelida; class Polychaeta; order Sabellida; family Oweniidae; genus Owenia; species Owenia fusiformis. The sequence continues at coordinate 23,592,101 of CAIIXF020000008.1, read as the reverse complement.
ATGTATACTTCATCTACATCCAGGTTCTTTCCCATTGGATTACACAGGGGTGCGATTTTCAATGCCGCACTGCAGCTTTATTAAACATTTATGTGGAGTTGCATTTGTACAAACGATAGATATGTATGTAATTAAGATATACAACAAGGCTTTTTTAACAATAATCGCCAAACCCGAAGAAATCTGTAGTTGAAAATGCCGTCCAGTTCCAGTGAAGTCACTGATTTCCCAGACATTGCTCAGACGCCATTGAAGATAGAAAACAAAATGAATCTCCGATTTTCTCTCTGATTATGGAATAGATTGGATCATATAACTATACTTGACGGATGATGGAAGATCGGAAGCTGAGAAACTGTCAGTTTGTCAAGATTCACGCTAGTTTTATCAGAGTTTGTTGAAATTTTGTTCGAGTAATCGTCTGCCATTTTGTTGCTATCATACACTATGATGTAATCGTTGACCAATGAAATTAGCGGATCGTGATCCTTTGACTTTGCAATCTCCGGACTTTTCTTTCAGAGTAATCAACTCGTTCGGCAAGCCAATGAAAATTTGTCCCTTCCAAAGTGATGCATCATGGGAGATATTTATGTAAATTACCACCTGACCTCTTATCGCAAATTGGAGTATTCTCAAATACAGTTTGTAAATGTAATTATCCCAATGAACGAACAAAGTTTGGTAGGGATATAGTGAAGCCATCCATCAATCAGTCAGTCAGTTTGTCCGTCTACCATTGTTATTAATGCATATTTCAAAGCAGCAGGTGAAGTCTTTAGGTGGGAAATAGGTATTCCTATGAGGACAGACCAGCTCCATTTATGGCTAACATGTATTTATATTATTATGAATTTTATTGGATTGATACTTTGACAACAACTTAATAGAATGATGCCTTGAAATATAACAAGTCATTTAGATTTATTGATGACTTATATGCTATTAACAATGATGGCATGATCTGAAAGTATTGGAAAGAAATATACTCTAAAGAGCAGTGCTTAAAAAAGAAAATGTGTCTGATGTTTCTTCTTTATGCACTACAAAACTTTTGATAAAAGAGATCGAGACAAATTCAACTTCAAAATTGTCTCTTATCCAGATAATATTCCTTCAAAAAAAGTGTATGGTGTATTGCACAAATTATAAGAATTTCTAGAGCTTGTTCTAATGTAGCAGATACAAATGACCGGATATCTATTTTAGCAAGCAAATTAATGTTGATGAATCTAAACTTAAAAACTGTGGAGAGTGCTAAATAAACATGAATTGTTATATAGTTTAGTTTAGTTTTATTGTTATTTACAGTGGTAGGTTCAATACAATGCAATACAATACAATACAAAAGAAAAGTAATAAAAAGCAACCCAGACCACTTGGGCTTATCAACCACTAATGTTAAAAATTACAATTAGATTCATAACAAACAATTTTAAAAATACTAGCATGAATTTCTTAGACACATACATGCAGTTAAATTCAATTTACATTATAAATGGCATTTCTTCTTTTAAAATAACAAAGTTTAACAAAAGGAGCAGCTTGCCTAGGCATTTTTTATTATATAACAAATATAATTGAACTAAATGTTTAACTTCTTCAGTCATAAGACAAAGGTTTCGGAGAATTGACAGATGGAATAAACTACTGGTTAAATAATCAAGCTTAAAAAGTTATAAATAAAAACCTATAAAATTGTTATTTAGTTAATTTTTAATTATTATTTAGTTTATCCGAAATTGTTCATTGGTTAGGTGTACAGGGCTGTCAACTTGGGACCACCTAATATGAGTGACTTAAAAATGTTGGACACCTAAGTCCAAATCTGAACACTTTTGTCCAAATTTTGAACACCTTTGGCCAACTTTTAAACACCTTTGGCCAAAGTTTGAGCACCTTTGCCAAACTTTGAACACCTCAAATTTTTCGCGCTCGCTACGCTCGTGATGTCGTCAACGGGGGGGTAGGTACGAAAAATTTCCAATGAACATGCGTGACAAATACGGGATTCGCGTGACAAATCCGAACAAATTGCGTTCGGTTTTTCCCGGCGTTTGTATTTTTACCGTATCGTCAACATATTTCGAAAAAAATTTCTACAGAAATATTTTTGCTTGACAATTACCAGGTAAAATGCGTATTTTGCGTGACATTTTCTGTCACGCAAAAAAAACTGGCGTGACTTCAAATTCTTCAGCAAATGCGTGACAAATACGCAATTTGCGGGACAGTTGACAGGCCTGGGTGTATGATTAAATAGATTAAAATTCCTCAATTCACTAACCTTTTATAGCATTACTATCTAGCTTTCGACAACACCTGTTGCCTTTCTCAAGATGTCTGAATTTGGCGGGAAACTGGTAGATTTGACCTTGACTTGATCTTTGACCTAGCAACCTCAAGTAGACTCGGGGAAACCTTATATCCTAAGTCTCTGTTAAGTTCAGGTTTATATTTATGAATATGTATCGCTTCCTTTATCTTTCTATCAAAGTATTTAGACTCTGAGTCAATAATTCTATAATCCCAGTTTATCTTATGCGCTTCATCAAATGAATGTTGAGCGATTGCTGACTTGTCTGGGTTAATTCTTAAGGCGTCTCTGTGTTCTTTTATTCTAGTTCCTATGGCTCTCCCTGTCTCTCCTATATACTTCTTATCACAATCTGAGCACTGGATTTCATATATGACTCCGGACTTAAGGTCCTTGGGAGTGGGGTCTTTGGGTGCAACTAACGCTTGTTTGATAGTTTTCACTGATTTGAAACAAGTCTTAACTCCAATGTCTTGAAAAACACGTTGAAGTTTGGGAGCGATCGAACTCACATAGGGAAGAACTACCTTAATATCCCTATCTTCACTGTCTCTAGCAGGATCCTGTTGCCTAACTGTGTAATTCTGAGCTTGGTTTAACATCCAAGATGGATAACCACACCGGGCTAATGCTTTATTAATATGGGTTTTCTCTGCTTCTAGCTCTGCGGGATTTGTAATAATTTCATTGGCTCTCTTGTGTAAAGTCTTAACGATTCCTTTCTTTGTTGAAAGTGGGTGATGTGAATCAAATTTTAAGTATAAATTCTATGGACTACCCAAGATACATAAGGTAACAGTTCCACTCAGACCTATAGTTTCTTCGATAGGCTCTGTTACATACAACGTGGCTGATAATGCTGATGCCCAGCCACAAGCACATGTGCACTTGTTTACTGTATTCTTTGTATAAATATATAAATAAATAAAAAAACAAAAAACAAAAAAAACATACAATCTATCCAGATTTTTAGCTGACATCCTTCAACCCATCGTAGGCAAGACAGCGCATCACGTTAATAACACTAATGACTTTGTAAAACAAGTGAAGGATCTCAGATTAAGCGAGGTGGAGACCATAGTTAGTTACGATGTTACAGCGTTGTTTACAAGTGTTCCAACACAGACAGTTGTGCCCATCATAGTGAGTAATCTCAAGAAAGACAATAAGTTAGCAGATAGGACTAAATTAACGCCAGAACACATAGGTGATTTGTTAGCTAGAACTTTAAATACAACATATTTCACGTTCAAAAACGAAATATATAGTCAGTGCCATGGAGCAGCTATGGGATCACCAGTGTCTCCAATAATTGCCAACTTATATATGGAACATTTAGAACAGAAGATTTTAAGTTCAGCACCGCACCCACCACGCATTTGGAAGAGATACGTGGATGACACTTGGGTAGTTATACAGGAAGAGTTCGTCCAAGAGTTCACAGACTTTATCAATTCAGTAGACTCAGATATAAAATTCACAACTGAAGCTTTAAAAGATAGGAAGTTGCCATTTTTAGATACAGTCACTGAAATTCAGGAGGATAGATCTTTGTCCATTAGTGTGTATAGAAAACCCACACACACTGATTTATACTTAAAATTTGATTCACATCACCCACTTTCAACAAAGAAAGGAATCGTTAAGACTTTACACAAGAGAGCCAATGAAATTATTACAAATCCCGCAGAGCTAGAAGCAGAGAAAACCCATATTAATAAAGCATTAGCCCGGTGTGGTTATCTATCTTGGATGTTAAACCAAGCTCAGAATCACACAGTTAGGCAACAGGATCCTGCTAGAGACAGTGAAGATAGGGATATTAAGGTAGTTCTTCCCTATGTGAGTTCGATCGCTCCCAAACTTCAACGTGTTTTTCAAGACATTGGAGTTAAGACTTGTTTCAAATCAGTGAAAACTATCAAACAAGCGTTAGTTGCACCCAAAGACCCCACTCCCAAGGACCTTAAGTCCGGAGTCATATATGAAATCCAGTGCTCAGATTGTGATAAGAAGTATATAGGAGAGACAGGGAGAGCCATAGGAACTAGAATAAAAGAACACAGAGACGCCTTAAGAATTAACCCAGACAAGTCAGCAATCGCTCAACATTCATTTGATGAAGCGCATAAGATAAACTGGGATTATAGAATTATTGACTCAGAGTCTAAATACTTTGATAGAAAGATAAAGGAAGCGATACATATTCATAAATATAAACCTGAACTTAACAGAGACTTAGGATATAAGGTTTCCCCGAGTCTACTTGAGGTTGCTAGGTCAAAGATCAAGTCAAGGTCAAATCTACCAGTTTCCCGCCAAATTCAGACATCTTGAGAAAGGCAACAGGTGTTGTCGAAAGCTAGATAGTAATGCTATAAAAGGTTAGTGAATTGAGGAATTTTAATCTATTTATTATTTAGTTAGTTTATAGTTTAGAGTTTGCCATTGTGAGGATTGTCCAACATCCTAACATAGATCCCGGCCAGATTCTTTTGTAGTAGGATCAGTAGCTCAATTAATATTCCTCAAGATGAGACACTTCAGAAAATTTCAAATTTTAGAATGACGATTATGGAGCCATTTCTGAAAAATATGAGACAAATCATACCTCATTCGAAGCATCTTGTTATTCTTTAACTTTTTTATCATCAATGACCGTTATTCTAGCAATGCTGCGTTGATAAGAGACCAAAACAGTGATAATGTATCGCCGGACTCTTGTCTGTCCAAATCTGAATGGTGCTCCCGTGGTTCCAGAAATGTGACGTCATCATTACAATGATATTTGGACACACAAGAGTCCGGATCTCGTGAAAAATATTCGCCGTATTAAAAGTAAAAAAACTGCATCCATAGGTTATTTACTCGAACCAAACAAGTAGAAATAGAAAGATGAAGATCTCAGCAATAAAATAAGTGCAAAATCTGTCATGGGGAAGCAGGTACCATTTTGTATAAGGACATTTTTAAAAGGTGGTCATATTTTTTTTGAAATTTTCCAATTTAGTGTCGTATCTTGTGAATTATTCTTTGAGCCCATGAGATCCTACTACAAAACGATCTGGCCAATATCTGTGCATCCTAATATACATATCGCCCCATCATATTGAATTTTTGTAAATAATTTCCCATTTAAGTATACACTCCTTCCTAGACCAAAGCATTTTTTATCTTTTCCTCTGAATGTTCAAACACAGAGCCCCTTTTTACACAGTTTTATATCCGTGGATTTGGTTGCTTGAAGTGGCTAGATAGTTTTCACTTTCAATACTCTTCTTGCTTTCTCCCCTTTGTATGCTTATTCCTTTTGTTGTTTGTGGTTTGCTTTTCCTCTTTAATATCTGCTTTGTGCACATTCATTGTGATGTTGCTGATTTGGAGCATTTTGGTGGTCTGAAATGACCATAACCTAGACACAATTTTTTCTGTTTTTTATTATATTATAAAAAACCATACATGGTTATAATTTGAATAGTTCATTAATACAAAACCTAATAGAACTTCCAAAATCTAATACCAATCCACCTAAATGGTGTAGAGGTCGAAATGTTAGTCTAAAGCTAGACCATTCTCGGTTTGGAGAACGAAGTTCGTCACTCTAATTGAGCGTTATCCCTGCTTCGGACAAATTTGATTTTTTTACATAATATAGATTTGAATGTCTTCTTTTGAATAGTCATAGTTTAATTTGGGTAATATTTCTAGATTTTTCATATAAAAATTACTAGTGAACCACCCAACGTCGCTTTTATGATTCGTACCACTTTTTTAACTTGATGTATTGGATATTTCCGTGGGTTGATTTGAAAAAAAAGACAAACAACATATACATGAATATGTCATAAGCATATAGTGAGATAATTGTTAGATTAGGTTTGCTATAAGTGACTTTAAAACAAAAAAATAAAAAACATTAGTTCACGTGTTAAAGTCCCATTGACCATGACATCAAGGAAAATTGAGCTTTTTGTCATCAGACATCTTTATAGATGGAACTAGCTATGTACTACATTTTTAAATACACTCACATTGTACATGCAGCTGTAATATCTAAGATGTTATTTTTATTGATGAAAAGATTCTTACATACTAAAGTTACATAAAAATATCAATTGCAATAACCACCTGTTTTTAACATCCCTTTGTCACTCATCCCTTAATTATCTCTGTGTATCTTAAACGTGTGTGTGTTCGATGTTGATAGCACCCGAGTGCAACCTAAGGAGCACATACAATACATTTTGTGTACGCCTAGTCTGGCCTTATATCTGCCTGCACCGAGAAATGTTGGTGGTGATTTCGTGATTTTTGTTATAGCCTAACTACATAGCATCTCTTGTGCGCGTAAATCCCAATGTTTTAAAATAGAAAATAGAGACTCGACTCAATATCGATAGTTTCACAGATGAGGGTAGCGAATGGGCGCAGCTTTGACAATTAACGAATGATATAACGATATCACAGATTTCACCGAATGTTATTCATCCCTAAATAGCTTATTTATTTAGTCTTATGATCCGAGTGATGTTTCAATTTATTGCAGTGACTCTGAAATTGCTGCGCCAGATATGACGTCACAGCGACTCATTTTCCTACATTTAAAGCACTAAACTAAATTAATTGAAACATAATCATTAAAGAATGAGGACCTTGTATTTTACTCTGGACGAGGGTAGTGGCAATGTCTTGGCATGGCTAGTTATGCATTAACGTTTGATACTGTTGTGTGGATAAAAATAATGAATATATGTTAACGTAGCACTAAACAGATACTTTTAAAGTTAAAAGAATATAGTTACATTTAAAGAATAGGCCCAACGAACAGATATTGAATATAGGACTCGTTTGATGAAACGATCGTTGTTTTAATTCTAATAAACCTAGAAATCAATCAACGATTAAGTAAATTGACAAGACTTCATGTTCAAGTAAGCTGAATTTCGTGTAACTTAACTCTGTTATGTTTCTAGATTTTACATATGGAGAACAGAAATCATAATCACAATCGTATTTTAAGGCAAATAGGCCATGTATATGCTTTTAGTTTTTTGATCAAGTTAACACATTTTGGATGTTGAATTTCATTTCAAGTTCATTCGAATTTACGCATTATCGTGGGAAAGCCCATGGCATTATCCAATAAAATTGATAAATATATACTGTCTAGGCTGATACTAACAATGTTATTTAATGTATTTAATATACAGGATATATCTGAGAAAGTTATGCAATACATGAGAAATACACGAGAAATAGTAGGGACCGAGGGTTGATATATTACCTTTACCTGTCGAAAATCGAGTATTTAATTACTGATTTACATGTATTAGTAAACTATGAGGATTAGATACGCATTGAATGTAATGGAACCGTCATGTAATAATTACAAATGATAATCACAATCAAATCATGAATATTTTATCTAGATTTAAAGTGCTTAAGATTTATTTTTAAAACTCAACCGAACTATTAACATTTAAAAGCACCGAACGAATTTCCTGGGAATTGCTGATGAGCGGGTGGGATGGGATGGGAGGGATAAAATGAAATACTAGATAAAATATTGATACCTTTACGCATGTCAATCTCAAAATAGAATGCATATATCATTATCTCTTTTTATTCTTCTGTATTGTAATACGATAGTCTTGATTATTGTCAGTATCCTACATGAAATAATGTACAACGTGTATTCTACATTGAATAACAAAGAAATAAAACTCACTTTTGTACGAATTTATTTTTCATATGACACAAAGTAAAATAACATTGTTAATATATGTTGCATTTACGACTACTACAGCAAATCAGAAAATGCGTACAATATCAAACTTAAGAGCTGTTCACAAATAAGTTGGTATTTTGATATGAGTATCATGTAGTATTAAAATATTAAAATCCTATGATCAGCAAGTTTATAAGCTTACTATACGTACATCAAAACTCATGTTTTTTCAAGGAAAGAAGCTAGATTAGTGATATATTGAAAAAGCAAACTAATATACCCCAATACTGTAGCCCGTATTTCTTTAAAAGGAATACAGGCTACAGTGAAGTTGCAAATGGAGGGCCTTTGTTTATTTCCATAGTTCTGAAGGAATACTAGATTTTACATTATATAGATTCATCGAGCAGTTTGCAACGTATTATCACCAGAAAGTCCTATGGAAAAGGATAGAGAATACCCGCTCTATTTGCAACTTAACTGTACCCTGTATTCTTTTTAAATGTGTTCACGTGGTAGGGGTGTGATACTCCCTCTGCCTATGCCTACATCGTTCAATCTTTTTTTTCATAATATAACGCCTTATTAATACAACAGTTATTGAGCTGTTAAGAAAACAAACTAACAAACAAACCACCGAGTTTAGACATATACACGTATTGTTCTATTATCAAATCATATATTGTGTCCCAATTCTAAAACGTTAACAGTTTATGGTGTACAATAAAACTATTTCTATTAACCACTTTAATATATTTAGACATAAAATATCAAGTTACTCATCAGCCAACAAATCTCAAAATATCGAAAAATGAAAAATACGAGGTACTTGTTCACTCAAATCTAGGAGTCAATTGGTATTGTTAGTACCTCAACTGAAATACTCGATTCTGATTGGTTGATTAGCGGTCAACAATATGTACTGTTGACCGCTACTAGGTACTGTTGACCGCTACTTTTGAAAAAAAGTTTCATGGCGTCACAAAAAACATGGAAGACGGACATTTTGTAAACGTTGATGAAAATGATATTTTGACTTTACTAGACAACAAATATAGCAAAAATACAAATAGAAACGTAAAATTAACATTAATTTACTAATGAGTACGCCGTAATGTGCCGAATACAGAGAGTTTAGCTACTTGCACTGTCTTCAGATTTTCCAAAAAAAATATTGCTAACGTGGTTCGGAGAAAAGGTTGTGAAATGAAGCCATGCCGATTGTTGATTGTCGTCTCTATGTGTATTATTAGTTTCTTCGGACAAACAACCTTCGGTCTCTGTCAACAGTAGTGTCTCGGTTTACAGTCTCGGTATACAATTTTGCCGGTTGACCTCTGGAGAGGTCAACAATTGTATAATGTGTACCTATAGATAGATCTCAAAGTAAATGAGCAAAAGCGTAACATTTGTATGTAGCATGCTTCATAAAACACTAAACTTAGCCCAAAAAGTAAGCGTGCATTTTGTTCCTGGCACTGATTGGTTAATAAGTGAATACAATTCGTTGAATGCACGATGCACTCAAAAGATTAGCAGCTGGGAAAGGCTATTTAACAAAAAGTACGCTTTCGTACTCAAAAAGGGATTACCCTTTTACAACTTTGACAACTTTGAAGCATGAACTTCGGAAGATCTAACGAAATGTACTTACTGTTACCCTGTGGATCCCAGGGTTTTGATATGTTCTACAAAGTCATGCAAAGACAGACCATATATCGGGTGTCCCAAAAAAAACGTCCCGCTTTTTGAGCTCTTATAACTCTGCAAGATATTAACCAATTCATTTGAAATTTATCAGGGAGTAAGAGAACGATATTATCTATAAGCTATAAAAATATTAAATTAATCGGATGTACATTATGTGAGTATCGCCAAATACAAGATAGCATAGCAAGAAATGTAATATCAGAGGATAACTCAATTATTTCACCTTATAATGTAGATTGATGAGCATCGCCAAATACAAAAGTTAAACAGCATAAGATAAAAAGTTGGTACAGCAAAAGATCGTCAACCCACTTATCTAATAACTTGTGCTCAATGTGGCCTCCATCTTCCTTCACAACTAAACGAAGTCGTTTCTTCCATACATAGATACTGCTCTTGATTTCATTCTGTGATATCTCCTGCCATGACGCACTTATTCTCTCTTTTAATGTTTGTTCTGTAAAATTATCCCTCATACCACTGTTAACTTTTTGATTTAGAGGATCCCAAACAGAGTAATCCATTGGATTACAGTCTGGACTTTGTGGAGGCCATTCAACCTTTTTGATAAATGCTGTGGTGGATATCTCCAGATACGTATGAGTTACCCCACTTGTGTGGGAAGGGGCCCCATCTTGAAACACATAGTCATTTCTAGGGTAAATCCTCCTACAATCAGGTAGCAGATTTTCATCTAATAACTTAATATAGCTTTCGCTGTTGACTTTGGCTTTGTCAGTATTAATGAAATAAATGTCCGTCTTCCCCTTCCAGGATACTCCTGCAGAAACCATTATCTTTTTGGATAACGTGAAGTTTCATGGTAAAGACGTGATGGTTGAATTTGAAGTTTACGCTTTCCATACACCCGATCATTTTGACGATTTTTGGGCACTTCAAGAGAAAAGTCCTTCTCATCAGTGAAAATGATCTTCTTGACATCTGCGGATGAATAACGATCATATAAATTGCGACATCTTGTTTTTCTTTTTCCTTTAACATATAAGTGAGTTGTCGATCTTTTGCTGTACCAACTTTTTATCTTATGCTGTTAAACTTATGTATTTGGCGATGCTCATCAATCTACATTATAAGGTGAATTAAGTGAGTTGTCCTCCGATATTACATTTCTTGCTATGCTATCTTGTATTTGGTAATACTCACATAATGTACATCCGATTAATTTAATATTTTGATAACTTATCTGTCGGCTACCGGATTAAACTACCTCTGGAGTCATCGGGGTTTTAAAGCGGCGTGCAAAGCGTAATCAACTGATGTGAATTTCTGAAAATTGTGAATTATATCGGTGAAGCTAAATGTCCTTTGTTCATGTCACTAATGCTACGTTCACACCAGCGACGCTTTGATGGCGCTTTAATGCGGCGTGCGAAGCGGCTTTGCACGTCGCATTAAAGCGCCATCAAAGCCCCGTTGGTGTGAACATAGCTTAAAGGTTCGAAATGTTATTACATTTACAATTACATTTTCCAGTTACTTTAAGCTAAGTTCACACCAACGGCGCTTTGATGGCGCTTTAATGCAACTTGCAAAGCCGCTTTGCACGCAGCTGTAAAGCGCCATCAAAGCGCCGTTGGTGTGAACTCACCTTTAGTTAAGCTACGTTCACACCAACCGCGATTTGATGGCGCTTTAATACGACATGAAAAGCCACTTCGCACGCCGCATTATGCCATAAAAGCACCGTTGGTGTGAACGTAGCTAGCTAACCCTAAGCTACGTTCACACCAATGGCGCTTTCTAGGTGTACGCATCGCAATCGTGTCAAAATATAAATTGTAAAAAGAACACAAAAAATCTTATACGGGCGCCATTTTTCTAAGGTTCACGTTTTGTAAACTTACGTGTTGTTTAATCTCTCTAGACTATCTCTCATCAATGGCTAATTGTAGCTTGGTTGAACAATGAAAGTGTTATTCATATAATAACCATGTTGATTGAAGCTTGGGCGAATTTTAAGGTTTAAATCAAAAAGACAGAGGTAGAAAGAGCCGTAGTCTTGTGGCAAGTTCCTCACCTCCTACGCGATGAACTGTGGTTCGATTCCCCGTCCATCCTCCGCACTGATCTTTTTTATTTTTAACTCACTGATGTATCCCTTTAAAAGGGGTACAGGCTACAGTGAAGCCGTGAAGGGAGGACGTTTGTTTATTTCAATATTTCTGAATGTACACTAGATTTTACATACATGTTTATTCCAAGTGTTCTACAATATATTGTATAAATTCATCAGGCAGTTTTCAGTGTATTATTAGCAGAAAAGCCCCATGGAAAAGATAGAGAATACCTGCTCCATTTGCAACTTCACTGTAGCCCCGGGCCCCATATTTCTTTTAAAACATAATCACGTGGTAGGATAGAAGTCAGTGATATAAATACACCCTCGCCAGCTCACAGCAATTGACTTGCTTATATTCACCACTTGCGTACATGTAGTTGATAGCAGGTGGTGACATCTAATTAATAGATGATAATTGGGTGGTTCACTAGTAATTTTTATATGAAAAATCTAGAAATATAACCCAAATTAAATTATGACTATTCAAAAGAAGACATTCAAATCTATATTATGTAAAAAAAATCAAATTTGTCCGAAGCAGGGATAATGCTCAATTAGAGTGACGAACTTCGTTCTCCAAACCGAGAATAGTCCTTTGTCTATGTGTAAAGATTGTATCATTCTGTTACTCTTAAACAAAACATGTGAGACAGTATTATTTATTTATTATCCCATCGAACGAAGTTCGGAGGGATATAGGGAACGCCTCCGTCTGTCCGTACGTACGTACGTCCGTCCGGGCAATAACTCAAATACCGTTGGCCCGATTTTGTTCATATTTTGTACACATATACCCTATGGGGGTAGAAGTTCTGCTCGAAAGCCGATTTTCAAAATGGCCGCTCATTTCAAAATGGTGGCCATTTTAGTGCCGATTTTACAGTAATTTAGGTGCAATATGTAAAACTGTAATAGCAATATGTTTTAAATGTAAAAAAATTATAAAGGGCATTAATAATGCTACAAATGTAGATATTAAAGACATTTACTTGCTGACAGTCTACCACTTAATAGTGCAATTAGTACTTTTGACAGTTCAAAAGATGTATATAAGGTTAATGACAATTCAAAAGATGTATATAATATAAATATTGATACTAACTTAAATACTTTAAAAACACAAGGTAATCTTGCAATACATGATATATCTGGGACACAGGCTACTTCGTCAAATGGAAAAGGTAGTGTTTATAATGAGAATATTCAATCTTCAAATGAACATGTGTCAATTTTACTTTGGAACATAAATAAGATTTCTGATAAACTACATGATGGTGAAGATATCCAAAAATGGTTCAATAATTTTCAAATTATATTATTGTGTGAGACATGGTTATCACCAGAATCTGAAATTGCATTCGAAAACTACACTTGCTATAATCTAGCCAGAAACTCCAAAAATGTACTAAAGGGGCACTACTCTGGAGGGCTGGCTGTGCTAATAAGTGATGTTTATGGTAAAAATGGTATTGAAATTCTATCACAATCACATGACTTTTTTGTATGGATAAAATTCAATTCCAATCATTTCAATATTACAGAAGATTTATATTTATGCTTTGTTTATTTACCATTTAAAGGTTCTTCTTATGAATTTGTAACTGGATGTAGTAATATTGACGTATTAGAAAAATCTTTAGCTTATTATCAAACATTAGGAAGAACTATAATATGTGGAGACATGAATGCTAGAACTGCTCAGTTGTCTGATTCTAACATTAATATACCTGGCAGTAATGGTGATATTCCCATACTGCTAGATGACACTTTATATAATTTGCAAGATGTAAATGAGGTTTTAGTTAGCAATCGCATTTCTATGGATAAAAATGTAAAGGCAGTCTCTCAAACTCATGGCAGAGAATTTTTATCACTATGCAAAACTGCTAATATGAAAATACTTAATGGTCGTCTTTATCAGGACAAAAATTTAGGGAAATTCACATGTTATCGTAATGTTACCCATAAATCTAATACAGACCTAAACTTAGGAAAATCAGTTATTGATTATGTTGCAGCTCAATCAAACATTATTCCCTTATTTTCTGATTTTAAAGTGCATGATAGACGTGTTGAATCTGACCACGCACCATTGCATTTTTCTCTATCATTAAAAAGGGATATTGAAAATCAAAGTAAATCATCAAACATTCAATCAGAACCCCTGAACATTAAAACATATAAATCATACAAATGGGATCATAAGAAGAAAAATGAATTTAAACAAAAATTAACTGATAATACTAGCATTGATCTCTTAACATCTTTTTACACTGAACTTGGATGTAATGATACTGGATCTGATGAACTTGTAAATAAGCTCCTTAACGTAATTCATTATGCATCTAATAACACATTTCAATTTAAACAATTAAAAACTAAGAAAATGCACACCTTTCCCATCAATTCATGGTTCAATGATGAGTGTAAGTCCTTAAAGAAACAAGTACATGAGGCAATAAAACACAAATTTAGTGATGATCTTATAAATAGTTTAACCAAACAATATAATCAAACTAAACAACAAGAAAAGAGAAAGTTTAAAGCAGGAATGCTTGATAGTTTAATTCAGAATAAAAGCAAATACTCTACAGATTTCTGGAAACTGATAAACGCAATGCCAGGAAATAAAATTAAACAGATGCCAGTTCCACCTAAAGATTTATTCAACTTTTTTAAAAGTCTATCTAAACCCCCAAATATAGAATATTTTGATGACAATGCACTCAAGGAAATGAATCAGTATGTTATAAATTATCAAGTTTGCCCTGAAGATAAAAATTTACAACTTTGCCATGATACTGTCAACATGAAAATTACTCAAGCCGAAGTCCAGCGTGCTTTGAAAAGAGTGAATACAAACAAATCAGCTGGTATTGATGGTATTCCATCTAATATTATTAAAAATTGTAAATCTCTCATTTCTGATTTTACATCACTATTTAATGCTATTTTTGAAAAAGGAGAATATCCAAGTGACTGGAGCATTGGTATGCTCAGTGCACTTTATAAACAAGGCAGCCGTTTTCAAGCTGATAATTATCGAGGCATTAATGTACTGGCCTGTATAGGAAATTTATTTGACTCAGTTATACAAAATCGTCTTGTCTTTAATGCTGAAGTGCAAAATTCGCCAGACCCACTTCAGGGTGCTTATAAAGAAAATAGGCGTACAACTGATAATATTTTTATTTTGCAAACACTAATTAACAAATTCAAGCAGCATAAGAAACCATTGTATACATGTATGATTGACTTTAGGAAGGCGTTTGATTACATAGATCGCTCGGTACTGTTATATAAACTATGTAAATCTGGAATTCATCCACAGACTAAAATGTACAAGATTATAGAGAGCATGTACTCTAAATCTAAGTCATGTCTCAAGTTAGAAAATGGAGTCACGGAAACTTTTGACACTGAAATAGGAGTTTTACAAGGAAGTGTTTTAAGTACATTTTTATTCAATCATTTCATAGATGACTTAAATGAAATATTACCACCCAGATGTGGTGTTACTTTGAATGATGCCAATTTTAATCATCTACTATGGGCAGATGATCTTGTACTTGTTTCAGAATCACAGAATGGACTTCAGTTGTTATTAGATTCACTTTTTGCTTTCTGTAAAATTAATAGACTTATAGTCAACACCCTTAAGACAAAGGTCCTGATTTTTAACTCTAAATATTCAGATCCTTTCACTTTTAATAATCAAGAAATTGAACGTGTAAATAAATATAAATATCTCGGTGTTATTCTTACTGATAGCAATAAATTTGATATTAACACTGCTTATCTTAAAGAACAATCACGAAAGGCAATATTCAAAATCAAACAACAGTATAAGAAATTCAATGATGTACCACCCGATGTTGCTCTTCACCTTTTTGATTCATTAGTCAGTCCAATACTTTGTTATGGGTGTGAGATTTGGTATGATAAGAAACAGATGAAATCTATTGAAACATTGCATTTGTCCTTTTTAAAATCTATTCTAGGAGTCAAAACTCAAACAGCTAATCCTGCAGTATATGGTGACCTCGGTAGATTTCATTTATCTATCAAAATTGAATTATCTTTGATAAAATACTGGTTAAGACTTATAAAACTACCAGAATCTAATATTTTAAATCAAGCTTATTTATATGGTCAAGAAAAACATGAATTAGGGTTTAAATCATGGTCTGGAAAAGTTTATGATATTCTTCACAAATGTGAACTAACAGAGTATTGGGATGACCAAAGTCAAAATACAGACAACTTAGTAAACTTGGTTGACAAGAAACTAAAGAATGCATTTATAAATAATTGGAGAAATGATATTTTACAATATCCTATATTAAGAACATATAAGCTATTTAAGAAAGATTTTGAATTAGAACCATATTTGAAACTAGATAATAAAAAATATAGATTAGCAATAGGTAGATTTAGGTTAAGTTCACATCGGCTAAAAATAGAATCTGGAAGACACATAAAACCCAAACCTAAACCAGTTAATGAAAGGTTGTGTAATATATGTAAATGTGTGGAGGATGAATTTCATTTTATCATAAATTGTACAAAGCATTCTCAACACAGGCAAATATTTTTCAGTAAAATTTCTGAAATATTACCAACATTTGACTTGAATAGTAACGATATATTTATAAATATAATTTCTAATGATAATATCATCTTCCAACGACATCTTGGTAAATTTATATACCATTCATTTAACAATTTAGAATAATCAGCAAAATTTGTGCATCACACTTTAAAATATTTTGCCTTTCTTGTATGCTTTCTGTAAATATATCAAATCATGTATATTTTTATAAAGATGTAGTTTTAGTAAGTAGTTTAGTAGTAGATAGTAGTTTTAGTGAGTAGTTTATGACTAATGTAATCATGTTATGATACAATATGTCAATAAAAGTTATATAAGAAGCACACGGCAGCCATCTTGAAAAATGGCGGCCTTTACTCGTCATTTTACGATTTTTGCTGTAACTCAAAAAATAGTGGAGCGATTTTGTTTATATTTGGTATGTGAATACTATAAGCATTGCACACTGTTTAAAGACACTTTTGGTAGAAGGTAGCCATTTTGAAAAATGGCCGCCATTTTAACGTATTTTACTATAACTCGAAAAGTAGTGGAGCGATTTTGTTCATATTTGGTATGTGAATACTATAAGCATGGCACACTGTCCTATGACACTTTGGGTAGAAGGCGGCCATTTTGAAAAAAAGAAAGAAAAATGGCCGCCATTTTAACGTATTTTACTATAACTCGAAAAGTAGTGGAGCGATTTTGTTCATATTTGGTATGTGAATACTATAAGCATGGCACACTGTCCTATGACACTTTTGGTAGAAGGCGGCCATTTTGAAAAAAAATGGCCACCATTTTAACTAGGGATGGGACGGTTCGTTTCGGTTCGGTTTTTTCGGATCATCAGCCGTCGGTTCGGTTTTTTCGGTTCGGTTCATTCATTTTAAGGATTTGTATTGATTGACATGATTAGCTGCTTTGTCTCTGACTTCACTGCTGACTGTCACTTTCTTTTAATACAACCAATAAAATAACTAATTTATAATCTTCATTTCTTTTGGGAAAACGGGAATTTGAGATCCAGACGCCATATTCGAATATATTGTGGGTGCGCACAAAATAATACCCTATATCAAACCTGCGCAAATATAAATTTGCGCAAATCTTTGTATCAATTATGCCATGTTATAACAATATTTTATAGATGGAATTTTATGTTATAGTATTTCATGAACAATACATATTATTTAGAATACACGACTAAAGAATATAGTACCAGGGACCACATGATTGATAACCGAGGGATACGAATACGCGGATACGAAACGAATCTAGTAAACGAGTGAGCTAGCAACAGACAAGACAGACAAGGTAGGGACTAGGAATATCAAAAATGTTGCTGTAAAACAGTGTTTTTAACTGTTTTATTGATACTTGACCAATGAAATATTAATCCGAAAACGATCCGAAAAGCTGATCCGAAAGTAGGGCCGTGATCCGAAAACCGATCCGAAGGCTATGAACCGCGGTTTTTCGGTATTTCGGTTATCCGTCCCACCCCTAATTTTAACATATTTTACTATAACTCGAAAAGTAGTGGAGCGATTTTGTTCATATTTGGTATGTGAATACTATAAGCATGGCACACTGTCCTATGACACTTTTCACTTTTGGTAGAAGGCGGCCATTTTGAAAAAAAAATTGAAAAATGGCCGCCATTTTAACGTATTTTATTATAACATGAAAAGTAGTGGAGTGATTTTGTTCATATTTGATATGTGAATACTTTAAGCATGGCACATTGTCTAATAAAACTTTGGGGAGTAGTCGGCCATTTTGAAAAATGGCCACCATTTTTATGTGTGTTATTTTACAAGTACGTGCAAGGAGGATTGGCTCCCAGAATCGAAGTCGATATTTTCCAACAATGAAAACGCCGAAATGTCGTTATTTTCTGAAATTATAACCGATTATAAATTCAAAATAAACTGTTCAAAATATTCTAACCAATATCTCGATCATTTCTTGTGAGTTTTGGAATTTTTCGTTAGGAAATAAGACCAAAATTCACAATTCAAATTCTGAAGTGAACAAAATGGCGGTCGTTGGAATTCAAATTTTGTAGCACGACATGCCCATATATGGGACAGAATATCGATGTTGCACTCTGGGAGCCAATCCTCCTTGAAGTACGTGTGTGATTTTTCAAAAATTTTAGAGGTGGCTACTTAAAAGCATATTATTTCTTCTGATGACAACTTGGCTATTGAGCAACCATTTTGAAAATGGTGGCCTTTCTGGCGTGTTGTTTTATGATATTTGCTATTCATTTGTAAAAATGCCAGCCATTTCTGTTCGATGGGATTCGCTATGCTTTGGTGTTGCCGTTGTTCTGGTTACAAGATGTCCGAATCTCAAGTACTAGTAGACCAATAATCTTCATATTTAGTTATGATTTCTTACCAAATTAGTGAATATAAACTATATTTGAAATTTTGATAGCTTATCCATAATATATAATCTATTTGACATAATTCCATGTTTTGTCAATACCCTCAGGGGCTGGGTACAGGGTGTCAGAAAAACATATTTTCATTAATTTTTCAATCTTTCTGAAGTATAGCTTTATAATCAAACGAAAGGGAATTTAGCTTAGATGCTAATAATTTTATTGTTTTTCTGATTCAGGCTTTGGAAAATTCCATATGGCCACCTAATATGGGATTCTGCAATAAAGGACAGGTGGCGGTAAACCCCTCTTTTAGCCCCCCTACAAAACAAGTATATATTGACATGGAATTGAAGAGGAAGTATGACCTATTACTTAAAATGTGATTTCTGAGAATTTAGACATTTGACCTTGACATTAGGGTGGTTTAAAGGTCAACTTTGAAAGATGCTATTTTTGTCAAAATGTTGCAGTTTTCTAATACAAGAAATGAAAGCAATTGGCTTAATTTTGATTTTGACTGATAATAAGACATGTGAATGGAAATAAAAATATTTTTAATAAATTCTCACGAGCAATTACATGAAAATCTTGAGAATAAATCCTCTTATGGGCATTTTTGGGGGGACTAAATTTTCCTGTTTCAAAAATGAATGTTCTTGTTGCCTTTTGAGACTCTTAACAGTATCCTAATAGAAGCATGTTTTAAGAATTGGGATGTGGTTATTATTTTAAATGCCCATGACATGGGCAATTCCATATGTAGATGCCCATTGGCATTGAGTTCCAAGATTGATTAAAAACTACATGTATATAAGCTTTAGTATTGTCTTCATTCACAAGGTCATCTGAATCAAGAGGTGTTACTTGCTTTTCCACTAAGTGTTGTTGCATTTTCACTATTAAATACTATTTAAAACCCTTTAAATAAATAAATGTTTTGTAGTTTTTAATATAAGGCCCTTCATCAGAATGCCAACATATAACTACTTTTGAATGGCCTAATCTGTACATGCAGTTATGAAGTGTACATGTATGCCCAGGTTAGCAGCCATATTGAAAACAAACCAGTCAGCCTTATTTTCATCACAAAAGTTAAGTTTTAGTATTGAGCCCACACTCCCACAACAATGATATTTGCAGAGAAGCTACTTTACAGTCTCTGCATTATACAGTTTCAATATCTTTTTTGTGGGAGAATGGGCTGATGGTTAAATTTTCAACGAAAGGAAATGAGCACCATACTAAAACTTGATAACAAAGTGAACAAAAATGACAATGTTTTCCAGATTTGCATTGGTAAACTTCATACATAGCTAGATTTTTTTTAATGTCGGACTCCGAATGCTTGTATGCCATATGTTCCATATAATAAATCCTATGTAATGATAAGTTTTGATATTATTTTGATGGTAAACATAGTGTGTACCCATATTCAGACAGCCTTGTGATAGGGGTTCTTACTGCCAATTTTTCAAAGAAACTGAAAACTAATGCCACTTTTTGAAATTGCACACCTCAAGAAAAAAGGTTTATCTACAACTTGCAATCGGTTTTGAAAGTAAATGGAAGAATGAGTTTTTTGGAAAAAGTCTAAGTTGACCAATAGTCTGTTAAATGGACCTGTTCTTTGTGATCTCTTCAAAGTGTGGCTATAATATGGCCATACTTTGAAGATATAGTTTATAATATCATTTAATCAAAAAAATTTCGAGTAGATTACAATTACAGTATTGTTTTTCCGATATGTACCTCGGAAAATTCAAAATGGCTGCCTAGAGTGAGAATTCACTATAATTTAGAGATCTGTCATTCAATGTTTAGTTATATTATCATACATAAGATCACAAATATTGCATTGTCTTTATGATTTGTGCCTTTGAAATCCAAAATGCCCACCCAAATTCTAAACTGGTGGAATCTTTTATTGTCTACAAATAAGGGTAGACTAGATTATTATCCCACCGAACGAAGTTCGAGGGGGATATAGAAAAGCTGTTCCTTTGTCGTCCATTCATCTGTTCATCTGTCTGTCTGTTCGTGTGTCCGGGCAATAACTCAAATACCGTTTGACAGATTTCATTCAAATTGTATAGGCTTATGCCTTATGGGTGTAGGACCTCCGCTTTAGAAGGAATTTTCAATATGGCTTTTAAATTCAAAATGGCGGCCATTTTTGGAAAAAATATAATGTTTGATAACTCAAATACTAGTGGATGGATTTGGTTCAAATTTTATATGCTGTTGCCTGGGTACAAAGGAGCTTTGCTCAGGAAGACATTTTCAAGATGGCTACCATATTTCAAAATGGCAGCCATTTTTCGTAAAAAAAACGTGATCCTTGATAACTCAAATACCATTGAATGGATTTGGTTCAAAATTTATATGCTGATGCCTAGGGACATAGGAGCTCTGCTCAAGAAGGGATTTTTAAGATGGCAGCTAAATTTCAAAATGGCCACCATTATTCATCAAAGAATGTAACCTTTGATAACTCAAATACCAGTTGATTGATTTGGTTCAAATTCTATATGCTGATGCCTAGAGACAAAGAAGTTCTGCTCAAGAAGACATTTTCAAGATGGCCACTGAATTTCAAAATCCCCGCCATTTTTCGTAAAAAAACATTATCATTGATAACTCAAATACCAAAGGATGGATTTGGTTCCAATTTTATATGCTGATGTTTAGGGAAAAAGGAGATCTGCTTCAGAAGAAATTTCAAAGGCATCAGCTGAATTTCAAAATGGCTGCCATTTTTCATAAAAAAAAGGTAATCTTTGATAACTCAAATACCATTGGACGGATTTAACTTCAAATTTAATATACTGATGCCTAGAGATAAAGGAGCTCTGGTTGAGAATATATTTTCAAGGTGGCTGCTATTTATCAAAATCTCTGCCATTTTTCATTGAACATGTAAATCTTGATAACTCAAGTACCAGTTGACGAATTTGGATTAAATTGTATATTCTGATGCCTTGGGACATATAAAAACATAATCTTTGATAATTCAAATACCAGTGGATGGGATTTGGCTCAATTTTATGTGGTTGCTATTTATCAAAACATGTTTTGTTCGGTGGGATTTGCTACTCTGTGGAGTTTCTGTTTTTCTAGTATTGTGAATATTAAATTTTGTACGTTGGGATTTGCTACTCAATGAAGTTGCAATCTTCTAGTTCTTTCAATATGTTTACTACAGAAATTCAGCTTACATAGAATAAATAAACTTATAAATTTATTCAACAGGTTCTAATGAAGACGCCTATACTTGTATACCAATTCAAGGCAGTGGCACATTTGCTGTAGAATCAATCTTCCAGACTACTGTGCCGAGGACCAATGCGAAGGTATCTTCATAACTGTCTCTATAAAACTTTTTGTAGGCAAAAGCATGTCTCCTTATGAAAGGATTTTGATTTCTGCTTGATGACCATTACATGTAAATATTGAACCAATGGTTAATAAAAGAGCTAATCACTAATCTATATTTTGCTTCACCAGTGTAAATTGTGTTATCACCTATGTTATTGATCTCGTCTAATCTTTGAATTGTTAGTTAAATGTCCATCTCTTATAATCCACAGTTTAAAATGTATTAATCCCTTAACCCGGTCCTAAATCAATCTTTCATGGCTTATAATCTCAGGGTCAAAGGCCATTAATATGTTCATGACCAACTCAAAAATTGAGAAAATTCAGGGTATTTGGGATTTATTCATTCTAAACAACTTGTTTTTGTGTTTAACATTTTTTTAATTTCTTGCATATTTCATTAAACTAACATTTTACTAACCTAGGTTCTTATTCTTGCTAATGGGGCATATGGCAAGCGCATGGCAGCCATTTGTCGTGCACTTAACATTGACCACCATATAGAACTGTTTCCTGAAAATGAACAAGTTAGTTCGACTCGAGTGGAGGAACTGTTACAAAGCGATAATTTTAGTAATGTGTCTATAGTCCATTGTGAAACTAGCAGTGGAGTTGTTAACCCTATTCAAGACATAGGACGCATTACTAAAGAATACCAACCAAGTAAGCTTAGCTATAAGATAAGATAAGATTCTTCATATTAGAGAGGTTTCACACAAGGTTTTTGGCCCAACATATCTAGAAGCCATAGCTCATCAACCAAACGTATATAATATTAAAATGCATGCATTTAAATGGCAACAATGCAATTTCAATCTATACTCATAAATAAAATATTTGCAGTGTTACAAATGACAAAATCAGGATAATGTATATGTGACAGGCCTGTAGCCAGGATTTGCCAAGGGGAGTTCACTTTTTGAAAAATTCCAGGGGGTTCACTTGTGACAATTTTGGTCCAAAAATGGCCAAAATCACTTAAAAAGGGCTCAGAATGGTGAAAAACTGCATTATTTTGAAAGATATTTTGGCCAGGGGGGTTTGAGCCCCCCTGGTTTACGGACCTGGTGAACATCCTAAGATGCAGAACCATTTTATCCAAAGAATATGGGAAACCGTTTTGGTGAAACAAGCTTAAGTACATACTGCCATAAACATTTGGTTGGTTCAAACACACCCCATTCTCTTATACGTTGTAGCACCGGATGTTTACAACGTTATACAAGTATTTTCGGCTGGAGATTTGTAAGTACCTATTTATTTCGACGTTTTGACAGAATATGGTTCTTTCATTTTCGTAGAAACATTGACCATACCATGCAGATATACCTCTAGTATCACTTCATCTCAACATTTCGTCTGAACACGGTCTAGAACTTCTCAAACCTTCTAGAAAGCACGGCAATTTTTGGAGAAAAAAAAATTTCACAAAAAAAATTAATTTCAAATTTTCAGGGCTGGTTCTTAGTATGAAAATCTTGAACTGATTAGTTTTTCGGCATTATAGGTAAATGTTAAGGGAGCCAATTTGGATTTTCCGTCCTAAAATCTTATCTGTCAAGTCTATGTCTATGCGTTTTCAGGTTAACTGTTTGAGGGATCAATTTCAAATTTTTCAGGGATGATTCTTAGTCTGAAAATTTTAGAACTGATTAGTTTTTCTGCATCCTGGGTAAACTTTAAGTTGGCCATTTTGGATTTTCTGTCCTAAAATCTTCTTTATAAAGTCTTGTCTACATGTTTCCTGGCAAACCACTTGACTGATCGATTCTAATTTGGAGGAATGATTGGCGCACACTCTCCTATAAGCGCACATGCGACTTTGGAAACATGACAAACATTTGTGATCAGAGCAAAAGAGCAGGAAAACTTACAGAATAACGATTTTTAACTCACCAAATTTCATTTCCGGGTAGGAAAATCCAACTTCCGGTCTGCGCAAACTTTGATGCGCTGTAGTTATTATGACGATCAAATAAAAGTCAAAATTTCTACCTGATAAATATCGCAATATTTCTTTATTTTACCAATAGTTGGTCCTTTAGAAACGTAATATTATGGTAAATAAACGACACAAGACATGATTTGGCGTGAAATAACAGTAAGTAAGATAATATTTATTTCAAACCAGGCTTCGAATTCTGATTTTCACATATTATCGCCTAATCAAAATGATAACTTATATGTGCGCTTATTGGGACTTTATTGGATTGATTTCTCTCCAATTCCATGGTATTTCACCTCAATTTCACAAGCGCACTGTGCGCCAATAGGCGATAATACGGTATCTGTGTAAGAGTGTAAAGTGAGTTCTGAAGCATTTTGTGCAAATGTTTAAACAGTTTGCGTTTATTTACAAACAAGTACGTCGCACATATTTCTTATGCATAGTGGTCAATGTCAATCAACCACACGAATGTCAACCCTCTTTGCCATATATGGACCTGAAAGTCACGTGCTGATATAAATGATGAATGAATATTATACAAATAGTGATATCCTCTAAAATGCACTGTAGAAGATATTCCCAAGGGGAAACCATTTACACTATTGCTCAAAATTAGGCAGTCACTATTTGTTTTTATGTCCCCACCACATAGTGTGGGGCCATATTGTCGGCCTAGGCGCGTCCGTCCGTCTGTCTGTCTGTCCGTCCGTCCGTCCGTCCGTACGTACATACGTCCGGCAGTTTTCTCCAAAACCGCTACTGAAATCACCTTCAAATTTTCAGGGATAACTTATGAGTGAATACAGATGTGGATGAACATCTTTTTACTCTATACCTACTTCCTGTCGGCCATTTTGAAGTCAAATGCTAAAATCCTTGTCTGCAAACTTTAAGAAAAATGGCTTCACAGTTGCTTTTAAAACTTTAACATCTTGTTCAGCTCACTTCATTCTACATCTGATTTGGTTTTGGACCTGTTAGCTCAGTCATGGCAGCCATGTTTAAAGTCTTAAGAAAAGTTAACGAGCGATAATACTTTGTATCATATTGAATGGTGTTTTTGAGTTTTCATACTTTAACTATTTAGTAGCTTTATGCATAGACAATCTATCTTTGATCGATCATTCATGCCCCTGAAGATGATATATTGAAGAGGGACTTAGTCATTGTCCATTCAGCCATTTAAAGGGACATTGCTTGTAAGATAGTTCTCATCCTAATGAACACTTAAATATTTTTGACAAACAATCAAAGGGTCAATATACTTTTGATTCATTAGTCATGCCTGCCCCTGAATGTGATATATTGCTGAGGGACTGAATCAATATCCATTTACCCATTTAAAGAGACACTGCTTGTAAGGTACATGTAGTTCTCAACCAAAGAGGCTAATGGGTCTATCTATTTTTGATTCTTCATTCTATTGCCTACCCCTGAAGATGATATAATGCTGAGGGACTCAATCAATACCCATGTAGCTGTTTTAAGGGACACTGCTTGTTAGGTAATTCTCGCCAAAAGAAACAAATGGGTCAATCTATTTTTGATGCCTGTCCCAAAAGATGATAAATTGCTGAAAGACAGAATCAATATCCATTTAGCCACTAAAGGGACACTGCTTGTAAGATAGTTCTTATCCAAAGTCAAACTAAAATATTTTACTTCATAATAATTATATGTTTTACAATGGATAGATTAAAAATACATCCACTTGTTTGATAGCAAAACAATGGGTTTCAAACTGACAAAAAACTGTCCTACATGCACCTTTTCAATTTTAAAAAGCAATCATTTGACTTCATACCTTTAGCTTCAATTGAATTATTCTTTGAAAATGCCAAATAAATATATCATATATTGGAAAGTCACAACTAGAATTTTAGTATTAGAGTTGAATACTTAGGTTTTGTGTTTTCAATATGTTGCCCTTTGTGTTCTACCATTTTAGTGCCGATATTACAGTAATTTAGGTGCAATATGTAAAACTGTAATAGCAATATGTTTTAAATGTAAAAAAAATTATGTAGGACATTAATAAAGCTTGAAATGTAGATATTTAAGAAGCACATGGCAGTCATCTTGAAAAATGGCGGCCTTTACTCGTTATTTTACGATTTTTGCTGTAACTCGAAAAGTAGTGGAGCGATTTTGTTCATATTTGGTATGTAAATACTATACGCTTGGCTCACTGTCTAATGACACTTTTGGTACAAGGCGGCCATTTTGAAAAATGGCGGCCATTTTAAATTATTTTAATTACTATAACTCGAAAAGTAGTATAGCGATTTTGTTCATATTTGGTATGTGAATACTTTAACCATGGCACACTGTTTAATGACACTTTTGGTAGAAAATGGCCATTTTGAAAAATGGCTGCCATTTTAACGTATTTTACTATAACTCGAAAAGTAGGGGAGCGATTTTGTTCATATTTTGTATGTGAATACTATAAGCATGGCACGCTGTCTAATGACACTTTTGGTAGAAGGTGGCCATTTTGAAAAATGGCTGCCATTTTTGCTATATACTTTGTTCGTAAAAATGCCAGCCATGGCTGTTCGATGGGATTTGCTACGCTTTGGCGTTGCCGTTGTTCTGGTGTTTTGGACGTGTTCATAAATGATAAAAGTAACTATTTCCATGTTATATTCAAAGAAACCTTTGGGGGCATCTTTAGGTACATGGTGTAATGGATCATTTAGTGCCAACTTTCTTTTTTATTTACATTATATGTGTTCATTCATTTTTCATTTAACCTTTACCATGCTGCCTTATTTCAGCAAATATATCCCACGCAACTGGCTTATTTTTCAAAGAGTGCAAAAAATGATATGCCTGGACTAAATAATTAATATCTCAATAACTACTGAATGAATCTGGATAAAATTTTCACAAAGGGAAGACACAGTGGCCTGGCTCATGAAAAAAATGTTCTCATGAATTTTTTCGTACATTAACACGACTGGGCATAAATATACCATGAATACTCCTCCGGAATCCGCCGCTCCGCCTCTTCGTCTGGTCAGAATCCAAATCTGAATTTGCAGCGATCAAATGTTCAATTTTTCAATTCAGAAAATATTCTAGCTTCTATTTTCGATGACCGTTATCGGCTTCCAAGAGCCTAAAGAGCTCGAAATCGTAATCCATTTCCTCCACATTTTCGTTGTGATCGTATTTGTCCACCATTTTGTACGATTCGTTCACTAAAAACGACTTAAACACTGTTTAAATTGTTGAATTGAGAATTATTTTTCGAAATATCGCCATTTCTAGGTCAACAGGAAGTCATGTTAGGCACTGAATAAATCGGGCAATCTAATTGGACAATACGAATGGCGCGAAAAAGTAAAGTTTTTAAAAGTTTGAAATCGGGCGTACGGGTCCGCCGGCAGTTGTGAGAGACATTTTAGTCTCGGCGGACGAGTCCGCCGGCAGCACGCTAAAGGTTAAAAGAGAAGAATGCAGTTCAACAGTATAGAGATTATATTTGTGTCAAAATTTATGATCAATTTTGTGACTATTAATTATTTCTACATAGTTCATGAGAGTGGGAGGGTGGTTTTATATGAAAATATTTATGAATGTCTTTCTGAACTGGTTTAACTGAGTGCTAGTAACTATTCAATGGATTCACTCGATATTTTATATTATGCATGCTTGCGATAGAATTAAACATTAGTGAGGAATTGAAAGATCTTGTAAGAGAAAATAGGCATGGGAATAGGTAAAAAATGCTTAAATGGTTTCTACTATCCCCTAATTTGTAATAATACATTTATACCCTTGCTTGTAGAATTTAGAATTAATCATAGCATGATAATACTTAGAGGTGTCACGGGTCAGATATTTTTCGAGTCTGGTATGTGGTAGGGTAATTTCGGGTAAGGTCAGAAGAAAACAGAAAAATGAATTTGACTTTTTGTCAAAACATAAATGTTTAAATGACATCTTTTGAGAACAGCATTAGCCTACTGCATATTATTCTTTGATGAAAGGAAAATAATAGAAAGTTATCATTAAACTGTTCAGGAAGAACCATAGATTATTTTCCATTTGTAAAAAATATGTATACAAGAAATAAGCCAGTGAGAAGTTTGAATTATTTGCTGGGAATGTAATGCATGTTATGATAATTTACGATATACCTGAGTGTTCTGACCCCACCCGAAATTGGTAAGTAGTTGTTTGTGACCCGACCCCAGCCTTCTGACCCAGCATTTGGGTCAACTTCGGATCGGTGTGACATCTCTACTTATAATATAATTGTTGTATAGAAAAATCAGGCTATTAAGGGTTTAGTATTGACTCAGAAATATGACACATGTAGTTTTCACCATTATCAACGATTATTTGATCTTACAATTATAAGTCCAAACTGACTTGGGTTCGAGTTGACTAGGTTCAGAGTTGACTAGGGTTTGCGTTAATTAGGGGACAAGTTAACTAGGGTCCAAGTTGACTAAGGGCATGTCAACATGTATGTACGTTAACATTACATTATTTCAGATGCTCTCTATATTGTGGATGCCATGAGTAGTTTTGGTGCTATCCCCATCAACATGGAGGCGTCAAACATTGATTTCCTGGCCACATCTGCTAACAAATGTCTGCAAGGCGTTCCTGGCTTTGCATTTGTTATTGCTAAAGTTGAGCAACTTAAACTCTGTAAAGGTGTGTTTTTAGATGATATGATTTTCTGTTAATTTACTAATAGGCCCTCACAAATATGTCCCTAAAATATTTAATCTGCCCTTTTTGAACATTTGGCAAATGTTTTATGAACATTGGACATTTTTTGTCAAAATTCTTCAAGTCACCCCTGAAAGTTAATGAATTCTAAATGAAAGCTTGCTACAAACATGGTGAGGGCACACCACAGCACAGTGATTTATGTTATATTCTTTTTCTTGGTAAAGGTCAGTCCAGAAGTCTGAGCCTCGACTTGCTAGGTCAGTATACTGCACTTGAAAATACAGGACAGTTCCGTTTTACTCCACCAACACATACGATGCTTGCCCTCAAACAGGCATTGGCAGAACTGGAGGAAGAAGGTGGAGTTGAAGGAAGGGCCAAAAGGTATTTGTATGACACACCAATATTTTTTTAAATTAGGAGATACAGGGCAGGGTGATAGCCTTAACCTCAAATTATATTCACTTAAAGGTTTCTGTTTAGGTCAGTCGACAATAGTGTCACATTTTAAAACCTCTGTTGAAGTGTCGATAGGGTTCTTTTTTGAGTTATTTTTGTTCAAAATCAATATAGAAAAGCCCCCTATGTATGACTCCTGGTTGAAAAGCTCGCCTATTTTCAAAATTGCCACCATTTTTGTCTTGCGAAATTCACTTTTGGACCATTTGCTTTAAAACCTCAGTTGATAGGATTCCTGTTTTAAGTTATTTTTGTTCAACATCAACACAAAAAGCATCCCTATGACTCCTGGTTCAAAAGCTTGTCTATTTTCAGAATGGCCACCATTTTCATTTCTCTCCAGATTTCTTTTATTTAGTATACTAATTACATGAAATTACATGGAGTAAACACTATTGAGAGCAAAGGGTCTAGTGCACTTTCCATTATGATTTCCCCATGAACAAAATGAATCATTTTTAGGTGTAACATAAAGAATACAATGTCACATAATACTGTGGAAAATATTAAGCGTTTGGACCCACATGGGCTGAGGTTGAGATCATTAAGTTCAGCAAGGGTGTATTGACTTGCCATTGGATGTACTCCACTGACTTAACATGTGGATATCATCAGATTCCAATGGAGACCATTGGTTTCTATTGATTTTCACAAAAATACCTAAAATACAATATGACACAATTGCTATATCACATCAGATGTGCAAATATAAAGTTTGCAAGCGATTCAGGTCATACTTCAAATTAAAAGATTATACATTTTTTCATCATTTTTTTCTTACAAAATGGCTATAGAAAAATGCTTCAAAAGCAACTTTTACACTTATGAAATTCCATACAACTTTGTAAATCCAACGATTATACTGATATGTTTCATTAATTAATAACATA
The DNA here is from genome assembly GCA_903813345.2 of Owenia fusiformis. NCBI lineage: Eukaryota > Metazoa > Annelida > Polychaeta > Sabellida > Oweniidae > Owenia > Owenia fusiformis. The sequence continues at coordinate 23,561,907 of CAIIXF020000008.1, read as the reverse complement.
TTTGGATAAGATGTACGGATGTGTAGGATGCAAATAGATTTTGAGAGACACAAAAAGACTTCCTGGTTTGGCATCTCTACCCCTGTAAACTTTATGATTGAATATTGGCCCTAATAAGTGGCCCATTCATCAATACAGTGCTGAATATAGGTCAACGAGATACTAGTGTACATATAAATGTAATAATAAAAGCAGTATATTTATTTTGAAAAATCAGATGAATTTATTTTTGTTCATGGGGAGATCATAATGGAGGGTGCACTAGATCCTTTCATGTAAATTGCATCATAAATACAATTTCTTGGAAATATAAAGGTTTTCTTTGCCACCACCCTGTACAACATCTATTATTATGCTGTTCTGTGGTATTCCTTTTGCATTTGTTAATTTTTTGAAAAAATTATGATACTTTTATTTGTATCTGATAGTAAAATTTTTATCCATTACTATTTATGTTAACAATCATAGATCAGGTGCAATTTGCTATTTAAGAGGATGAATGTAATTAAATTATAAATTAATGAGAGAGGAAAGTAGAGTGTCTTAAAGTACACTCCTAATGCAAAAAGAATGACCCTTTTTGTCAAATGTGGTATTGGAAAGGTGAGAGTTTAAACTTTAAGGGTCTGACATAAGTTCAGAGCTTTGCTTGTTGCAAAGTTGAAAAATTAAATATTTGTCAATTATTTCTATTTCCAATCTTAATGTCCATAGTCACACCCGGTGATCGTACAAAAATGATGGAGGGGGGGGGATTTGGCGATTTCTGCAAGAAACTCTTAACAAATTTGGAAGAATTATTTGTTCAAGAGAAAATTTGCAACTGAATTGCCAAATGAATAGGCGCAGTGCATGGCAAAATATGTTAGGTCATCTCGTATTTTTTTGAACTGATACCCTTCTAAGATATGAGATCTATTAGAAAAGGCGCATCATCACCAATGTGCAAAAGTCAATGTTTTTGCTATAAATCGGGCAACAATGGTCTACACCACCTGTAATAAATAGGTATAAGGGACGTTATTATCACAATACTTATGACATTGACACGCTTATTTTACTCAAAACGGAGAATAAATAATTTACAGATTTATATTTGAAATATACCCAAATTTTTCATTCCACTTTTTGTATTGACTTACATTTTTAAAATATATTTAAAGTTCATTTAAAAGCATATACTTCAACATCATGAAATTTTAAATGAGATCTCAGACATTTAGTTTGATTAAGCTTTCTTAAGTGAAATGCATGATTTTATTTGTTTACATTAGCGCTTAATTGAAAAATAAAATAGGATTAACTTCAAGCAAATTAAGGCACATCAAAGAATATATAGCCTCGCGTATAAGAGGCGTATAGTTTGTTTTTGGATTATGTAATACATACTATACTCATCTTTTCTATGTACTTATATCCTACTATTCCTGGCTCTTAAGAATAATTAGAGAATAGTTCAAACGATATTTAGTATCGTAGAGTATATACCACCAATACTAAATGTTCCGCTTCTGAGGCAAGAATAGTTTGTTTCCCATACCGAATACAATATAGTGAGGACATACTGAACTATATTCACAAATAGTTTGCCACTTATACGCTACTATATTTATTTAGCTTTTTGCACAGTGGTTTTAAATTATTTTTGTTCAACATCAATACAGAAAACCCCCCTATGACTCCTGGTTCAAAAGCTCGCCTATTTTCAAAATGGCCGCTATTTTCGTCTCGCAAAATTCACTTTTGGACCATTGGTAACTTTATAAAGAATTATCCCATCGAACGAAGTTCGGAGGGATATAGGGAACGGCTCCATCCATCCGTCCATCCATCTGTCCGGGCAATAACTCAAATACCATTGGCCCGATTTTGTTCATATTTTGTTAACATATACCCTATGGGGGTAGAAGTTCTACTTGAAAGCTGATTTTCAAAATGGCTGCTCAGTGTAATTTGGCACTTGTTTAGCTCATGGAGGGGTGCTTATTTATTGTCCAAGACGGCATGCTCTCAACGCATGTCTTTAGAGGTCCTCTGCAAGATTGCTTGTAATCTTCGATCTCTTGGTATTCTCCCAAGATTTCCTAACAATTAGAAGAGCTTACTTTGAGATAATTATTTGTTTATTTAACAAATATGTCTGGGATCCTCACAAATAAGGTCAACTTTTTATCAAGGTCAAAGGTCAAGAACTAGGTCAAATCTCACATTTTCTACATTTTGCCAATTATCTATGTAGTTCTTTATCATAACTGTATTATCTCTTTATTGTACATATAATGTAGCTTAGAAACAGCCATAGCGAAAATGTAATCATCCGTTTTTGATTACTCTTACAGATTTTCAGATATCAGTGTCTAAAAAGTAGGTCAAAAAATTATATGATGATATCCCCATGTTAAGTCAGTGGGACAGATGAAAATTTATGAATTGAGAAATGTCAGATCCAAAATGGATTCAAATACAATTAGATATTGACTACAATCGCTCAAAGACCAATAAAGCTAACTTAAATGAAAATATTGACATTTAAATGCCAAGGTCAAAATCTAGGTCAAATTTCTGTTTTTTTATTTATATGATCCTGATACAACACTTCAATATATTTCTCTAAAGTTTATTTCACAGATATACAAGAGTTTGCTAATAGTGTTTGCCTTTTGCCATCAAAGGTATTTTGACCCAGTTTTGAGATATAGTGTCCAGAAAGTAGGTCAAGAAATAAGTTAATAGGAAATTCTCTCAGGATCCCACATCTGAAATAAGAATTGAAATCAGACTCCAATTCTGTGCCATTTTGAAAATTCAAAGAATGGAAATAAAGATATCCTATGATAGAAAGTCAAGAGTATTGAAGACAATATTGAAAAAATACCAGTTACTGTCCATTTATAAATCTGTCTGTCTAAAAAATAGAAATTTGAAAAAAATCAGGAATCTTGAGTCTAAAATTGAACTTGGTTCAATTTACCATTCTAGTTACCTGTATTATTAGACTCCAGATGAAAATCTGGAGTCTATTGCTTTTGCCAGTTTTCTTTATTATTATTAGACTCCAGATTGAAAATCTGGAGTCTATTGTTTTTGCCTGTTTTCTTATTAGACTCCAGATTGAAAATCTGGAGTCTATTGTTTTTGCCTGTTTTCTTTATTATTATTATTATTTTTCTTTCTTTTTTCTTCCTCCTCACCAAATTTCTCGTCAACTATAACAGCTTACTTAATCCAACTTACATGGTTAACTAAAGACTGAAACCGGCTTTCTGGGAAATTAGGTCAAATTTTTATCTAGGTCAAAGGTCAAGAACTAGGTCAAATCTTACATTTTCAACATTCTTCATCATATCTTCGTCAATATTCTTCGTAACTCCTTCATCTTTTTTTCATCGTGTAGCTTAGAAAAAGGCGAATCAAAAATATGACATCAGAATTTTGATTACTCTTACCGATTTTGAGATATGGCGTCCGAAATGTAGGTCACGCCTAAACATGCTCCAAATCGAATGTGTGAGCTATGAAAAAGATGTAGAATTTTCTCAGGAATCCAAATCTGCAAACCAAATTTAGATCGGACTTCCGGTTCGGAAGTTATGGCGTTTTGAAAGCTCAAAAATCGCTAAATTTGGTGCCTGTGTTAAGTCAATGGGAAAAAAGACTTTTTCGAAGTGTAAAATACAGGATATAGACTGAGAACAGCTTAATATAATGAATGCTTATAAAAGAAGGGGACCTCAAAAGCTACATAGTTTCAAAATTTGGACAACAAAATGCCTAGGTCAAAATCTAGGTCAAATTCATAGTGTTTCGTTATTCTTACGATTCTGACACTACACTTTAATAATTTACTTCCAAATTTTGTATACAGGTAGCAAAGAGTGTGCTAATAGTGTTAGCCTTTTGCCGTCAGAAAGTATTTTGACCTACTTTTGAGATATGGTGTCCGAAAAGTAGGTCAAAATAAAAAGTTCTCCAGATCCAACGTATGAGTTATGAATTAAGGGTAGAATTTTCTCAGGAATCCGAATCTGCAAACTAAATTTCGATCCGACTTCCGGTTCGGAAGTTATGACGTGTCCAAAAAGTAGGTCAAAATAAAAAATTTCCAAATTTAACGTATGAGTTATGAATTAGGGGTAAAATTTTGTCAGGAATCTGAATCTGCAAATTAAATTTCGATCCGACTTCCGGTTCGAAAGTTATGGCGTTTTGAAAGCTCAAAAGTCGCTAAATTTGGTGCCCCATGTTATGTCAATGAGAAAAAGGATTTTTTGAAGTGTAAAATACCAGATATAGACTGATTGCAGCTTAATATTCTGAAAGCCTATAAAAGGAGGGGACCTCGTAGGCTATCTAGCTTTAAAATTTGGACGCAAAAATGCCTTGGTCAAAATCTAGGTCAAATTCATAGTTTTTCCTTATTTTTGCGATTCTGACATTACACTTTAAGGATTTGCTTAAAAATTTTGTATACAGGTAGCAAAGAGTGTGCTTATAGTGTTAGCCTTCTGCCGTCAGAAAGTTTTTTGACCCACTTTTGAGATATGGTGTCCGAAATGTAGGTCAAAATAAAAAATTCTCCAAATTTAATGTATGAGTTATGAATTAAGGGTAGAATTTTCTCAGGAATCAGAATCTTTAAATCAAATTTCGAACTTACTTCTGGTTAGATAGGTATAGCGGTTTGAAGTCTCGAAAAGTCGATATGATGATATCCCCATGTTAAGCTAATAGAGTCGAAGATAGCCTTCTTAAAAGTTGTCTAAATGTCTATATTCTAGCTGACTCAGCTTATTTTGAATGACTCAGCTTACAAGTTCTGGATGACTCAGCTTAAACAAAGTTTGAAATCTGGAGTCTTAAATTGAACTTGTTCAATTTACATGTCTAGTTATTATTATTCTTTTTTCTTCCTCCTTACCAAATTTCTCGTCAACTATAACAGCTTATTTAATCTAACTTACATGGTTAACTTAAGGCTGTATCCGGCTTTCTGGGAAATTAGGTCAAATTTTTATCTAGGTCAAAGGTCAAGAACTAGGTCAAATCCAGTACTTTGTCACTTTTTCCCATTAACTCGGTCGTCCTTCAATATTTTTGATCCTGGTTTTTTTCATTGTGTTCCTCATAAAAAAGTAGAAAACCTAGGCTCGATTTAGTTTTTTGGTATCTCAAACCGATTTTGAGATATCAGTGTCCGAAAACGAGGTCCAAAAATTTTTTCTCCGAATCCAATGTCCAGCATATCAGTCTTATAGGAAATTTTCTCAGGATTCCGAATCTGAAAACCAAATTTCGATCTGACTTCCGGTTCAGAAGTTATGGCGTTTTGAAAATTCAAAAATCGCTAAATTTGGTGCCCCATGTTAATTCAAAAAATATTTTTTTGAAGTGTAAAATACGAGATTTAGACTAAGCACAGCTAAACATAATGGAAGCCCATAAAAGAAAGGGACCACAAGACCTTCTTTTCATAAAAATTTGGACACCAAAATGCCTAGGTCAAAATCTAGGTCAAATTCAAAGTTTTTCCTTATTTTTGCGATTCTGACACTACAGATTAATTATATTCTTCCAAATTTTGTATACATGTAGCCAAGAGTGTGCTAATAGTGTTAGCCTTTTGCCGTCAGAAAGTATTTTGACCCACTTTTGAGATATGGTGTCCGAAAAGTAGGTCAAACTAAAAAGTTCTCCAAATTTAACGTATGAGTTATGAATTAAGGGTAGAATTTTCTCAGGAATCTGAATCTGCAAACCAAATTTCAATCCGACTTTTGGTTTGGAAGTTATGTCGTTTTGAAAGCTCAAAAATCGCTTAATTTGGTGCCCCATGTTATGGCAATGGGAAAAAATATTTTTTTGAAGTGTAAAATACGAGATAAAGACTGAGAACAGCTTCACATAATGAAAGCCTATAAAAGAAAGGGACCTCAAAAGCTAGCTAGCTTCACAATTTGGTCACCAAAATGCCTAGGTCAAAATCTAGGTCAAATTTATAGTTTTAACTTATTTTTGCGATTCTGACACTACACTTTAATGATTTGCTTCAAAATGTTGTATACAGGTAGCAAAGAGTGTGTTAATAGTGTTAGCCTTTTGCCGTCAGAAAGTATTTTGACCCACTTTTGAGATATAATGTCCGAAAAGTAGGTCAACATGAAAGTTTCTCCAAATTTAACGTATGAGTTATGAATTAAGGGTAGAATTTTCTCAGGAATCCGAATCTGCAAATCAAATGTCAATCCGACACCCGGTTTGGAAGTTATGGCGTTTTGAAAAATTAAAAAATTGGTATTTTGATATCCCATGTTATGTCAATTATCTTTGTCACTATTCGTCGTTACTCCTTTATCTTTTTTTCATCATTTAGCTTAAAGACAGTCCTTTCATTATTGTAACTGTCTTTTTTGATTACTCTTACCGATTTTGAGGAATGGCGTCCGGAAAGTAGGTCAACACAAAAAGTTCTCAAAATTTAATGTATGAGTTATGACAAAAACGTAGAATTTTCTCAGAAATTCGAATCTGCAAACAAAATTTCGACCCAAATTCTGGTTAGATAGTTATAGCTGTTTGAAGTCTCGAAAAGTCGAATTATGATATCCCCATGTTAAGCCAATGGAGACGAAGATAACCTACTTAAGAGTTGTCTAAATGTCTGTATTCTAGATGACTCAGCTTATTCTGAATGGCTCAGCTTACAGTATTTTGGATGACTCAGCTTAAAAAAAGTTTTAAATCTGGAGTCTTAAATTGAACTTGTTCAATTTACATGTCTAGTTATTATTATTATTATTATTCTTCTTCCTCCTTCCCAGATTTCTCACCAACTAGAAGAGCTTACTTTAAGCTGCTTACATGATCAACTAGGGAATGTATCTGGCTTTCTGGGAAATTAGGTCAAATTTTTATCTAGGTCAAAGGTCAAGAACTAGGTCAAATCCAGTACTTTGTCACTTTTTTCAATTTTCTCGGTCGTCCTTCAATATTTTCAATCCGTTTTTTTTTCATTGTGTTCCTCATAAAAAAGTAGGGGAAAACAGGTCGATTTAGTTTTTTGATATCTCAAACCGATTTCGAGATATCAGTGTCCGAAAACGAGGTCCAAAAAAATGTTCTCCCAATTCAATGTCCACGCTACTGGTCTTGTAGGAAATTTTCTCAGGATTCCGAATCTGAAAACCAAATTTCGATCCGACTTCCGGTTCGGAAGTTATATCGTTTTGAAAGCTCAAAAATCGCTAAATTTGGTGCCCATGTTAAGTCAATGGGAAAAAAGATTTTTTTGAAGTGAAAAATACGAAATATAGACTGAGTTCAGCTAAATATAATGGAAGCTTTTAAAAGAAGGGGACCTCAAAAGCCATCTAGCTTAAAAATTTGGACACAAAAATGCCAAGGTCAAAATCTAGGTCAAATTCAAAGTTTTTCCTTATTTTTGCGATTCTGACACTACACTTTAATTATATTCTTCGAAATCGTGTATACATGTAGCCAAGAGTGTGCTAATAGTGTTAGCCTTTTGCCGTCAGGAAGTATTTTGACCCACTTTTGAGATATGGTGTCCCAAAAGTAGGTCAAAATAAAAAAATCTTCAAATTTAACTTATGAGTTATGAATCAGGGGTAGAATTTTGTCAGGAATCCGAATCTGAAAACCATATTTCGATCCGACTTCCGGTTCGGAAGTTATGGCGTGTCCAAAAAGTAGGTCAAAATAAAAAAATTCTAAATTTATCGTATGAGTTATGAATTAGGGGTAGAATTTTATCAGGAATCCGAATCTGCAACCCAAATTTCGATTCGACATCTTGTTCAGAAGTTATGATGTTTTGAAAGCTCAAAAATCGCTAAATTTGGTGCCCCATGTTAAATCAATGGGACCGAATAATTTTTTGAAGTGTAAAAATACAAGATATAGAATGAGTACAGCTAAACATAATGAAAGCCCATAAAAGAAGGGGACCTCAAAAGCTACTTTCCTTCAAAATTTGGACACCAAAATACCTAGTTCAAAATCTAGGTCAAATTCTTAGTTTTTTCTTATTTTTGCAATTCGGACACTACACTTCAATGATATTCTTCAAAATTTTGTATACATGTAGCAAAGAGTGTGCTTATAATGTTAACTTTTTGCCGTCAAGAAGTTTTTAGGCCCACTTTTGAGATCTGGTGATCGAAATGTAGGTCAAAATAAAAAGTTCTCCAAAGGAGGGCGAGTTGTTTGTAGAATGAATCGGGGGATCTTTTTCATGAATTTCGCTTATGTTTTTCATCCAAAAAACATCAATACACTTTAAAACATTTTGTTTACTTTAAGATTACACCATGTAATCCAAAAATATATTTCTCATTTTCAAAGATAATCCATGGATTAACACCCAGGTATTTTTATTTTTCAATCTTCAGAGGGCTGGGAATCAATGATGCTCAACGCTTTTGAATACGATAAATGCTGTTTTAAATAGGTTTTACGTATGCCAATAATTTCTCAAATTATGTAAGCTGAATGCACTCCTTAATCCCTCTTGGAGGAATGCAATGGTAATCCAATGGTAGTTCCAAGCAGATTTTTAGATGGCAGGTAAGTAAATTCTTTAGTACTCGCCTTATTGGGTTGAGTTAGTTTATATTCAAAAATTATATATGATTCTGTAAAGATGTCAGTGTGGATGCTATATGGATTGCACACGTATGGTAAGCTGTATAATCCTATATTATGTAATACAAGTACAGTTTTGGTTGACATAATTGTGACTGAGTGAGAGATTAAACTCTTTAAGGTAGTTCTGCATGTTGATAATTTTTACTAATTTTGGTGATGAATAAATTATCTGATAATTATAAATTGGGCAATATTTTTGACATTTTAAGTGGATATATAGAGATTATCCTATATGAGGTTCAGGATATTGGGATTATCCCGTCGCCAATATAATATATTTGCCCGAGGGCCGCAGGTCCCGAGGGAAAATATATTATATTGGCCAAGGGATAATCCCAATATCCTGAACCGACTATAGGATAATATGTTTATCCCATACCAATCTTGGTCATCTGGTTCACATTGTTCAATCGTGGAAATATTTTAGAATATTCATGTCCAGTTTTGTTTTCTTGGCCATGGGCGGGTTTTCCTGTTCCCTCAAATATTCCCACATTTATTTTCTCGAATTTTTGATTGATTAAGTGGATGCTCCTTCCCTTTTTAAACCATCAAACAGATCCCGATTGTCTGTGTTTTCTCCATTGTCGTGTACAGTCATTACGCGAACGTTACAAATAATGAACAAATATGCGAGCGGCGATTTTGACGTAGCGGGCAGATATACTATATCTGCCCACTCAGAGCGGGACGTATAGCTATATCTGCCCGCTGATGAAAATATAAGTTTTTACAAACCGGCTTTATGTACCTGTAACACGTCCAAGTATGGGATAAAAAGAATTATGGTAACATACACCATGAACCATGCATACACATACAATTACAAATGTGAAAATATTGTCCCTTTCATTGATTATCGGTATTTATAATCATGAAAATTAGTGAAAATATCGAGACATATCTACCTTAAAATCAGATTGGCTTACAAGTACTCTAAGCTATTTTCACATTTTTATTGCAAGAAAATCTTTTTGCAAGGGTTACAAAGGTTGAAATATTGTGCTGGCTCTATTTGGCTGGAGTTTAATATTCAGACCTAGCTATAGGTATTATTACATTTATATGTACACTAGTATCTTGTTGACCTATATTCAGCACTGTATTGATGAATGGGCCACTTATTAGGGCCAATATTCAATCATAAAGTGTACAGGGGTAGAGATGCCAAACCAAGAAGTCTTTTTGTGTCTGTCAAAATCCATTTGCATCCTACACATCCCAACATATTATCCAAATATGTTATTAATTAATGAAACATAACAGTATAATCTTTGGATTTACAAAGTTGTATGGGATTTCATTAGTGTAAAAGTTGCTTTTGAAGCATTTTTCTATAGCCATTTTGTAGGAAAAAATGATGGAAAAAATGTATAATCTTTTAATTTGAAGTATGACCTGAATCGATTGCAAACTTTATATTTGCACATCTGATGTGATATACCATTTGTGTCATACTGTGAAATTATTTAATTTGCAATCGATTCAGGTCATAGTGTATTTTGTATTTTTGTGAAAATCAATAGAAACCAATGGCCTCTATTGGAATTGATGATATCCACATGTTAAGTCAATAGAGCCCATTCAATGGCAAGTCAATACACCCTTGCTGAACTAAATGACCTCAACCTCAGCCCATGTGGGTCCAAACGCTCAAATATTTTCCACAGTATTATGTGACATTGTATTCTTTATGTTACACCTAAAAATGATTCATTTTGTTCATGGGGATATCATAATGGAAAGTGCACTAGACCCTTATTGTAATTGTATGATATCGTATTTGTGATTTGAATATACACTGTGATATTTGAGAAAAAGAATGTTTTGTTTTAGTTTCATTGCAATTTATAACCCTAATATCTTAAAGCCAGAATCCTTCCTTGTCTTCCAATTTTCTAATAACCTCAGAAGTTCCTACTTTTTAAAAAAAATACAATTTTCCATGATCATTCTTATGTCACCACCACAACTTTTTTGTGGACGGTGTTCAGTGGTTGGTGTTTATCATTTGGCAGTTGGTGTTTGGCAGTTGGTGTCTGTAACAAATGGCAGGTGTTGACATTTTGCATGTGAATGCCTTTTCTTATAATGTAGCCAACTGCAACGGATGTAAAACGGATACAGTTAACTAATACATTTCTTGGCATCAATTCAAATCCTATGCTAATTTTAAATGAAAATGCTTTTTTTCATATTTTACCACTCATACGAGTGAATGCCATAATATGTCACATTCAGGAAAATATGGCTATCAACAAGTTTTGAATTCTTACAATCCTGGAAGTTGTACATGTAAGCATACACATCTGTCAGTTCAGTTTATGTGTAAAAGTTAATCCCCTAAGCCTTAATACCTGATGCATGAAATATTATGGATGAGTTACATAATATGTACTCGTGCTATTTAGGTAAATGTTGTGCCGTTTCACCAGATTTGACTGACATCTTTAAATAACAACAATTTGATTTGATGATCAGACAGCAACAAAACATATTAAGTGGCCAAGACAAAAGAATGTTATTATGATAGGCATTCTAGGGATTAAGGAATGCATTCAGCTTACATACTTTGAGAAATTATTGTCATACGTAAAACCTATTTAAAACAGCATTTATCGTATTCAAAAGCGTTGAGCATCATTGATTCCCAGCCCTCTGAAGATTGAAAAATAAAAATACCTGGGTGTTAATCCATGGATTATCTTTGAAAATGAGAAATATATTTTTGGATTACATGGTGTAATCTTAAAGTAAACAAAATGTTTTAAAGTGTATTGATGTTTTTTGGATGAAAAACATAAGCGAAATTCATGAAAAAAATCCCCCGATTCATTCTACAAACAACTCGCCCTCCTTTAACGTATGAGTTATGAATTAGGGGCATAATTTCCTAAGGAATCCGGATCTGAAATTAAAATTGCAATCCTACCCCCAGTTAAGCCATTTTGAAGTTTGAAATTCGCACTTGCCAGTATTCACGATGCAGATTGATCGAATAAACTTTCAAAAATTCCTACATACCCTACTTTACCTCCCTACCTACTCAGCTACTTATTTGACTACTTACTCAATTGCTTAATTAGTTATTACTTACTTAGCTACTCACTCAGCTACTAACTCAGGTACTTACTCAGCTACTTACTCAGCTACCTACTCAGCTTTTTACCCAGTTACTTACTCAGCTACTTACTCAACTACTACTAAGGTACTTACTCAGCTAATTACTCAGTTACTTACTCAGCTCTTTACTGATCTATCTAGGTAAAATAAATCTGGAGTCTTAAATTGAACTTGTTCAATTTCACAAATCTAGTTATTCTTGCCCCCACGTTTTTTATTATTCTTACCCCCACATTTTCTCGTCAACTAAAAGAGCTTACTTTAAGCAGCCTGCATGGTCAACTAGGTAATGTGTCTGGGCTGCCAGGAAATTGGGTCAGATTTTTATCTATATAGGTCAAAGGTCAAGAACTAGGTCATTCTTACATTTTCAACATTCTTCGTTGTATCTTCGTCACTATTCAACATACCTCCTTCATCCTTTTTTTCATTATGTAGCTTAGAAACAGCCCTTTATAAGTATGCCATCCGTTTTTGATTACCGATTTTGAGATATGGCTTCCGGAAACTAGGTCAGAACAAAAAGTTCTCCAAATTCAATGTGTGAGTTATGACCTAAATGTAGAATTTTCTCAGGAATCTGAATCTGCAAACCAAACTTCGAAAGTTTGGAAGTTATGGTGTTTTGAAGTCTCAAAAATATTTTGGTCTCCCATATTAAGTAAATTGGAATGAAAAAAATTATGAATTGTAAAAACATGAGATTCAGACTTAATGCAGCCAACATAATGAAAGCCTGCAACAAAAGTAGACCTCAAAATTTACTTTGTCTCAAAATTTGAACACTTAAAGTCAGGTTTTGTTAAGGCAGCCATATTTGATTTTTAGGTCCTGTATAATATTGTTCAGCATCTGCCTTGTTCTACTTATTTTTATTACTAATAGGTATCAGAACAATTGCAGCATTCTTCGTGATGGAATGTCAAAGCTCGGATTCAAAGAATTCCTTAGTGATGAACATACAGGCTACATCATTACTTCTTTCTATATGCCCAGTGATCCACAGTTCACATTCACCGATTTCTACAGCAAATTAAGTGATCTGGGTAAGTAGAAATTATGCAGAGTGGCCCAGAGTGTTGACAGTGAATGCTTCCATGGTAACCATGGTAATAATCATGCAAATATTTGTATTTTACCATTTTACTATTTTAGTAAGTTTATATTGTCAACATTTGGATCACCTTTGCATGTTAATTTAGAGTTTCTGTTCCCTTGTTCTTTGTTTGATTTCGATTTTTGTTATTTTCTCTTTAAATGACATTATTTCAATTGTACATCATGAATGACAAAAATATTCAATATGATCAATACATTTTTTATTTTTTGCTCTTGCAATTTTTTTCTGCAATTTGGTCCAAATGCTTGCGTCAATAAATCTATTGCAAGCTTCATATCAATGACCTTCTTGTTACCTTTGGAACATGCAGCAATTTAAGAGTTGCTGATTTCAAGGGAATAAAAATATACAGTAGGCCTATGTACAGTTTGACAATTTCAGAATTACCAGATTTTTCGGTGTGAATTTTAGGACAAGTGATCTATCCAGGGAAGGTGAATGATGCTGATTGCTTCAGAATTGGGAATATTGGAGACTTGAGTGGAGATGACATGAGACATCTCCTTATGTGTGTAAAACAGGTCTGCAAGGATATGTGTGTTAAATTACCTCTCAGTTAATGCCTATATATGATGACATATATGGGTGTAATCATATACATATAAGTATATAGCCACATGTGAACATATTTGATACCAAGCATTTTGATAATAAAATGTGCAATATAATTCTGGATATTGCATGCATGGAACTGGTCTGTAATAGAAAAGATGTGGAGGATGATTTCTGGCAACTGAGGCCTGATAATGTTTAAACTAAAACATATGTCCATAATGAATGATACTTGATAACAATGAAGTGCAGTATAACCTTGATATTATATGTAAGAATAAAGTTGTGCAGACAGCTACTTGTATGAGGCCTTGATGATGTGGAGTCACTCAATGATATATAGTGAAGCCAGTGTAAGAAGAACACCATTGTTTCTGGTGAAAAGTGTTCTGCTTGACAAGTTTTACTAAAGAGAATAGAACTAGAAGTACATGTATTAGGACTAATGGAAGGACCTTTCATGATAAAAAGTGCAATATTATTACAAACCCTTGGATTGTAGCTTTTCATATATACATGTAATAGGTAATAATAGATATAATACATACAGTGCTATATTTTTACTTCTAATAGACAAATATTTTACAGATATTACGTGACCCATAACCAATTATATCAGAGACATATTTTTTGAAATAATAAATTGTAACAATAAATTAAGACATAAAGCAATATTGTATTGTATGTATCACTAGACAAACAGGTTGGAATTAACACATAATAATCAGCGATTAATTTTTTAGAATAATCATTAATAACCAGACACAGTCTGATCCTGACCAAATTATAACTTTTAAAGGCTAGATACAATGGCAACAGGCATGGCCTGGCGATAATCACTTTTTTCTTTACTGAATAACCGACCAACTGATTATCGTGATTGATTAAACTTCAAAGGGCTAATTACAAATGACACTGCTGGAATACAATCTCTTGTCTAAATAAAATGATCAACCTGTCTGTGATTAGAAGTATAAAGGAATTTAAAATGTATCTAATATATTATACAATTAGACAGACTGGCTATTTTAATCCGTTATAAAAAGCCATTTGTCTTTTCCACAACAGGATGTTTCTACTGAAGTTAATTTGTTTATCTTAGTGTTTAGAGGCATTGTCCCTTGACGCTTTTATGAAATAAATGAACTTTGTGATATTCTTACATTACATTATTTTCATTTTAGGTCTCTCTTATTACATGTACAGTAGTTGCATTGCAGAAGTCTAATGTTATTCTCTCCGTGTGCCGAAAGTACTTATACCCGTAGCCAAGGGGTGGGGGTGGTTCAAGGAGTGCGAGTGAACAGAATTCGAATTGAATACAAAATAAATACGTAACATATAAATATATAAGTACATAATGTCTAGCCAAGTCTTCTTACATTTTCTGAACTTCAAATGCGCCTTTTGACATGTGGTAACAAAATACAAAATAAATACTTATGTTTCTCCAGCTTGTTTTTATATCAATTTGGCAATAAAACATGCATAAAGAGATAACAAATTGTGCACTGTGCACAACCCGAATCCCCTCCCCGATCGGGTCGCGTTTACTGAGTATGTAATAATGTACAAAAGTAATGTAATAAAGACAATAATGCCCCCCCCCCCCCTATTGCAACATTTTTTCAATTAATAGTATTAGCTCGGCGCATCAACACACACGTTTGATTGAAATAATTCAAAGTTCCAAATGAATAAAGATAATGAAGGTTCTGTTTGACATTCGAGAACAAGAATTTATCCAGTCAAAAATAGATTTCTAATATTTCTTCTTCTTCTTCTTCTATTACAGTACAGACTCCTCTTTAGGATATTTCGTACTATGTGTGCTTGCGTGCGGTGTATATACAATTGTAGTGTGAGTGTGCATTAAAATGTCTAAAATCGTTTTAAAATCGTCATCACTTAGTACGAAAGCATCACACTCCCTGCCTCCTTCTTAAAAATGTCCAGGGAATCGATCATGGCTACATTTGCTGGAAGAAGGTTCCATAGTCGTATGGTTGCAGGGAAAAATGAGTAAAGATGTAAATCTACTCTTGAGGATGGGACAAGGTAGCGTAGGTTGTGACCCCTGGTCACAGATCCTACTGGCTCGAGGTATGCCGCTGGTGGAATGGCTACCTTATGGTGGACTATCTTGTAAAGCATGACTACTCTTGTCAAATTACGTCTGTCTTGTAGTGGTGGCAGCTGCAGATTCCTCAGCATGGTGGTAGGGCTGCTGGTTTGTCTGTAATCTTGTGTTATAAATCTGGCTGCTCGTCGCTGTACTCCCTCCACCTGCCCGATTGCCTTCTTCGTGTAAGGGGACCATACGGAAGAGGCATATTCCAGCTGTGGTCTAACAAAGGTGGTGTATGCTTGTTTCCTCACATTGCTGGGGCAGGAGCTGATGTTACGACGGAGGAAGCCCAGGGTGGAGTTGGCTTTCTTGGTGATAGCAGACACGTGAGGATTCCAAGATAAGGTGTTACTGATGTTTACACCTAAGTACTTAGCAGTGTCCACTGCACATAACGGTTGGTCATGGATGCAGTACTGGTGTAAACGAGGTGATCTTGATCAGATGTATTTATTGATCCTTGTTTTTAAAACTACAGATGGTTCACTTAATTCTGAAGTAAACAAAAAATAATCCTATACATGATTACTTGGTTCCCATGATACTGCCTATAAGCTATAATACTTATTTATCAAAACAAATATTAATTAATCCGTCCGTCTGATTGCATTTTGTTCCCTGGCTCAAACTAAGCAAACCCCCATTACAGTTCTTAATTCTTCACTTGAAACGATTTAGCCAACATGATAAATATTAAATTTGATTAATTATACACGTATAAAGCCTAGTGTTATTAAAACCCATAAATACTCACAATATAAATATAGTTTATTGTTATAACACAATAACAGATATCAGGGGCGTAGCCTACTTTCAGTCAGGGGGGAGTGTGATTGCCAAAAATATTTCGGTTTTCAGTCGGGGGGGGGGGGGGGGGTGTGATTGTGACATAAACAAGGGAGTGCGATTATGACATAAACAAGCCAAAAATGATTTTTATATTGAATTTTACAAAAACTGGATGCAAGTTCCCAAAGTGAGCTAGAAGCTTCAAATAAAAAGCATTTAAAACTCTTTGAGTCCTCTTTCTCAGGGTTTTTAATCTTTATTGGTTTTCGCAACCCCCCCCCCCCTCCTCCTTGGCTACGCCTATGGATATTTAGAAAGTTTCAAATCAATAACTCGGCAACCAACCACGCAAGTAACCAACAAAGCAACCAAGCAAACGACCATCTAAGCAAGCAGGAAACTAAGCAAGTAAAAAGCAAACCATGCAACTTACAACTTACAAATAAAGCAAGCAAACAACCGACAAACCAACCAAGCAAGTAGCTAATAAAACTCTAATGCAAGAAACCAAGGAAGCAGCAAGGCAACAAAGAAAGAATGTTAGCAAGTAAACGGCCAATCAAGCAATCAATCGTGCTAATAAACAAGCAAACAAACAATCTACCATCCAAGCAACTAATTAACACAATTCAATAAGATTAAAATTTAACCTTGCGCACATTTGCTCTACAGTAATAATGAGTAATATAGAACTATCATATTGATTGCATTTATTAAAACACAGAAATGAAACACATTGGAGCATACATGTAGCTAAATGATTGAGGACGGGAGGGGGTAGTAAACACACGGGATACTGAATTCCTCCTCTTAAACTTAATTTTCAGTGCTTGAATGAAGGCTTCCCTTTAACAGATTTAGGGAGTTTCACTACTAGTTTCACTGAGATTGAAGTTTTTCAATTGCCTTTGTTATAACATCTTATTTCAATACACTGGATATTATGTAAAAGTATTGACGTGTATTTCTTATTCCCGACAATCGAATTTCATATCAAACATTTTAATTATAGTTTTACAGTGGTATCACAACGTTATTGCTTCTATAAATGCAACACATTTACCAGATTTTGGATTGGACTTTCTACACGATGATAAAATATTTTCTTGGTGATATTCTTTAATTACTACTAATTAGTATAAACTATTGATTGAATTGCAGAAATCTGCTGCATTATAATTGCTAATGAAAAATCTCGAATCCCGGTAATTGAAGTTGGACAGCTAAATAAAATCTAACATTAAATGAAATTCTAAAAATGTGTTTCTTTTATTTTTTGTTTGGTTGATAATGAATTGAAAAAGATATTTGAATGAAAAATTCAATTTTGCAAAAACTCATATTCTTTAGCTGGACAAAAGCTATAGTTTGTTTATTTAACGGATAATAATTGGAAGCACTAGACGCATAAATAGCAGACGGTTCTTAATTGCTAATGAAAACAAAGCGATAATCAGTTGGGGGAATAATCACTTGACATAATAATCAGTTGGAATTTTTGCCATTGGCTACACATTAATAAGAATTGATTATCCTAATAACCAGTGAAAACACTGCTTATTTTTGATTAATAAGTCTCGATAATCAGCGATAACCAGCAATAATAGTCTCGATAATAGGTTTTAACCAGATAATAATCATTTATTCACTGATTATTTGTGATTAAAATTGTTTATATTTGGTCACTTCGCCCAGTGTATTGTATTGTGTATTTATCTTTCAGTTCAGTGCAATGTTTGACAGTTACTGTTAGTATTTTCTTAGAATTCTTAGATAAACAAAATCACTCAACTACTTTTCCAGTTATAGCAAAAAAACATAAATAAATAGTACCATGGGTACTGGGCTCACATGTTATTGTGGTCCAAATGAGTGATAGGTAAAATGGCCGACAATAAAAAGCAAATATAAATTTGACAAATTTTTTAAAAATTATTTTATAAAACCAATGCTTTAAGTTATTTTTAAAGTGCCAGATTGGTAATTTCCATTTGTTTTTTTCTCACTAAAATAGATTCCATCCTAGGTGAGGATAATACCCCTAGATTGCCAGTGTCCTATTCAATATATATGTTAAAGGGTGACGCATATCGTTTAGCAAATCGAACGCTCGTTTCTGGTGTTGCTCACCGTTTAGTATAAAAGGCCCGATCCCGGAATAATACTCAAGGGTTCACAGGTTCGAGCTCGTTGTGTCAACACCTCTAACTGTTATATAGCATAAGTATATTATAGATCGTCACACATTTATAAAAGGGTGATTTTTATTTTGACAAATCAATTCCACATTTATGGGTGAAGTTTCAGGATCTTCTATTTGTGTATAATAAGGAAAAATTGGCATCTAAATTTCCCCATAACGTAATAGCACACAGCTTGGCATATGAAATATCCTACAAATGAAACAAAGCAAGACAAACCGGTTTCTAATACAAGGCTTCATATTGGCTGTTGTACATGTATTCTTTGAACGCAATCACTCTTTGGATAACGTTTTCAAAATCGTTATAAACGGATTACTTTATCCCAAAGACAATTTCAATAAACTGGATTTTACAGAACTCCCCTTATTTCTTAAAAATGGACTGATCCAGTTGATTCGCCTGGAGCCGCCATATTGTTTTTATACGGGATGCTAATCGGAACCCTTTAAACAACGCAACTTATTTCAGTAATCCTAATTTATTAACTGAGGATTCCTCTTTTAACTAACCTTAAATAGCAAGATTATCAGAGCTTTTGAATGCAACTGCACCTGTCTTCAGTAACATTCTATTGTTTGATCACTATCAATAATGCTATAATTGTTAAAATTGATTCTATGACCCATGACATACGAATGTTCAGCTGAATAGAGTGTCAGGTTATCTCATAGACAAATCATTCTTACAATGAGGCTGAGGTTAAGGTCAAGGTCAAGGACAGCGGGGTTGGCGGGAGATCAAACGATAGAATGTTACTGAAGAAAGGTGCAGTTGCATTTGAAAGCTCTGACAATCTTGCTATTTAAGGTTAGTAAAGAGGAATCCTCAGTTAATATTGTTTTGAACTTAAACTGATGAACATCTTTGGCACAATTCTAATTTAGTAAAAAAACAGTATTACATATTAATATTATGATACAGAAGTAGGATTATATCTAAGTACTTGGAAGCATGAGGCATTATCTCAATTTGCTCAATTTGTTGACAATTCTGAAAAAATGGAGGCCATTTTTATATGAAATTAAAGGTTAAAGTCCCCAGTTTAACTCTGGTCTTTGAAATTGTTTCTCATCAGTTTTCCAATCTTTTTCAAATACAAGGCAGAAATTTGGGATATATTTTGGCACTGCCTTTTGTTTTTCAACACCAATCACCAAAGGAATGAATTATGGCAGCTCTTCTGTATAAATCAGATTCTAAACAGACTCCATTTTATATTCATGGAAATTATTATCCTTTTTGAAATCCTCGTCAAACAAAACAGTGATGTACATATTTGCACTTTGTGAGAGGTTTAAGCACATCATCCAATTTTATTTGATGGAGTGGTGCTTTGCCAGGGGAGTCCCTCCCAGATAGATACCCTCTAAGTCCCTGGCTTTCTAATCTGGAAGTGATTGATAAAGCTTTATCAGCAGATCCCTCAGATTTCTTGTTATATAACATCCAAAAGTCATAATCAGGGTGACATGATATCTCTCCCTCATTCCCAGTAACCAGTTCCTGAAAAGAGATAATGAGACAAATTGCATAATAATAACTTAAATTCCTTTTCTGATTCATCAAGAGATAATAACCTGCAAGGTTTCCCCTCCATTTCTTACTCATTACTGCATGACTGTATTAAAGTGTCAAGGTTAGTATCTAATAAGTATATGATCATATAAAGCATAAAGGATCACGGAAGATAGGCCTTTCATATGGATTATTTTGTACAGTCAGAAACTACTCGCAAAAAATTATCAGATTTCAAAAATCTGTTGCTCAATCTTCCATGAACCTTTCAGGGATAATTATCCTACCAAACAAGATATGAGATTATAGAGAAACCACTCAGCCATCCATCTGATGTTAAACTTGAATGAAGTTTCATGCATTTAGATATTTTAAATGACAGATATATGTTTAGTTTTTGACTTTCTAAAATGTGTATAATAAGATCTTTAAAAGCCCCTACAGCCTTATCTCTTATATTCATTGATTCGGAGGCCAGTTTTACATGCATTGAATTTAACTTACCATTTAATTGCTGATTATTCTGCGAGCACCTATTTTGGTCCTATTTTCAGATGTCAGTGTGTCTTGAAACAGCTATCTTAGAAGATGGGAAGTTAAAAACTTATTCCTTTAAAGAGGTTAACTGTGTGTCAAAACACAACATATTGATGCAACAAAAATTAAAAAAGCAGGGATGGAAGGGGTTGAAAATCAGGAAAACATTTCAGAAAAAATATGTGGGTGGGTTGTTTGCATCTTGCCTGTCTCGAAGTCGAAATTATTTTATCATCTCTATGAGTGCTTTTCCTGGAGGTAATGCATTGGTCTAGCATATGCACCTGTTTAAATTCTCGGAAAATGGCCAAAATCCAACATATGACTGTCCGAAATCTGTTGCAATACTTTCCCTCCTTCTTTATCAATTTTAGCTGATACATGGGGTTTCAATAGACTAATTTCATCTGTGCCTTTTTCTCTGAACATCGACTCCACACCCAAAATGTTTTTAGCGATAAAAGCAATAGTTTTGATAGTTATCAAATTCATCAATTTTAATTATCAGCAATTAATAAAGGAGGGGGTTGATATGGTCTTAAGGTGTTCTTTTTTTCTTTGTTTTCCTGGTATTTTCCATTTTGTTATCTGATATATGTTATCTCATATATGCTAAATATTCCATAGAGCAAGGGAGTGTGAAATAATAAATAATATAAATATTGTTTTAACATTCCAAATAACAAATAATATACAGTTTCAAGTATCAATCCAAAAAATCTAAATAGCTTGATGGTCTTGCATTATGACCTCTCCTTTTCTTTATAATAAAAAAGGGTCTTGATGCAAGACTAAATCGTCCCAAAAATGTTCCTCAGGATTATATATTTTGTAAAACACAGGAAAAGTATATTGTGCTATAAAGAATTTTATTAGGTGCAAAATCAAGACATAAAGTGTTGGGCATCTAACTTCTATCTGATGGTGAACATACATGAAACACCAGGGGAGGGATCTTGAGGTAGGCCCAAAAAGTTTGGGCCTTCAGAACTTTTACAAAATAGGCCAGAATGGGAATTTTTTAAGAACTGTATGACCTGAATTTCTTTAAAAATTTAATTTTTTTAGACAAAAAAGGCCAAAATTTTATCAAAAGTGTAACTTGAAAATGTTGAAAATGTCCCATAAAAGGGGTTTAATTATATTTGTCAATTTGAACCCCCTCCCCTAAGGATTCCTAGATGTACCCCTATTACATTTTGAACAGACTGATTGCATATTTGAATCAACTTTTCTATATCACCCCAACAACTACAGAATTCCATGACAGGTCAAAAATCCATCCAAATTAGATTTGAGCAAAAATAAGATTCCAGTTAAAAAACAATAAAAGAAGGTTTAGTGGCATGATGTCATTCACCTGATATCTCAACCATACAGAGCTGTCTGAGCCAGGGTATGTAGTAAAATCAGGGGAAAAAAATGCCATTGTCGAAATTTTAAATTGCAAGGATCGAACTTATTTCGAAAACACCCAGCCAGAGGGAACACCATTAAGTCCAGCCTTATGTTGACTGATTCAACAACTATGACAATGTTTTGATGTAATGGTAGGTATTCAATCTGTGAGCTTTCCAAAATAGCTTTTAAAACTGTCTGTAGTCATTGTGTATCCATTGATAACTATTGCTGGATTGGTGCGCCTTTGTCCTCATATGCATTTGGTACTCTGTCCATTATTTTCAGCTCCAGTGATTACCCAACTCTTATGTAGAATTTAAGCAATACATGTGGTGAGTTAATTAACTTTTCAAGTAGTAAGTCTATGAGAAGTAATCCATCTTGATTAATTGATTGCAGAATTATAGATAGAGCATATTCCAAATTATTTATACGACAGTGATTAATATTTATTAAATCCAGAGTTTTTGGTTTTATGAACAGAAAGATTGGTTTCTAATGCAGTTCCAAGTTTAGAACTTTATTTGTTGATGTTGAAGCAGTTGGTCATTTCTTATTATTTTGTTCTTAATTTGACATTGGAGGAGATTAAGCAAAATCAGTATAATATACTATAGTAGTATAACAAAGCAATTTTTTTTGTCGTGTCCAGTTCAGTTATGCCTTTTGGTGGCTAACAAAATTAAAAACCCCATGTTGTTTGTGGGACTGGCGCTTTCAGTGTATTCTCCAATCTCATGAACTGCTTGGTGTTATTTGGCAGATCTTTTTCAAACTCAAGGCAGAAATTCGGGATGTAATTTGGCACTACCTGTTGCCTTTCAACACCAATCACCAGGGGGATGAATCTTGGTAGCTCTCCGGTATTAACAAGAAGTCGGAAAATTGTTTCGGATGCGAATACGTTGTAGTTGTCATCATTGAAATCTTCATCAAAGAGCACGATGTAGTATTTGCATTTCTTAATGGAATCTGGAATTTCATTCAAAGAAGGTTCTTTTGTTGTTGAATCCCTCTTTGAGAAATATCCACAGAGCCCATTTTCCTCTAGTCGTTTTACGATGAATGTTGCATTCTTAATTGAATTTTCCGATTTCTCATTACATATAACCCAGAAGTCATAGATAGGTGGTCCGGGCCCTGGAGACCCAGGCCCAGTTACTGATTCCTCTTTCACCACGTGTGCCTAAAAATGAAGTTTGATGCTTTTATTATAAATAATGTTAACTTTTCTTTTCTTTGGGATCTTTTATTTACATGATGTATTTTATTAGGATATTTGTTTTTTAATAATATTTTTATATTTGTTCTCAAATTTTACCTATTGCACTTGGTATGAGAATAAAAAGTGAATGTAACTTAATGTAATTGTACATGTACTGCACCTTTAAAGATTCTGTACACTGTATACTAGTACATGTAGTATAGTATTCGAAGTGGGGGTTTCCTTCAAAAACTTTGTTAATAAACTTGAATGAAGACTTTTAAGTGATCCATTAAGGAAAAGTTCTGTTAGATATATCTATTTGATTGGTTGTTTTATTGCTGATATTGATATAAAATCGAAGTGAATAATAAGTGTAAATAAATAAAGAACCGTGGAAGGTATCGCAACAGATTTCATACAGTCACTTGTTAGATTTTGGCTATTTTCTTAGGATTTGAACAGGTGCTTATGTTATAGGCCAATCATTAACTTCAGGACAAGCACTTAAGAGATGATGAAATAATTTGGACTTCGAGACTGGGAAGGTGCAAACACCCTACCAACATTTCTTTTTCAAAAATGTTTTTCTGATTTTCGTCCCCTTCCACTCGTGTTTTTTCAATGTTCAGTGTATTTGCATTTGGAGACACAGTTAACCTCTTAGAAGGAAAGTAGGATTCAAACAGAGATTTCAATCCTGGGTGACCAAAATTAAGCTGAAAACAATGGATCGCCTGAGTTTTCCCTATGCGAAAATAACATGGGAAATATTTTTACTTTATCCCTTTTAAAAGATTAACTGTATCTACAAATGCAACATATTAATGCATAAAACATTGAAAAAACACAAATGGAAGGGGATGAAAATCAGGAAAACATTTTTGAAAAAATTGGTTGGGTGTTTGCACCTTCCCTGTCTCCAAGTCCAAATTATTTGATCATCTCTATGAGTACTTTAACTTTTCTTTTAAATAATGCGTTGGCCTAACATATGCACCTTTTTTAAATCTTAAGACAATAGCCACAATCCAACATATGACTGTCTAAAATCTATTTCCCACGGAGATCTGGATAAAGTAACTATTTCCATTAAAAAGATTGGGTATAATTAAGGCTTATTGGCTGTATTTCAGCTGTAACTCTTACCATATATCTTTCTTCCGAACTACATGTACTTGATACGGCTACCTGCAGAATAGAAAAAGCATTTAGAAACCTTATCCAGTATTAGAAACATAGAACTGCTAATATCTTATTCTAGCTTATATGCAATTCTGGTACTTACAAAGCAGAAAAACCATGATTGAAAATGAGGCAAATGGACTTAAATTCTTGTTTCCCGTCAGCGTGCGTGCATGATTTCCCGCTTTTTCCAGAAAACAAACACAAGATTTTTTCCTAAAAAAAGTGGGAAATAGGACAAATGAAACCTCGAACTCAGTGGCAGTGCTAGTCTTCAACATCTATTCTGAGACACTGCATGGGAGTTTGATGATCCTTTGAATAAGAGTTATCTAATAATTGTATCTTTCTGCAAATGCAAGATTCATAGAACCCATCTGAATGTGCAATAGAAAGTCGAAAATATTCCTTAGTGAGAATGAAATCTTGATTCAGCAGTAAAGAGTACAAATGTCAGGAGTTTTATCAAGCATCATCCCTTGGTAATCAGATGATTGGAGAAACTCACAATAATGGCGGCATGTGATATCAGTCTATAAGTATCTGATTTTAAGTAAATGTGGTGTTGGACATCAAGTTGATGATGTCTATCTTCAGATCTTTGTGGATGTGTCCACATGGAAATGTGTGCTCCCAATAATCACTGTGGTAACATATTTCAATATGAGGTACATAATGCTCAGAATCATATGATGATTCTATACATGAGAACTCTTACATTCATAATTGAGGAGATTGTGTTCAAATTTATTAGAGATCTAGATTTGGAGATTATTCCCAATTCTATTTTGTATTTATATTTATACAGTTGGATGGATAGAATGTTAAGATAGAGTTTAAAGTCGGAGTGTAGTCATGGTAAAATGTTCACTTATAATCCTTCATGTCTCCCTATAGCATTGTAGCATCTATAGCAAGTTGCAAAGGCTTTGTATAAAAAACCTCCTACCTCATACCCACCTACCCATGTACGTTGGACATGATACAGTCTTTGAAGGGTTCAATTTTAAAGATCTTAGTTTATTAAATCTTAGTTTATGATGAATTATAGATGCATTTATAACGACCCTTGATAGCAAGTTGCTACTACAGCCCAGCTGGGTTCGATTCCCACTCGTTGCATCAAATTTAGCACACTTTCTTTCAATTTCTTTATCTGACTTGGACTTTGTATAAAAAACCTCCTACCCACGTACCCTCGTACCCACGTACGTGGGTCCTGACCCAGTCTTTAAAGAGTTAAATCTTTAACATTTTTTAAACATTATTCTATCTCAATGTATGCTTAATTATGGATGAATTTATGTACCCATATGCCTTTATTTCTAGATCGGACATCTGTTTCGTCATAAAATAAAGCCGGCATTGCATAATGTTCATTTGAGCTATTTGAGTGTTGTTTTTGATATATCGAAGCGATTTTTTGTTGATCGGGCAGTCTTACAGTGTACAACCAATCTATTGCTTGGCGCAAATTCGACCAAGCGCATATATTTAGTATTTTTGTCAGTCATACTTTTAGTAGTCCTATACCTTTTAATTTACCATAATGTATATAGAATTTTGTATAAATGAAGTGTAATTATATCTATGACAATCTAAATAACATTACAAAGATCGATGCGCAGATCCACGTTTTATTGAGTTTGAATCTCACGCGTCATGCACGTGTAGTTATTAGCCGCCTAAACTTCCCGGAAGAAGTCTGAATATTCACATTGGAAATATGTTATACTCCTAGATTGCCTTTATATACGTTATATTGAACAGGATATAGGTCCATGCCTAAGGTAAGTCCATATGTAATTTAGATGTAATTTGACTTAGGTCTGCAGTAGATGTAAAAGGCCAATAATCTAGGCTCAAGTCCCGATCAACAAAAAACATTTCGACATATCAAAAACATAAATCAAATAGCTCAAAAATAATGAACATTTATGCAATTCCGGCTTTATTTTATTTTACTAGAGAGATGTCAGACCTATAAATAAAGGCATATGGATGCATAAATTCATCTATAATTCAGGATAAACTGAGATTGAATAATGTTTTAAACATTTAAAAATTTAACTCTTTAAAGACTGGGTCAGGACCCACGTACGTGGGTACTAGGGTACGTGGGTAGGAGGTTTTTTTAACAAGGCCTCTGACTTGTTGGACCTATGCTCGCGGTCGTTAGTTAGTTAGTTATTCCCCTGGGGCGCCCTCGGGTCATTACACATTACAATACACCCATATGCCTTTATTTATGGATCTGTCATCCATCTAGTCATAAAATAAAGCCGGAAATGTAGAAATGTTAATAATTTGAGCTATTTTGAGATTTAAAAATCTTTAAAATTGAACCCTTCAATGACTGTATCATGTCCCAGGTAGGTGGGTATGAGGTAGGAGGTTTTTTATACAAAGCCAGTTGCAAAAATACGTAAATATTCTGTGTTTATTTTCCCTGCTTGTTTTTTTACCTTGCTTGCAAGACGATCTTCATTTTTGACCTGATGGGAAACAAAGAATTTTAAAAGTCCATCGTATAACTTTGAGAAAAGAGAAAACAGAACTTAACATTGCAATTTAAAGGCAAGTATTGCTGAAACAGCCTGAATGGACTTCTGATTTCCTATATTGTCCTACAAGTTTTGGGGGTTTTGAAATAGTTAAAAGAAAACAACTGAAAAGGCTGCCATTTTAAGATTTCAAAATTATAGCTATGGAAACAGCCCTGTTACATTGCCAGTATTAATGAACACTAATGAGAAAAGAATTATAATACTATATTTTCTATATTAATTGATTCAATCCGTGCACCTCTTGAAAACTATAACACATACCGTAATTAAGCTCTGTTTACATCCATATGATGTGGAGCACTTTCTCTTACCTGTTGTACTAAAATTAAAGCACTTGGAAGTTCATTTTGACTTGAAAGAACATGTAGGTCAATATGACAATTTTCAGTGAATTGAGCTTTTTAATGGTGTATAAAACATTGTAATACCGCAGATGCGAGTAGGTTATTACCAATTTCACCACCAGGTGGCTCGTTTGGGTCAGATAGCATGGCGGGTATAGTAGAAAGTTCCCTTTAACTAAATTACATCTGTTTTAGATGTTCAATTTTTATATGACCTTTATGGATCTAATAGTTATGCAAATTAAAAAATGTCCAGTAAAGGAAAATGTTATTTGTCGATTACAAGAAAAGATATTTCACTTTTTGTGACTTTGTAACATGGGGTCTATGGGGATTCAACCCGAACTAGAAATCACATTTTCAAAGTTGATAAACAATTTTCGAAACCATATTTCTAGATGTACTTTTACATGTAGATTTCAAATATGACATCACTTATTGACTGAATTTTGAATATTTAGTGACGTAAATCAAGATTATTTCTACTCACATCTAGTCTATTGGTCTTATATTTTTAGAGACATCGTAATTCGAAAAGTGTTGGTTTTTAGAGTTTTTATATTTCTTACGGAACTGTGCTATAGTCAGCATGTTAGTTGACAGGCTAGCAGTTGGCTATAATTCTTTGAAGTGACAATGTTTTGACATGTATGAAGTCTTTCTAATTCATGAATATTCATATCATCATACTTATATTGTCAGAGGTTCTAACGTGCTCACGATTTAGCTGAGTTCATTCACATATTTGAACTTTTCCCATCACATTTTTGAGGAGGGGTTGGGTGTGAAAATCCGGAAAACAAATAGATGGGTAACATTCCTAACAGCGTTAACAGATTTCCCTTTTAACAAATATTATTTATACATTTGAAAAACTTCGACTGAATTATAACCGTTCTAGTGGACTTGACTAATCCTATAGGTGCTGGATTGTATTTTGTCCTTAAAGTGCCTGATAAACTATAAAATGCGCATGCGTCCAGGTGTTGATAAACTATAAATAGCGAAAACCCAGGGTTTGTCATCACAAGGTAAGCCAGGACGTGTTGAGCGAACATTTAGTGTTGATATTGAATTTACATGTAGCCAGATAAGTTTCCTTATTGAAATTACATATAGTTATTAGCAATACTTTGAAGGTGATAATTAATAAAATATGAGTATATATGAGAGAAATTGGCCATTTCGAACCTGTTGAAAGTTTGTGGCTCTCGGCTACACCGGGGAATTTACTTCCATGAGTACAGACACAAATGTGGGGCTCCCAGAGCTGTCAAGTGTCCCGCGAATGGCGGGATTATCCCGCGAATTTGATCAAAATTAGGCTAATTCGCGTGTCCCGCAATGTCCCGCGAAGTCCCGCAAATGTGGCTTTGACCTCCGCGAATTTCCGAAATTGTTGCAATCCCCTATATTGTGATTATCTTATCTTTTATAAGAAGCTAAGTTTTTGCACTTTTGAGGAGTAAAGTTTACCTAATTTTAAGTACCTAGCATGCTGTTGTTTGGTATCAAAATAAAGGGGAAAGGTTCAACTTTCATTTTAATTTCGACAATAGGGATGTAGGTCACAAATAGTTCCAACGTTGGCCTTTTTACTACCCGTGTGGCCTTCATCTCAGAACTGAGCAAATATTAGCAAACGCGAGTTACAATAAATGGACGCTGATATCTAGAAAGGGTTTGTAGAAAAACACGGGTACCGGGTAGTAAATCCTCCATGCTGGGTTCAAACTTGGTACCCGGTACCCGGTCAAAAAACGGGAACCCAAAAAACGAAAAATACGAATATATATCATAATAGATTATGAGAAAACGTGTAAGATTTGTTTTGAATTTACAAAAATGTATGTAACATCCTTCAAAATTGAGCTAAAAGCTTCAAATAAAAAGCATATTTTAAGGCTCTTTTCTTCCTCTATCGACATTTTGTCGAAAATTGGGATAACTTAAATTATGATTAATAATCAAAATCTTACACGTTGCATCATTTAAATTAACACACGTCACCTCTCTGCTAAAGCAACGATAGCTTTTTACAGGTTTAAATCATAATCAAAACAATTCATGTACCAACATACGAAGTATGGAAAATAGAGTAAGATTGATTTGTCTTGTTATTCAAATCGTCTTACAATGTCATTGGCGTAGCCAGGAGTGGGTGCGATCGCACCCACCCCCCTTCATTACCAATGGAAATATGACCATGATGATAGAGGGAGAAAAGAGCCTTAAAATAATTTTTATTTGAAACTTCTAGCTCAATTTTGAAGGAAGTAACATACATTTTTATAATTCAAAACAAATCTTACACGTTTTCTAATGATCTAATTATGTTGTATATTCGGATATTTCGTTTTTTGGGTACCCGTTTTTTTCGACCGGGTACCAAGTTTGAACCCAGCATGGAGGATTTACTACCCAGTACCCGGTTTTTTCTACAAACCCTATCTAGAAAAGTAACCTCATTTCCTATAATTTGATGTAGATTAATCGAACCCCTATATCATGGGCTTTCAATTGAAAGCCCATGCCTACAGTATATGAATAGGTACATTTTAATATATAACATTATGGGGGTAAGCGTTTCATAGTTGGTCACGACGCCAGAAGTGCAAAGTATTGTTCCGAATTTTTGAATTTCGTGTTAGATTACGGTACTCACACCTGAAGCATGGTTTTTGTTTTTGATAAATTACAATGAAGTATAATAATATTCCTATGCGTATTTTGTGAAATTGTGTTGACGTTTATTTAAGTTACAATGTAACGGTGCATTATATTTGATTAATCAGTTTCTGAAAGTTTGATTTAAGTACTTTTACACGCTTTAACATTAGTCCCAATCACGCAAATCCCTTGAATGTCCCGGGACATCCTGCAAATTTAGGTGGATGTCCCGCGAAATCCCGCAAATTTAGGGCACTTTGTCTAAAAAATCTGTCCCTCTATGAAGTTTTTGGTGGTACCCCTGTTAACTATCCCGCAATTAGGGTGTTTGTCCCTCGAATGGTCCCGCGAAATCCCGCGAATTTGATAAAAAAAATTGGCCTATTAGCACAATCACGCAAATCCCTTAAATGTCCCGCGAAATCACGCGAATTTAGTAGATGTCCCGCAAAATCCCGCAAATTTTGGGCACTTGGTCTAAAAAATCTGTCCCGCGAGAAAATCTTTAGGGGTTGACAGTACTGGGCTCCCCAAGAGGTACGCGAGAAGGTGACCTGGCATCAAATGTACGACTCAATGCTTCTATCAAGTAGATAAAAGAACGAATACGACAATAAGTTATTGCAAACGACAATTCCGAGCATTCATCTCACTGAAGTATTTTGAAGTGAAGAAAATATGATTTTTGTTTTGAAACATGGATTCAGATGAACGCAACTTCAAATCAAAACTGAACAAAATTGATTATACGCAGTACTGTCAACCCCCAAAGATTTTCTCGCGGGACAGATTTTTTAGACCCAGTGCCCAAAATTCGCGGGATTTTGCGGGACATCTACTAAATTCACAGGATTTGCGTGATTGCGCTTATAGGCCATTTTTTTATCAAATTCGCGGGATTTCGCGTGACCATTCGAGGGACAAACACCCTAATTGCGGGACAGTTAACATGTTTACCAGCAAAAACTTCATAGAGGGACAGATTTTCTAGAAAAAGTGCCCTAAATTTGCGGGATTCCGCGGGACATCCACCTAAATTTGCAGGATGTCCCGGGACATTCAAGGGATTTGCGTGATTGGGACTAATGTAAAAGCGTGTAAAAGTACTTAAATCAAACTTTCAGAAACTGATTAATCAAATATAATGCACCGTTACATTGTAACTTAAATAAACGTCAACATAATTTCACAAAATACGCATAGAAATATTATTAAACTTTATTGTAATTTATCAAAAACAAAAACCATGCTTCAGGTGTGAGTATCGTAATCTAACACGAAATTCAAAAATTTGGAACAATACCAGTTTGCACTTCTGGCGTCGTGACCAACTATATAGGAAACGTTTACCCCCATAATGTTATATATCAAAATGTACCTTTTCATATACTGTAGGCATGGACTTTCAATTGAAAGGCCATAATGTTATATATCAAAATGTACCTATTCATATACAGTAGGCATGGGCTTTCAATTGAAAGCCCATGATATAGAATCTACATCAAATTATAGGGAATGAGGTTACTTTTCTAGATAGGGTTTGTAGAAAAAAACGGGTACCGGGTAGTAAATCCTCCATGCTGGGTTCAAACTTGGTACCCAGTCGAAAAAACCGGGTACCCAAAAAACGAAATATATGAATATACACCCGCTATGGCTCAGTGGCAGAGAGAGTCAAGGTTACCAATATCGCTTGGCCCCGGGTTCGATTCCCGGTTCAGACAAGTTTGTTTGTGCGTTATGTAATTCTGGGTGTTTGACTGAGTGGTTCACGACTCGTATAAAAGGCTGTGGTGTGTACCTGTATGTCTGTGTACCTGTGCACATAAAAGAAAACAGGGCTCCTCCAAGGAGAGGTTTCTGGCTCTATCTTCGAGTGTAAAATACGGAATATACCAATGAGGTATTGCTCGCCAAATATGGCGGTAACCAAGATATAATAATAATAATAATAACAACATATTTAGATGATAAGAAAACGTGTAAGATTTGTTTTGAATTTACAAAAATGTATGTAACTTCCTTCAAAAAGGTGACGTGTGTTAATTTACATGATGCAACGTGTAGGATTTTGATTATTAATCATAATTTAAGTTATCCCAATTGTCGACAAAATGTCCACTGAATTGTCCACTAAATTGTTATGTCTTGCAATGTCATAGGCGTAGCCAGGAGAGGGTGCGATCGCACCCCCCCCCCCTAACCAACGAAAATATGGTCATGATGATAGAGGAAGAAAAGAGCCTTAAAATATGATTTTTATTTGAAGCTTCTAGCTCAATTTTGAAGGATGTTACATACATTTTTTTAAATTCAAAACAAATCTTACACGTTTTCTGATAATCTAATTATGTTACACTCGTATATTCGTATTTTTCGTTTTTTGGGTACCCATTTTTTGACCGGATACCAAGTTTGAACCCAGCATGGAGGATTTACTACCCGGTACCCGGTTTTTTCTACAAACCCTTTCTAGATATCAGCGTCCATTTATTGTAACTCGCGTTTGCTAACATTTGCTCAGTTCTGAGATGAAGGCCACACGGATAGTAAAAAGGCCAACGTTGGAACTATTTGTGACCTACATCCCTATTGTCGTAATTAAAATGAAAGTTGAACCCTTCCTCTTTATTTTGATACCAAACAACAGCATGCTAGGTACTTTAAATTAGGTAAACTTTACTCCTCAAAAGTGCAAAAACTTAGCTTCTTATATAAGATAAGATAATCACCATATAGGCTAGGGGATTGCAACAATTTTGGAAATTCGCGGAGGTCGAAAGCCACATTTGCGGGACTTCGCGGGACATTGCGGGACACGCGAATTAGCCTAATTTTGATCGAATTCGCGGGATAATCCCGCCATTCGCGGGACACTTGACAGCTCTGTATACGTAACAGACGATTTATTGTTTTACAATGTTTTGATCGGCTAAACGAATGAAACCAAGAAATTATGACATGTAAAATGCAGAGCTGTCAAGTGTCCCGCGAATGGCGGGATTATCCCGCGAATTTGACCAAAATTTGGCTTATTCGCGTGTCCCGCAATGTCTCGCAAATTCCCGCAAATGACGGCTTTGACCTCCGCGAATTTTCAAAATTGTAATAATCCCCGAGGCTAAATAATTGTGATTATATTGTGATATAAGAAGCTAAGCTTTTTGCACTTTTGAGGAGTCAAGTTTACCTAATTTGAAAACTGCTGCTGAACTCCCAGTGCATCAGATCATCAAAGACTGCTTTTGGAAGGAGCATATAGTACACTTATAAAACTATGATTTTGATCCAAATAACACCATAGTTGGCTTCTAGCATGCCGTTTGGTATCAAAATAAAGAGGAAGAGTGCAAATTTCATTTTAATTACGGAAATAGGGATGTATGTCACGATTAGTTCCAACGTTGGCCTTTTTACTACGCGTGTCACGGCCTTCATCTCAGAACTAAACAAATGTTAGCAAACGCGAGTTCCAATAAATGGACACTGATATCTCGAAAAGAAACCTGACTCCCCATAATTTGATGTAGAATAATCGAACCCTTATACGAATAGGTACATTTTGATATATAACACTATGGGGGTAAATGTTTCATAGTTGGTCACGAACGCCATAAGTGCAAAGTATTCACAAGAATTTTTGAATTTCGTGTCGGATTACGGTACTCACACCTAAAGCGTGGTTTTTGATAGTTTAATAATAGTTCTATGCGTATTGTGTGGAATTGTGTTGACGTTTACTTAAGTTAAGTGCATTATATTTGATAAATCAGTATCTGAAAGTTTGATTCAAGAGTACTTTTACATTAAAAATCCCTTGAATGTCCTGCGACATCCCGCAAAAGGTGGATGTCCCGCAAAATCCCGCGAATTTAGGGCACTTTGTCTAGAAAAATTATCCCTCTCTGAAGTCTTTGGTGGTTACCCTGTTAATTGTCCCGCAAGTAGCGTGTTTGTCCCTCGAATGGTCCCGCGAAATCCCGCGAATTTGATCAAAATTTGACCTTTTAGCGTAATCACGCAAATCCCTTAAATGTCCCGCGAAATCCCGCGAATTTAGGTGGATGTCCCGCAAAATCCCGCGAATTTTTGGAACTGGGTCTAAAAAATCTGTCCCGCGAGAAAATCTTTGGGGGTTGACAGTACTGAAAATGGCAATTTTGAAATGTAAAATTTAAAAGTGACAAACACAACCTCCCTATCCACTCTTTATGAGCCCTAATATGTACATGCAGCAGTGGTAGTGTACAGCTTATTATCACACTACTGGGCTTTGTATTCTAAAGCTTGTTGTTTTTAATAACACTGTTCACTCGACGTAAATGTTTTGTGTGTGTGCAGTCAACGATAATCATTGTTTTATCCCGGTTATATGACCTCGGCAATTATAACAAAACCGTACTAAACGAAAAAACGCAAATAAGAGAAAGCTTTCACACACATATAAAATATGAACTAGTCTTATCCGCCAGTATAAACTCTGTTATATACGTAGCCAGGTCGGGCGCACACTTTAACCCTGGGAGAATGGGTTCAAAAACCAAAAGTGTCTTTTTGTTTTTGTTCTGATCATTTTCGAACCACAAAAGATTTTCTTAATATCCACATTATGACACTTATGACACTTGGCAATATTTAGTACGTCCAAGGCTTTTAAAAATAATATAATGTTGGCATATTGCTTTAACTTCTTAATATTGAATAATAACTAAACTTACTCGCGTTACTTCTACTACTGAAGCAAAAAGTGAGCAAACAATGTCAAATTCAAGATCTGAATTCCACAAGCACTTTGTCAATTTTCAAACTAATCAATCTATATGGTGACTTGTGAACTGCCTCAAGTTTGAAGAGTTATATGAAACCTATTATAATGACTATTTGAGGGAAAATACAGAAAATGGGAATCACACTATTACTTTTTTTAAGGGGATGCAGTTTTATATGTGGGACAATTGTTGTCCCAACAAACGAAGTTTGCAAACGAAGTTTGGAGGGGTACAGGGAATGCCTCCATCTATCTACCCGTCCGTATGCACGTCCGTCCATCTATCCGTCTGAGCAATAACTCAAATAATGTTAGCCCGATTTTGTTATATTTTGTACACATATACCCTATGGGAGAAAAAGTCCTGCCCGAAACCCGATTTTTAAAATGGCCTCTCGTTTAAAAATGGTGGCCGTTTTTAGCTCAAAGGGTGAGCTATTGCAATCACTCACTTGTCCGTCTGTCGTCTGTTCCTCCGTCCATCTGTCTGTCTGTCTGTCAGTCTGTCTGTCAACAATTGGCCCATTTTAAAATCTCTGTCAATAGGACCCGTTTTAGTTATTTTTGTTCAACATCAATACAGAAAACTCCCCTATGACTCCTGGTTCAAAAGCTCGCCTATTTTCAATTTTGTCTCGCGAAATTTTTACCCATTTCCTAGCTTTACAAATAATTTCAGGTGTCCTACATTTTAAAAATCCATGTCAATGTAAACAGTAGATATATGAAATAATTTTGTTACAAAAAAATCAGCGAAAAATTATATCCATTTTTTTATTTTCAGCCATTTTAGTTAACATTGATTTGTCCATCTGACTCGCGAAATCCACTTTCCCGTCAACAACAGTGGCACGTTTTAAAACCTCTGTCGATAGGATTCCTGTTTTAAGTTATTTCTGTTCAACATCAATACAGAAAACTTCTCTATGACTCCTGGTTCAAAAGCTCGCCTATTTTCAAAATGGCCGCCATTTTTGTCTAGCGAAATTCACTTTTGACCTATTTCCTAGCTTTACAAATAATTTCAAGTGTCCTACATTGTAAAAATCCATGTCAATGTAAAGGGTAGATGTATGAAATAATTTTGTTACGAAAAAATCGGCAAAAAATTATATCTTTTTTTTTATTTTCAGCCATTTTAGTTAACATTGATTTGCCCATCTGTCTCGCAAAATCCACTTTTGGACCATTTGCCTTAAACCCTCTGTCGATAGGATTCCCGTACTAAGTTAATTTTGTTCAACATCAGTACAAAAAACTCTCCTATGACTCTTGGTTCAAAAGCTTGCCTATTTCCAAAATGGTTGCCATTTTTGTGTCACGAAATTCAATTTTGGCCCACTTCCTGGCTTTACAAATAATTTCAGGTGTCCTGCATTGCAAAAGGCCATGTCACTGTAAACAGTAGATATATGAAATAATTTTGTTACAAAAAAATCAACGAAAAGTTATATCCATTTTTTTATTTTCAGCCATTTTAGTTAACATTGATTTATTTATCTGTCTCTTAGTCTGTCCAAATAGTGGCAAGCGGCTTGAAATAATTATTTTGTTAAAAAAAATCAGCAAAAAATTATATCGTTTTTTTATATTTTCTGTCATTTTAGCCATCTTTCACTTTTGAGCAACACCATGTGAGCCCAGTACCCACGGTACTATTTTTTTAATTATTGGGAACATAGTGCTGAGATATGCTCAGAATGCACCAGAGAGGGTCTTTTGAAAATTTTCTGGGGGAATGCTCCCCCATCTGCGAAGCGCTGCGTCACGCACGACCCATCCATCCCAGCTGTGAGAAGCGCTTCTTATAGCTGGGGACCCAAACGCCACTAAAACGAGGGACTCTGTACAATAAAGCAATGCACCGACAGAAAGGAATTTTTGTTTTGCTTTGAATGGAACAAGTTTGAAGAAAACATTCAGACAATGCAGTATATGAGACTCACAATCCTTGATTTTCACACACCTGGTACAGTAAAACCTGAATTAGTGAACACATCTCTCTAGTTAACATCTATCAACAGTAAACGTTTTTTTATTCTGCAAAACCCTTTTCCCCCATTGACTCCCATGTTAAAGTACAATCCTAAAGTGAACACCTACCAACTGTATGAATAGTGAACACTAAATCTCGTAAATTTTCTCTGCAGCTGCCTTATCCGAGTTAAGCAGTTTATGTTTCTATTACCTGCCAAAAATAATTAAAAGGTCATTTTGAGATCTGGATTTCTTTTATTGAACCAGGTGTGACTTATTATAATTCTTAATAAGCTTTGTTTTTGTAACACAGGATACGCCTCTGGGATTGATTGCTTGGAGATAATCTGGTAAACTAATATTACCTTGATATTACCTTATATTACCAACTTAATCTTTTTCTCATCCCATCAATTTAAAAAAAAGATTGGATTCAAATTATAATTCATGATCATTTCACTATTAACTGCATCTATCATGTCTTTTAACTAATTTAATTAAGTCCTTTAACTGACTCAAATGTCAAGTCCATTTGTATATTACATTACAACAAATCAAATACTTAAGGCGAGAGTGTCAGAAAATACAAATTAATCTCTTCTCTTTTAATAGCTGGTCTCTTTATATAATATGGCAAAATGCCGCGAAATCAAATCATTGCTGTAGTGAACAACTACCAACAGTGAACATTTTTTCTTGGCGAAAAATTGTTCACTATATGCAGGTTTTACTGTATGTCTAAAATTCAAATTAACTGTTGTACTGTAGTTGGTACTCTGTGAGTCAATAAGCATGTTAAGTACTGTATAAATACTGTTTGATTCCCTTACACGGTTTCCTGTTTATAAATTGTACTACATTATAGGATGTGTTATATTACATTGTTATGTAAATACACTTGAAATAGAAAATATATTCCTAACTCCTGTGGAAACCTAAAAATACTCTTTCATTCACCATTTGTTTTAACATTTGAATTTATTTAGTAAATATAAAGGCCTGCTGAAAATACATGCAAGAGATGTGACCTGTACTAAACAAAAGAAGTGGTTTCAGTTTCAGTGGTTTTGGTTTCGGTTTCAGTTTCAGTTTCAGGTATTCTATTCAGAGCAGGAGACTGTAAATCTTGTAAAACTTGTAAATCTTGTATTTTCGGTGTCATTCTCTGAAAGAGAGAAGATTTTAAAGGCCCCATATGAAGTTTAAACGACTTTGGCTTATATTGTAGTCTTACCCAATAGCCTACAATGTAATCAGAATGTGATATGTGAAACTTTTTTCAAAATAGTGCTGTCCTCACATTAACAGTGTAAAGTAATGATAGATGTAACATTATGCTACACTAGATGGGCTGGTCTAGTTGGGTGACCTGGTACCAGCGTTCTGGTACACAATCTTATTCATTTATTGGGTAATTTTAGACAATTCATAAGTCATAAGGCACAGGTTACTTTGAAAATCCTTGTCATCTGTTTTCAATCCAAACAGAACAAACAATTTTCATGTATAAGTCATTATCTTCTTGAATATATAAAATAGGGTCTGCAGTGATGGGAAAAAATATTATATGAAGTTATGAAGGAGTGATTGTTTGAGGAAAAAATCTATTACACCCAAAAAGACCTTCTTCTGTATCATGGTGAATAGCCTTTGGTTATGGCTCAGTACCCATTCTCCCTGATGGTTCAGCTGGAAAGTAACATTTTGGCAAAAAATTGCTATACCTGCACATGTTATTTTCTGGTACAAAATTAAGTATGAAGGCATGTGTGTATTTCCTTGCTTTTTTCAAGAAAGTATCATTACATTGTCTACTTTTAGTAAACCTGGAAACAGGACAATGGTAGCTCCTGTGTTGTCTGGAAACTTTGAAAGAAAATTTGGAAAAATAGAAAGTGTGAAATATCAGAATATCTGGTAGGCGTTCAATGGGAACTCCAGGAAATTCTGATATTTCACACTTTCTATTTCTCCAAATTTTCTGTCAAAGTGTCCAGACAACACAGGAGCTACCATTGACCTGTTTCCAGGTTTACTAAAAGTAGACAGTGTAATGATACTTTCCTGAAAAAAGCAAGGAAATACATACAGGGTGTCCAATAAATAAGGTGAAAGATATTATAACTTTCTTAATATTGCACCAATCTTAATGAAATTTCCAGAGTTTGTAGCCCAAACTTTTTTACCTTTATTCTGTGAATTTAAAGCATCTTCTATTTGATTGGCTAGAGTTGTGGTTGCTATAGCAACCGAAACAACAAAAAGGCAGGGCAAGTTAGTTTACGTCACAACTTTCCAAAATATATTTATTCTTTCTGATAGCTTTATTTATACTCCCAGGTCTATTACTACCACAAATACATTATAAAAACAGTCCTTAAGTCCCATTGTTATGAAAATAAGCTATTCAACATAATGTCCATCTCTAGCTATACACGTCTTATGCATATTCACCCATTTTCTAAACACACTTTCAAACCCATTCTTGCCCATTTCCTGAAGTCTTGCTAAGACATGTGATGTGAGTTCATCAGTGCTTCCAAATTTATTTCCTCTCAAGTCACGCTTGAGTTCTGCATATAAGTAAAAGTCATCGGGTGCAAAGTCTGGGGAATATGGAGGGTGTGCAAGAAGGGGTATCCCAGTGCCCTAATAGATTCACTAGTGAGCATAGCTGTGTGTGAGGGGGTATTGTCACAGTGCAGCAGAAACTTTTCTCCTGGACGTTTTTTAACGGAATGGGTTTGAAAGTGTGTTTAGAGAGTGGGTGAATAGGCATAAGAAGTGTATAGCTAGGGTAGACATTATGTTGAATAGCTTATTTTCATAACAATGGGACTTTAGGACTGTTTCTATAATGTATTTGTGGTAGTAATAGACCTGGGAGTATGAATAAAGCTATCAGATATAATAAATATGTTTTGGAAAGTTGTGACGTAAACAAACTTGCCCCACCTTTTTGTTGTTTCGGTTGCTATAGCAACCACAACTCTGGCCAATCAAATAGAAGTCGCTTTAAATTAACAGAATAAAGATAAAAAGGTTTGATCTACAAACTCTTAAAATTTCATCAGGATTGGTGCAATATTAAAAAAGTTACATTATCTTTCACCTTATTTATTGGACACCCTGTACATGCCTTCATACTTAATTTTGTACCAGAAAATAACATGTGCAGGTATAGCAATTTTTTACCAAAATGTTACTTTCCAGCTGAACCTAAGTGTTCTCAAAATTTACATTATTTTATGTGAGTCAATGAAATCTTGCCTTTTTAGGTTTATTATATAAACACCTGCCAAGATTTTCAGTTACACAGACTCACTGGGAGTTCACAGACCACACATACAAATCCTGTCCATATAATGCTTATATATAACAGTAAAATAACAAAATAACTCACCTGTTTATGAAAACTGTTTCTCTTTGTGAATTCTAAGGTCTATTGGAGAAAAGAGATCAGAAAAGAAAGTTTAGTTCATTGAAAGTCATGGGAAATTGGTTGATAGACAAATTCACCACATTTCATTTGAAAGTATGGTTACAGGGTTAGTCTTAACTAAGGTAATTAGACCAAAAATATGAAACAAGAGACAATTAAGG
Source organism: Owenia fusiformis (assembly GCA_903813345.2). Lineage (NCBI taxonomy): Eukaryota > Metazoa > Annelida > Polychaeta > Sabellida > Oweniidae > Owenia > Owenia fusiformis. Next base: position 23,521,556 of record CAIIXF020000008.1, on the reverse strand, counting down.
AAAGGAATATGGATTCCCATCATGGAATCCATTTAAGGGAATTCCCCTTTTTGTACTGGTATATGCTAGTGACATCTTTATGAAATTAAATTGAGGATTATTTGAAATATTCAAAAATTGTACTATATTCATCCGGAAAGTAATAGTCAGCCTTACCTTGGTAATTGTCCCGCTGAACAAAGTTCGAGAAAGATAACAGAAAGCCGTCCATCCGTTTGTTGGTCGATCTGTCCAGGCAATAACTCCCCAAAATACCGATTGATGGATTTGATTCCTACATCATGAGTAGATTTTGCCTAAAGGAAAAAATTCTTCATAAGTTATTTTAGCATGCTATGTTCAAAATGATGAGGAATTTGATAAAATATGTTTTGTTCGATGGGATTTGCTAATTTTGGGAGTTGCTGTTTTTTTCTAGTTGATGACAGCCATAGAAGAGATTTCCAGTCATTTATTCAAGATTTTTCTGTTTATTCAGTTTGCTGAATGGATGGGTGGTTAAGCGTCCCACTTATTTGTCTATGCGTTCCAAAACGAATCGTTTGACAGATTGATTTCAAATTTTCAGGGATGATTCTTTGTATAAAAATCCTGAACTGATAGGTTTTAGGGCATTCTGGATAAATCTTCAATTAACCTTGTCTGTAAACTCTTGTCTACACATTTCCAGGCTAACCATTTGACGATTTCAAATTTTCAGGGATCTTTCTTGGTATGAAAGTCTAGTTAGCTTTTGAGCATTCTGTGTATATTTTGGATTTTTGTCATGACATCTTGTCTGTAAGTCTAAGGCAAACTTTCTGTCCCAAAAACTGTCTATTCAAGGGTGCGATACTGTTCACCCTGTGTCTTGTTCTAGTGTGGTCAAGTTTTTGGCCAACTCTTTAAATGAGAAGTAATTGTCATTTTATAACAGGTAAATAATTTATTGAATATACCAAAGTATTAATACATATTATCTACAATATAAGTACATTTATTTGACATTCGAACATGACTGTATTCACGCCTTCTATAAACTGTGAACAAAGTCAATGCTTCAGCTGGGTTATATTCGAGATCAATGCCCCAGCTCTGTACTAGTGTTTCGTTCAGTGCTCAATGGTCAGTTCAGGCTGTTCCATTCTTTTCGCAAAATTTAATTTTTATATGGATATCCGCTGTGATTTTTTTGTTTCTGGGCAATATAGAATTAATTTCAATAATTATCAATGTAGTAGATATGCATGAAACCAATAAAAAAGGCCGAAATGTAAATAAAAAAGCGGGGTCAGGAGGTAAGTAAACAAATTGGAATAGCCTAACGCTCAACCAGAAGTAGAAATGAAAAAGTGGAAATCAACATCAAAATTGACGATTTTGCAATATTCTGGTGAGTTTTCATGTTCGAATCGTAATATTAGACCTCAGAGCAGGGCTACTAGTTTTGAATACACCCCTTACACTGGCAGATTCAGGATTTTTTGCTAGGGGGGGGGGGGGTGTGTGATAATAACTGTGAGTGAAGAGTCAAATTTTGTAAAAAGCGATGAGGCAAAACACGAATTTTCCGTTTTTTTAGGGGGGCGTGCACCCCCCACGCACCTGTCTAGATCCGCTGGTGCCTTAGGTCTATGCACAAAAGCTTTCGAACCCCTCACTCCCTTCGGTCATTCGGGGTACAGAAAATGTTTGTGCCTAGACCTGCGGGGTGTATTCGAAACTAGTAGCCCTGCTCTTTGGTCTATATTTCTTAATTAAAGTGTGATTGGCATATTTGTATAACAATTTATTTTTCCAAGTTGCACTTTGTGAATTAAAATTCTTTGACTGTACATGTATAACTTTGGTTTTAGTACAGTAGAACCTGTATATCTGAACACCTGGCTAATCCGAACACCTCCTAATCTTAACACTTTTTTTCGGTCCCATTTATTCCTCCCATTGACTCACATGTTAAAAAAACCTTGAAATGTGAACACCTCCCAATTTGAACAGTGAACAGACATATTTGAAAAATTCACCTGTCTAATCTGAACACTTTTCATAAAGTTTCTGATGTTTCATACAAAATTGTTCAAATTTTGTCATGATATCAAAACTTTGGGAAATAATCTTGAATGGTCTCATTCATAATGCAGGTAATGGGGCTTTCCAGCATGACTAGATTCATTTGAATCAAATTTTCAAATTTCTGGAATGCCATAAAGCTATGTGGTCGAACGAACTATAAATATTTACCGAGAATGTGTTCACATTTCTTCAGAATCCAGAATATTGCGAATGCCTTGAAACCTTGAAATGTGAACACCTCCTAATCCGAATGCTTTTATCCTGTCCCAATGGCGTTCGGATTAGACAGGTTTTACTGTATTGAAAAATAATTTACATCAACTAATTTTCAAATTAATCTTTCTGCAATAAAAGTTTTGCTCTCAATGGTATGAATAAAAATATGCATGTTATAGTACAGTTCATGCAGTAGTTAAATACAATTATTGCTCACAGTTGAATTACAAAATAAAATCTCTGTACAAGTGTCAATGTTTTACAACAGTTTTTGACAATAGATAGATTGCACATAAAAATCAGTATTGCTGACCTTTTGGTTGATGAGATCATATAAACACAATATGATAAAATCAATATATATTATCTCTAACAACAATATGTATATAAATAATTATCTCATTATATAATATTTACAGCCTTTTTACATATTTTTGATGTATATGCTTTTTATAAATTCTCAGTAAACTAGAGTCATGCTATCTATATTAAAGTAAACATCTAGATTCCATGACTTCTCCAAACAAGAAGTTATGTTACAGTAGGCCTAGTTGCAATTTCTTGAATGTCATAAATTATATAAATAAATGTTTATATCAAATGGTATTCCTTGAATGCTCAATCAAATCTGTGTTGAGCTCATTTTGGTGTAGTTTTTCTTTCATTGTTGCATAGTCAATTTCCATATCTACAGGGTGCTCCAAAAGTAACAGGACTGGTGTTGGCATTTTGTCAATTCTGTATCGAGTGGTTTCAAATTTTCACAAATCGTACTTTGAAGTATTGCAACAGAAATTTTAAAGTTTCAGAAAAAATGATAAATTGTGGGTAGAGTTATGGTTACTATAGTAACATGACATCACAATACCCTGGGCAACTTTTTCATGAAAATGTGATATCTAACATTTTTGTATTATTGAAGAAAGTATCTAATTCACCTTTTACAATACAACATTTCTTGTTTGTTTTATTAGTTGGTTTGTTGTACTGATGATGCTTTACAACTCAGATTCGAGTATGATCTCATAATAATAATATTTATTCAATATCCTGGAATATCACTATGTATAACAGTCTTCACAACTCACGGTTGAGTTTTTGAAGACCCAATTTGAAGCCAGTCATCCACCTTGATAAGGCACCTACCCGCAAGTCAGCATTTAAGACCACTGCAGCTATAGAAGAGCTAGATCTTGAGGTCTAAGACCATGCACCATACTCTTCTGATCATGCAATATCTATGTTTTACTTATATGGAGAATGAAATGCTAATCAATGTGATAAGACCTTAAAAGATAAGAATGACCTTCTCCAAATTGTCCAATCAACCCTGCGTAACATGTCCTCAAATGGGTTCACTCATGTGTTTGAGTAATAGATACAGAGTGCCTCTCTTGTTCTGACCAAAGAGGAGCCCACTTTTCAAAGTAGATGATTCATAGGAATGCAAAATGTTGTAAAGCAAATGTAATTCCCACCAGTTGTTGCATGGGATGTACAAAACTTTAAGAGTCTCTGTAACTTTCTGCATGGAATTTTGCCCCGGGTAGTGTCATGTCATGTCACCATAGCAACTATAACTCTGCCCAAGTTTCAACATGTTTGTCGAAACTTTGCAGTTTTAGTTACACTACATGAATGTATATTATTATGTAATATTTTGAAGACGATTGGTGCATATTTAACAAAATACCAGTACCAGACCAGTGCTATTACTTTTGGAACACCCTGTATAGATGTCTCTATCTCACTGCTGCTATTCAATTACTGATCTGTTGAGACAGAATGATGTGATCCAACTGATGATGTTTTCTGTTTTAACAACTGCTTTTTCGGGGGCAACCCAGGCACATTGTCATTTTCAAGGTCACTTAATGTTTCCTCAAGGTCATTAAGACTGCTACTGGTGCTCTGAGCAAGGGGGATATCAATGTTATCCAACTCTAAATAATCTCTATCCTTGGTCAGCATGATTTCAAGCTCAATAAGTATCTGTTGAAATGTTGGTCTGTTCATTGGACGATTGTCCCAGCAACGCACCATCATCTCATAACTGTAAATAAATACAAAAAGAAAGCCATAAATAATTTTGTCAATATTGTATAGATTGATTTTATGTTTAAAGACAAACTGAAGTAGTATGAATAACTAAAGAGATAATAGGTAGTTTAAGAAAGAACATATAATACTTGAGATCGAAGTGTTTTGTCTCATAATTCCATTTTTATATTGATTTGATATTGTTGAAAGCATTTATAGTGGTTTGCAACTTTGCGTCTTTCAAATGTTGGCATTTATGCTTCCTCAATTCCACATAATAAATATCTCTGAATGTTTGCACTTACAGTTCAGTGGAGCAGTTACTAGGGTGTTGCATTCTGTAGCCCTGTGAGAGTACAGTGTAAAGGTCTGCCAGTGCTGTGTTCGAATAGGGGGAACAACCTGTAATCACAAAAGGAACAAAACATCAGTGATCGGCTTTTAAGGTAAAAAAATGCATATACAAATTGCAAGGCAGAATTATTGTTGCTCCTCCTCCCCTTACATTCATTGAGGTCTTGCTTACAGAGTGTATGGTTTCCTTGGTAACATTGTATCAGAGAATCAGTGATTTTGATGATTTTGAAAGTGGAGACTTTAGAGAGGTCCCTATCAGTGAGGGAAAGTTTGCGAAGGATAGCGGTGCATCTTTGGGTTAGGTCAATACAAAATAGGCGCTGATAGTGTTCTTTAGTTGACTTGTTTTTTCCCGGAAACATCTGACTTGAAAATGAGGTCTTTAGGGAATGCTTGAATTGGAGATTACTCAAGTGAATGCGGTCGCTGAGGCGCTCTGCTCTGTGTTCCATTCCTGTCTCTGCATAGTGATCATTGACTCCCATGATTCCCTTCCCATCTCCATCTGTTGTGAGGTACTGAATAACAATCCCGTCTTCCTGGCATGTCTTTGCTGTAGATCGACCCATTTGACGTTCTTTGAATGACGCTGCTTTCTCGATGGTTGCTGTGCAGCCCTCATGCCCCCCTGGGCACTTAACATCGAATCCCCTTGCACGCATATACGAACCCCTCCAACAAAGTTTATTTTGAAGAACGGCATCAATGATTACAAGATTTTCTGTCATGGTTTCAACAGTTAACCCTATAGCCCTGTTGGCATCTGGACCAAGTTTGTTTCTAGAGCCAAATTTTACGGAACCATATTGAGCATCAAATGCAGCGGCTATTTTATTTTGATCTTGTTCAGCTACACCTCTCATTTTATTTATTTCCTTGAGATTTTGTCTTAGCTTGCTCATATCTTGTTGACAGAGTTCTGTTATTCTTTCATCTACCTTTTTGCTTGTTTGAAACATATGAGTTTTACTTGGGGGTTTGATATTTAGGGCAGCAAAAATTCTTCTAACTTGCTTGGAATCAATGGAAGATTGCTTAAGTGCTACCTGTAATGCAACATTTGTCTTTGCTGGTCTAGGGCCCTTGATGTTACCTTTGTAATAGCTATTGTCTACTTCATCATATGTTTTGTACAACTTTGATTGAAAATGGCAGGATGAACAAGCAAACTTTAATTTTGTGCCCAAACCAAATGAAGCGATTCGCGATATATTATAGTTCCCTTCACACGCGATACTATGTTTTCTGTGTTCATTGTTTAAATCGTTTATCATGATAAGTGTTTGCGCCGTACTCACGATAATACAGTCATTCGGTGTCGCACCAGGAGGTGCTTCGGCCATGGTGTTAGTGAGATCTGCTTTCCAGCACGGTCTTAGCAGGCGGGCATTTCCAAAGTTCATATTCACATCGAGATTCTCATAGCGTTGATTATCACGGCTGGTTGTAGCGACATTCCGGAATGTATCTTCATCAAATCTCTCTATTGTGTCCGGTATGGAATGGGAATGATCCCCTGAAAAAGGTTTAGATTTGGTAAATGGTTTGATGTGTGCATGTCCTTTTGTAAATCTTGACTTCTTACCAGCAGGACTCTGCCTTTTCTTGTAAGCCAATCCTTTATGTGTACTCTCTTGACATTGTGTAATATGTAGTATATCCAAATTGAAATAACACACAGATTTATTTGCTAGAAATCACTTTATTTCAAATCCACTCGGGACAAACTGATTCAATTTGTATTGATCATTATGACATCATAGTTGAAAGTTGAAATTGAGAAATTGAAAAAACTTATACAATAGTTACCAGACTAATACAATAGTTACAAGAAATGGAAAGCATTGCTAGTTATTAATCTGGTCTATGTATGCATGCTATGAAGAGCTTTTATCTCATTTTTTTTAATCTTAAGCTCATTGGCATGCATTGGTAGATATTTATAATATTATCTCTATGTTACCTCCCTAGATTCCTGCATCTAGACAGACCCTGAAGCCAGAACCTGTTGCCAGAGTCTGTTTTGCCAGAGTGTACATCCAGAGCCTTGCAGTTAGAGAGGCCATTGGCAGTAGTACCTTTTTATACAACAGGTAGGTTTGAGAATTTCTTCATTTTCTGCATTATAGATGTCACCTGCTTCTGAAATCATTGATGCTGCAGAATGTAAAGGTAGGCTTAATTATGGAGCAATAGGACCACATATGACAACATATAATATTGTTTTACCTAATTAGGCTTTTTTGGTGTGTGTCAACCTTGCATAATATCCCTCCATTCCGTCTCCTGTGAAATTCAGTTTTCAAGGGCAGTTTTGAGTGTAACTTTTTTGTAAGGGCAATTGTGACGTCATAATATATTAGCAAATGCCCAAAAATGGGCATTATTATAAAGGTGAGTAAAGGACCTTTCCATTGATACCCTATATGACTATATTCAACTTGATTAAGTGTAAGGAAACATCTCCCCAATTTACATGGTGCACCCCTACCCCAAAGAAAATACAAGATATTTCGTTACCAAAAATATATGAATTTAGCTTAAAGGACCTGTGCCTTTAAATATTGATTTCCCCCTTGTATTGGCTTCAATATAGCATTGTCATATATCATTGTGTTCAGAAAAATGCCAAGAATAAAAATAGCACCATTTTGAAGAAAAACAAACAAAATGGTTGTACTATTAGAATATAGTCCTGAGTAAGGAAACTAGCGGTTACCGTTAGTGATTTGGTTTAATGTATAAAAAGTCATTTTTCTCCTTCCCTACCCCATCAGAGCGCCATCTGGCGTTTGGTAAATGAATCGGAGCTCAATATTTATAAGGCAGGTCCTCATTTATCTAAAAACATGTCAAAGTTGTCATTCCTACACAGGCGTAATTAACGCCTACACGGGCGTAAATTACGTCACGGGCGTAATTTCACGTCTACACGGACGTAATTAACGCCTACACACCTGTAAACTACACGTGGATACTTTGGTTAGGTTGGCTTACCATATTTAACGCCGTAAGCTCACGCCTGTAAATGTTATCTGAACGCCCGTAGAATTTACTTCTTCACGGGCGCAATTTACGCCTACGCAGGCGTAATTTTTCGTCTGCACGGGCGTACTTTTACATCTGCACGAGCGTAATTAACGCCTACACACCCGTTAACTACACGTGCATTCTTTGGGCGGGTAAGCCAACCATACTTAGTCTCTGTCTCACGCGTGTGTCTCTTATCAAATCGTATAATAACAAAACATTCTAAACTTAATCACTTGGGATCAACTGGAAACGAAGACAGGCTGTTCTCGTATCAAAATCGATCTTCTCCCATTCGCAAGAAGTTTCATTTTCGCCATGTACTCACTTCATCCTTTTGAGTTTAATCTTTATTTCTCGAACAGAGTACGTAAGTAAAGAATAAGTTTTGGTTTCAAAAGATGTACACGTCAACTTTACTAAATAAATGCCCACTGGCTTGGGAAAGCTATTTTCCCTTTTATAAACGCCCATCACACATTGGAAAAATGTTGTTCCCTCTCAAAAAGGCCCATGGGCCATAAAGAAAATTGGTTTAAAAATTGTACACCCCTATGTGTAAAAACGCCACTTTGCAATGAGAATAACATAATTTAACTTTGTCTGAACATCTATATCACCTGTATATGCCCTTGTACTTTCATCTTTTGACAGTTTTATTAAATACCAGGCCATAAAGGAATCGTTCATTTGATGAAATTTACTTTCAAATACACCCTTTGCCAATGAAAGAGTGCTCCTTCATACAGCTGTAAGCTGTAATTTTCGGAGAACTGGGTTTCGGACAACTGGGTTTCGGGGAATTGGTTTATGGACAACTGGGTTTCAGACAACTGGGTTGACCCCGTGGTGATTCACGACCCAATTTGATCGCATAGTAGTGCATGTACTACGTTGAGGATAGGTCCGAAGCTTGATGAAGCAAGATGAAGTGATCTTGCAAACATGTATATCAGTCAACAGCCTGCCATTTCGTCTAGTGTAAAATATTGACATGATTAATCCAATATTATATCTGAACTTATCTTAAATACAGTTAATATATATTTTTATATATGTCATGTGAAAAACAATCCATGCTTAAATTACCCTACGGAGGATACGCAGTGACGCATTATCAATCTTCAGATATTCAGATATTAGACTGAAAGTGCGGTTACTCTTTGATTTCCGGTTTGGACTCCCGTTTTTGTTAGGTCATAATCATTAAGTTGGTGTAGGCTATATTATACCTTATTTTTTTTAACTTCAGTTGAGTCTCAATACTCTGAGCATTATTTTGATACTTAAAAAGTTAAAACATGGTCAGCATCGCTTGCAAATCGCAGATATTGAGCTTGAATCACAAATTTCTTACTTTTTCGGGCCAAAACCCTGCTTATGGATGTATCCAACAGGCTGACTAGAAGTCAGTCTGTTATGATGTACTACTTTCCTGTGAAAATTTAGTGAATTTTTTTGCACAAAATTATCAATTAGGGTAACCATTTCTTCAATGAAATAAACATTACAAAATTTCAATTAAATAGTAACGTACAATTAAATGCAATAAAAAGTAACACAGCATATTGTCAAGTGGAATTAAAGCTAAGAAAAAAAGTAGAAAAAAGTAGTTTTCAAAAATGTATGTAGTCCCAACACAACTGTGATCATGACGAGTCAGTAAGCTAGTATGTAGGCACAGTTGTCATCTTTTTGCAATGACAACATGCCATTTCTTCTGAAAATGCGTTTATTTGGGTTATCTGAAGGAAAATTTCGAGTCAAGTGGCGTATTATTTTGCCTTCAGTTTTGTTAATTTTAATTTCTGTCGGCACTGAGAGAGGGGGTAGTGTCACAAATTATTATTAGTGTTACCAATTATTTCAAAAAGTAGATGTTTAGCCCCTATTGAGTTTAGTGTCAAAATGTAGCTTAGACCGTCAAGAAATCGTTCAAAAAAACTTCTGACGATTGCCTACAAAAATATGAAAGCTGAATAAACATGAAATATCACTGAGCAAAGCCCCTATTATGAGAAAAAAATAATTTAGAATTTTCTTTTTTTCTAAGTCACCGGACTTCATTCTATCATATTAGATATTAGATAGTTATCGCATCCTACGACCCCTTTAGATTGTGGTCGTAGGCCCGTTTCATTCGTAAAGCCTGTCTTTCTACAATGTCGGAGAATGAACTACGCATTGCGCTATTAAATGACCTACCTCGATACATTCCAGAGTATTTTAAAATTCTTTTAATGTTGTTAGATCGCCAATTGTATGGGTTTATCGTCAGAACGAAGAGATTTTAGTTTTTACATCGGAAATATCTCAGCAATTTTCAAAATGTCGGAAGGGGAATTCCCCAGGGATTTCCCTTATGACTGGTGCATGCCGGGAACTGAATGGAGGAATTTGACGGTTGAACCTACACGCAAATATTGCAATCAAAAACGAAAATATCTTCGTTCTGCCGATAAACCCATACAATTTGCGATTCAACTATATGAAAAGAATTCTAAAATACTCAGGAATGTATCGAATAGGTCATTTATGTGTGCAATGCATAGTTCATTCTCCTACATTGTAGAAACACATACTAATGAATCGGGCCTACGACCACAATCTAAAGGGGTCGTAGGATGCGATAAATTAGATAGATGGTGCTGACTTTGGGAGGATATGATAATAATATTGAGATTTATTAATTCGTAAAGGCTAGAGTACCGACAATTGTCGGTACTCTAGACTCTGATGTGGTGGCACGCTAGAGGACCGACAAATAAATTGTCGGTACGGGAGATATGCTGTGTTTACACGCTAGAGGACCGACAAATATTGATTTCGAATTTTCTGGCGCATGCGCAATGCGCGGGGGGATATTTCAGATATCATACGGATATTTCGGGAACAAGTGCAAAACCCGGGGAGAGGTTCCATATCCATCCGCCTATATAGTCCATTTAAAAACCCGTGGTATCGTTCTAAATAACCCATAGTTGGCTTCTAGGGTACCTAGTATGCCACTATTTGGTATCAAAATAAAGAGGAGTTCAACTTTCATTTGAATTACGAAAATAGCGATGTAGGTCAAAATAGTTCCGAACGTGAGCATGTTTACTACGCGTTTGCCCGTCATATCAGAATTGAGGAAGTGGTAGCAAACGCGAGTTACAATAAACGGACGCTGATATCACAAAAAGTAACCTGACTCCAAATAATTTGATGTAGGTCAATCGAACCCCTATATGGACAGGTGCATTTTGATATATAACACTATGGGGGATAAGTGTTTCATAGTTGGTCACGAACGCCATATGTGCAAAGTATTGTTATGAATTTTCGAATTTGGTGTTGGATTACGGTACTCATACCACAATTTTGACAATAGCACAATTTTTGATGGAAGTTGCATTTGGCTCCCTTAGTTAATGGCCACTATTCCATCTCGCATGAGAGAGCTATCAAACGCAAAGTAAACAGTGATATATTCCAAATGAGATATTTCTCCTGTGCCATGGCGTAGTAAGGGTAGAGAGCGACGGGGTCGAAAGCATCCCCTCCTCTAACTGTATATATCGACCCATTAGATAGAACAAGAAAAGAGCTTTAAAATGTTTTTTAATTGAAGCTTGTAGGACAATTTTGATGGAAGTTGAATCAATTTTTGTCGAAATAAATTATGGCTCACTACAAGTTAATGCCTGTACGATTCCATACTGCAAAAGAAGCACTATGCCCCCCCCCCCCCAAAGAAAAAAAATAGGTCTTGCCGGGATTCGAACTCGGGACCGAGTGTGTTCGAGTCCTTCTCGCTAACCACTATGGTATCAGTGATGAGGTTATTTCAGAAAGTAAAAGTAGTGGATTTATTTATGAAATTGTCGGCTCTCTAGCAAAAACACGTAGCAGCCACTTGCGTACCGACAATTGTCGGTTCTCTATCTGGCACTACTAGTTGACGATAGAGTGCCGACAATTGTCGGTACCCCAGCAAATACCCCTGGACAGTCTCCAGTACCGACAATTGTCGGTCCTGGAGCCACTCCGTTATTAATTTCGTTTCAATATTTCTAAAAGTTTTATATTTAGATAGATTCAAGATGTCAGCCTCCTTGTATGCATTTTACCACCTCTCAAAAACGTTTTCTGTCGGTAATTGACCAATGGTTACAGACTGTAAATTATAAAATAGATTACGTTTGGTAAGTATCAATCTCGTTCTTGCTGTATATATCCACAGTCAGCACCATCTCTCCTCCACAGGAACTTGTAGCACTTTGATATGAGATCACAGTGACTAAAGTCAAAACAGTAATGTTTGTGACATAGGAGACAGGTTACCTGAAAAGGAAGATAGATATCATTATCTCTTATCTAAACAAGGACTGAAACTGAGGCAAGTCTACCCTGGCTGAAATCAGCTCTGAAATAACAATTACTGCATGTCAAGCCGTCATTCAATGCTGATTTTGTAGAAAACAGATCTGTCCATCCTTCTACATGTGAGTTTTTCCCATAAAGATGCTTGATTAAGTAGAAATTCATCAAATTATACCCCTAGAATATCGAAGTTCAACTGTACATCAATCGCGTGAGGAAAAAAAACAAATCCATTTTTCACCTTCTGTTCACAAACCCTTCTTCTTCTTCTTGGAAAAGTTGTCCCTCATTTGACTAACAGCAAATGTGTATGTTTATGCAGCAATATATGTTAGTTTAGAAAATGATTAATTACAATCTTACCTGTACTTCACAGAAACATCCTAAGTATGAAAATATTTCACTAAAAATACATGCTTCCATTTTGTCACATGTTCATAATAATTTAAATATTGATCATGTGATGTTGACAGGGAGTGTAAACGCACCTAGCGTACAGGAAATATGTTATGATATTTATTAAGAAATTAGGTATGGTAATCATTATTAATTAAGCATTAAGTATTAAGCCCCCAACCCACTTCACAAAGTTCATGAAGTACCAAGGAAAGACCAAATATTAAATAAATTAGAAAAATTTGAATTTCCCAAAAAATCAAGTGGGCGATAATAGAGTCTCTGAAACATTAAATTTTTCCTTCATTAACTTATTACATACATTATTTTTAGATAATATTAGTTTGATATGGTGTGGAAAGCACACAATGATAGATAATTATCGGGAGTATGCATTGAAAATTACAAAATATGTCACTTTTGCCATGTTTCAGAGGCTCTATTATCGCCCACTTGATTTTTTTGGAAATTCAAATTTTTCTAATTTATTTAATATTTGGTCTTTCCTTGGTACTTCATGAACTTTGAGAAGTGGGTTGGGGGCTTAATACTTAATGCTTAATTAATAATGATTACCATACCTAATTTCTTAATAAATATCATAACATATTTCCTGTACGCTAGGTGCGTTTACACTCCCTGTCAACATCACATGGTCAATATGTAAATTATTATGAACATGTGACAAAATGGAAGCATGTATTTTTAGTGAAATATTTTCATACTTAGGATGTTTCTGTGAAGTACAGGTAAGATTGTAATTAATCATTTTCTAAACTAACATATATTGCTGCATAAACATACACATTTGCTGTTAGTCAAATGAGGGACAACTTTTCCAAGAAGAAGAAGAAGGGTTTGTGAACAGAAGGTGAAAAATGGATTTGTTTTTTTTCCTCACGCGATTGATGTACAGTTGAACTTTGATATTCTAGGGGTATAATTTGATGAATTTCTACTTAATCAAGCATCTTTATGGGAAAAACTCACATGTAGAAGGATGGACAGATCTGTTTTCTACAAAATCAGCATTGAATGACGGCTTGACATGCAGTAATTGTTATTTCAGAGCTGATTTCAGCCAGGGTAGACTTGCCTCAGTTTCAGTCCTTGTTTAGATAAGAGATAATGATATCTATCTTCCTTTTCAGGTAACCTGTCTCCTATGGTTTGTGACTACTTTGAATTAAAAAAATAAGCAATCAAATGACCATATTGAAACAGTTTATGTAAAAACAGAAACATTTATATTTATCCTAACTTTTGTATATTTTAGTTTGTTTTCTAGTTTACTACTTTTTGCAAGGCCTGACTTCGTCGCTAACATGCTAAATATAAGAGTTAGCTGACGTTTGGGAGTCTGACTTACCTTCTAAAGGTTAGAACCCGAATCTTAATGAAACCATATCACCTTTGTTCCGTCAACCATGGAGCATTTGCCACAACATCCAAGAGGTAAATCATGGACCGAGAAAATGAATGATTTCCTTGTAAGTTCCGGAAGTTTCAATACGAAAAATTACCGAACATATATGAAAACCGAATATTTGTTCGTTGTTTTCACGATTTACAGGTTCGTACGTTCTTCAATGTTTTGGTCTAAATTATAAAGCATCACCAACAGGTCTTACTCTATTAATTGACTAATACAGCAGACGGCTCATATTTCTACGTAGCATTTCGTTCAGACAAATAGTGGGACTGTAGATCACGCAGTTTCGTTCGTTGCGTACTTCACTCGAAATTGGTAATTTTATATTGGCTACTTCACTTAGCTTGGCGGATGTAGAACATTGCTTAATATTCTTTTAATTTTCACACCAGACATGCTTGGTTGACACGTCAACAAAGTAAAGTTCAAGGGTCAATGCGTTATTTCGTGATAACTACAACGCCTTCCCGAAAGTCAACATTGATGAAAAATGAAAAAGTCGGAAAAGCATTTATACTAATTTCTATCAAATGCTATGTTTATGCATCATCATCGACGCAACAAAGGTGATATGGTTTCATTAAGATTCGGGTTCTAACCTTTAGAAGGTAAGTCAGACTCCCAAACGTCAGCTAACTCTTATATTTAGCATGTTAGCGACGAAGTCAGGCCTTGCAAAAAGTAGTAGCTATCATATCTGTGTCCTCTAATATATTGATACTTCTCTGCCATGTTATTTTTGGAAAAATTAACATGGCTGAAACTCCCTAAATTACAAAAGGCCACAGCTTTGCTGCACATTATACATTACTATCTGAAATATACAAAAGTTAGGATAAATATAAATGTTTCTATTCATAAACTGATTCAATATGGTCATTTGATTGCATATTTTTTAAATTCAGAGTTGTCACAAACATAACTGTTTTGACTATACTCGAGCCTCTAGCCAATTCTTTTGATTTTTTCAGAAAATGTGTCCAATATATTGCTCTAAATTATACAATCTTTCAGAGGGGGAGAAACACCAGGGTTCAAAGATGACATACGCTTATAATGTAAATCTGAATTGAGATGACATCGTCGCTGATTGGTCAAAAGTCGACAAACAAATGACGTGATCGATAGGCGGTTTCAAAATTTTCGAAATATGCTTCGAATAATATTATGTTCATTTCTGGCGTGTTAACCAATATCATAGCTTCTCATTTCACATCAAGATAAGGAAAGGTGTACGGAATATGCCTTTGTCAATTAAAACATCCCATTGAAGTGTAATATTTGATAACTAGCCGATGAAAATTCGAACGAACGAAGGTGGTAAGCAAGAGAGGTAATTGTCGAAATCGTTGTTCCCTCTTCAAAAGAGGAGACGCGAAAATCTTTCCTTATAAGGTCAAAATATTTCCCATGATGCAGTTCGCGGAGGAACAAATTTATACTTCCTTGTTTTCCCTCATAGGTTTAACATGGGGATTTTCACACCAACTTTTCAAACGATATATTCGTTCATATTCCCGTACGAGAGTACAGAAAAAATTATTAGAAACGATTGATCTCTTATTAATCTTAATATAACAGCTATTTATCTTTTATTGATTAAACTCGGTATACTGACTATTAAAGCAATGACAAAGAAGAATACTTCAGATGGTGTCATTGTTTTATTTAGCGTGCGGGTGTAAAAACAAAATTGCGTAATTAGTTTGATTTAGAACTTTCGGGTCACGCAAATAGCTACGCGAAATGCATAGTGGGAAAATATTGACCAATCAAATTTTGTCCTTTTTGAGTGCTTTTTCAGAATATATTTGCGAACGTTCTGATTCAAACAGCGAACCGCGAAATGGAGAATTATGTCTGTCATCTTAAAACTCTGGGGCTTTCCCTTCTCTTCAATCTTTGAAATTTAACAAAAATTGTCTGAAACAATAAAAGCTGTAGTAAAAAGGAAAATAGATCGATTTTCAATTCAGTTTTTTCAATTTTTTCTTTTTGTAAGAAAGATATTTATTTATTTGTTATTTATTTGACAATCACTTTTATAACAGTGGCACTCAGAGGTGCGTCAATATTACATACAAGTAGTATGCAAACCATACATCATTTACTAAAATCCGTAAAAGAATATGAGACATAAGCTTTGAGTAAAATCGTTAAAATAGGTTAAAATCACGCTGTGTTATGTTTCACATACACGTTTTTCAGAAATCTTTTTGTACAAACATCAAAATTCCAGCCATTGTCGTGCCCCCAAATGCTAAACACATCATCCCCAAGAATCCACTTTAATTTCATTTGTGGGGGGAAATTTAGGTACTGAGACACAACGGGAGCATCACATTTATTACTCAAATCATTTATAAATTCAGTTCTTTGTTTCTGGAAATGAGCCAGAGGAGGAAATGATGGGTGGGATCATCTATAACATTTAAGTTACATAATTTACAAATACCGTTACTTATTTTCCATCTTTTTCTATCTTCCTCAAGGTTAAAGCAGCCTGTTCTGGCCAGAAACTTAAGTCGCGAGGTGTAAAAGTCTGTATGGTTCATGAGGTACTTCTCTTTATTTGTATTAAATTTCAACTTTTTATAGAGGTTCAAAGACTTTTTATCATCGATTGCATTAATAAATTCAGATTTTCTTTGAACATTCGAGATTTTGAGAAATGAGTCATACCAGTCTGCATTATCAAATTTTTAAAAACAATTGTATCATTTAGAGCAACACGCGGTCCTAACTTCGACCGTTAGTTTGAATTTTGACCTACCGGATGTTTGAACATCAAGATTTACGAGTTTCATACTGCACCGTTTTTCTTCAAACTTGTTCCATTCAAAGCATAACAAAAATCCCTTTCTGATGGCAGGATGGTACATTATTTTCTTAAACAGAGTCCCTACTTCCAGTGGCATTTTGGTCCCCAGCTGTAAGAAGGCCTTCTAACAGCTGGGGACCAAAATTCTGCTAGAATGAGGGACTCTACAATAAAGTAAGGTTACCTGTATTTTACAGGCGGGCAGGCGACCCAGGCGGGCGCCGGTAGGATCAAAAACACATTCAAAAATTAATTTATGGACTATCTTTGAGATTATGTTGTCGTAACGAAAAAAGCTAACATACTTGGGCCTTAGGCCTACCCGAATTAAAAGTATCCAAATTGTCCTTGAAAATAAGAAATCAAGTTTACTGAAGCAGGGTTTAAATTCTTGTCAATCGTTTGTGACGTCACAGGCGTGCTACCTAACCAACAACAAAACAAACAAGTATATGGTATCGTTCAGTGCCTTACATGTCCTTGTAACTTTCTGTGTGGAATGTTGCCCCGAGTATTGTGATGTCATGTTACTATAGCAACCATAACTCTACCCGAGTATCTTATATTTTGTTGATACTTTGCAATTTTAGTGACAATACATGAAAGTACATTATGTAAAATTTTGAATACGATTGGTGCATATTTAACAAAATGCCAGCACCAGTCCTGTTACTTTTGGAACACCCTGTATTGTTGACTGACAGATGGACAAGTGAGTGATTGCAATAGCTCACCATGTGAGCATATAATCCACCAAGGTATTGGGCTTATTGGGTTTGTAGAAAAAAATGGGTACTGGGTACTGGGTAGTAAATCCTCCATGCTTGTTATCCCATCGAACGAAGTTCGGAGGGATATAGGGAACGCCTCCGTCCGTCCGTCCGTCCGTCCGTCCGTCCGGGCAATAACTCAAATACCGTTGGCCCGATTTTGTTCATATTTTGTACACATATACCTTATGGGGGTAGAAGTTCTGCTCGAAAGCCGATTTTCAAAATGGCCGCTCATTTCAAAATGGCGGCCATTTTAGTGCCGATTTTACAGTAATTTAGGTGCAATATGTAAAACTGTTATATCAATATATTTTAAATGTAAAAAAATTATAAAGGACATTAATAATGCTACAAATGTAGATATTAAAGAAGCACATGGCAGCCATCTTGAAAAATGGCGGCCTTTACTCGTCATTTTATGATTTTTGCTATAACTCAAAAAATAGTGGAGCGATTTTGTTCATATTTGGTATGTGAATACTATAAGCATTGTACACTGTCTAAAGACACTTTTGGTAGAAGGTGGCCATTTTGAAAAAAATTGAAAAATGGCCGCCATTTTAACGTATTTTACTATAACTCGAAAAGTAGTGGAGCGATTTTGTTCATATTTGGTATGTGAATACTATAAGCATGGCACACTGTCCTATGACACTTTTGGTAGAAGGCGGTCATTTTGAAAAATGGCCGCCATTTTAACGTATTTTACTATAACTCGAAAAGTAGTAGAGCAATTTTGTTCATATTTGATATGTGAATACAGTATGGCACATTGTCTAATAAAACTTTGGGGAGTAGTCGGCCATTTTGAAAAATGGCCACCATTTTGAAAATGGTGGCCTTTCTGGTGTGTTGTTTTACGATATTTGCTATTCGTTTGTAAAAATGCCAGCCATTTCTGTTCGATGGGATTCGCTACGCTTTGGCGTTGCCGTTGTTCTGGTTCAAACTTGGTACCCTGTCGAAAAAAACGGATACCCACAAAAACGAAAAATACGAATATACAACATAATTAGATCATTAGAAAATTTGTAAGATTTGTTTCAAATAAAAAGCATTTTAAGGCTCTTTTCTTCCTCTATCATCATGGTCGATTTTGTGGATGATGATACACTATCTGGTTCCTAAGTGGATAATGAGGAAAGTAGTACACCCATAAAGACAAGGTTGTAATGCAATCTAAGTATGGCAATATAGCGACACCCTTTAGACGACTCATTGGAATTCCCCAGCAAATAAAAATGATTTGAGTGTAGAATGATGAAGGATAAAAAAGCAAAGATAAACAATTTTGCAATTCTGGGCTTATTTAATGACTAAACAAATGTTAGATCTGTAAGACATACATGTTTGTCACGAGTGCATTAAAAAATCATTAAAGCGATGAGCTCCTGTGCATCTTTCATAAGTCATATTCCACAAAGCCCAAAGGGCTAGTTGAATTACGATTATAACAGGGTTTCGACTTTCATGTAGAAGCATGATTGACTTTGTCATCACATGTGAATATAACTAATTTCACAACTATACTAGCCTATTTCAAACATATAGTATATACGAAGAGACCTGAAGTGATTTTAAAACTTATGTGGTGCTTTTATGAGTTGCTTGTCAATTGTAATTAATGAATACCATGTATCACTAACTATTCATATTAATTACTCCAAGGAAACTCTAAATATATATGTGTTTGCTGATTTGTCTATCAATTACTTTGTGCTTGTAATGTTTCTAAATGTTCAAGCAGAAATATATGTTACAAGTCACATAGGAACAACTGAAACCTTGTGAATCAAGATGATGTGCTTCGGTATTATGGCATTCTGTATGCCTCTCGGTACAATACGCACTGGTATAATGCTTTTCAGTACAATGGGTTGTGAAATGTACTTAATTCAATTATTTTGCAGGTATGGGAACTGTAGGTCATCTCTAGAGAACTCAGGATAGAACAAAGTGATGAACGATTCATTTGATGAACAATTGATTTAAACACAAAAATGGGAATGTCAGACTTAATAGGATCTTTACAAAATAACCCATATTTTGGTGCAGGGTTTGGACTTGTCGGAGTGGGAACTGCCCTTGCTTTCTTACGTAAGGGAAGCCAATATGGAATGGTGATGTTTAGACGTCACTGTATGATAACACTAGAGGTACAAAGTAAAGATAAAAGTTACAATTGGTTGCTCCAGTGGTTACAAACAAAGGGAATGAGGACACAACATATCAGTGTTGAAACAACATTTTCTCAAGAAGAAACAGGCAAGATTCTTACTAAGTTTGATTTTGTGCCGAGTCCAGGAGTTCATTTTTTCTGGTACAATAATCATTACATCAGAGTTGAGCGCAATCGTGAGAAGCAAATGGTTAACATGCAAGTTGGACTTCCATTCGAGACTGTAACATTGACATCTATAGGACGCAGGCGACAGGTGTATTACGATATTCTGGAACAATCTAGGAAACTTGCATTGATAAACCAAGAAGGTAAAACTTTAATGTATACAGCTATGGGTGCTGAGTGGAGGCAGTTTGGGTACCCTCGCCAGAAGAGACCTATTGATTCTGTAGTGCTAGATCTTGGCATTGGGGAGGCTATTTTGAAGGATGTGCAAGAATTTACTGGCAATCAGTCATGGTATATGGATAGAGGGATACCATACAGACGAGGCTATCTATTACATGGTCCTCCGGGTTGTGGAAAAAGCAGCTTTATTACAGCTTTAGCAGGTAAGTTATCTATAAGTTATTTAAGTAAAATGCAAAAAAAAGTCTTATTTTATATAATATGGGATATAGTTTTATGTTTTATGGTTTTTGAGGTCACATCAAGCTTTTGAGTTGCTCTATAAAGCTTTAACAGGTAAATAACAGTACAGTCTTGTATCAAACTCTTGAGCTTGCTTTCCCCTGTCTTCACAAGTTGCATTTGGAGTATACAATGTATATATACTTTCAGTGGAGGTATATCCCAGGCAACAATCAACAAAGATTATCATGAACTTGAACAATGCAGTACCATGTTTCATTTTAAGGGTCATACATTTGTATATAAGGGATATTATGGAAGACATTGACATCCTGACATACATGTGTTCCATAATTATTACAAGTACAAATAATATATTAAAACAAAATTAGAAAAACCGAAAGTAGAGTAAAATATTTGTTTTATTATATTACTGTCTGTCATTGGTGGTTGATTGCATGGCATTCGACATTGTGGATGGCTCTCCAATGATCCCTTTCTTGTCTTGATTTCTCACTTCACAAAAAGTGTTATAACTTTGTATTCGTTTCACTTTTTTGCACATTTTGCAAGTCTATATCGTTTGTAGCAGGGCTCTCGCCAGGCTTTTAGACTGTGGCGCAGCACCACACTCTATTTAGCTCCCACCACACCCTACTGGCAAATCATGATTGTTTCCACAGTCTAAACTTGACTGAATATACAATAATAGCATTTAAAAAGGATACAGTATAACATAAATATGATTTATCACGATTGAACAGTAATGCTGAAGATGTTTGCACCACACCCTAAATATTTCCTGGTGAGAGCCCTGCGTAGTTTCCTCCATCCAATCAACAAAAACTTTAATCGAATGTAAAGCTGATTTTTATTTTTCCTCATCAAAAATTATTTTAAATCTTCATCTACAGTACCATACCTGCCAACCTAAGACCAAAAATTTGCCGTAGTTTTTTTGAATTGGGGTATTTTTGCAGTAGATTTTTTCAAAATGTGGTATTTTTCAAAATCTCCCGCAAAACTACCCTTTTTTCAAAAATCTACCACATTTTTTCAAAATCTACTGGAAAACTACCGCATTTTACAAAATCTAGTTTTTCAAAAATCTACCACAAAACTACCACATTTTTTCAAAAATCTACTGGAAAACTACCGCATTTTTCAAAATTTACTGTAAAACGACCACATTTTTCAAAAACCTCCAAAAACGTACCATTTTTTCAATAATCTACCGCAAAACATACTGAACTTTTTCAAAATCTACCGTTCAAGCAAAAACCTGTATTTTATTGACCGTAGTGGCATCTTTTTGAAAAAAGCCGATGAAAATCATAAAATTAGGAATTTTGTTAAAATATTTTTTTCCATGTTGGAAATTGTTTCCGGAATCAAATACGAAAATTGGTTGGAAAATGGTTGTTCTATTGGAAATATAGAGTAATAAAAACATGACTGCATCATTCAACCTGTCCGGGGTTCTATTCAATGATTCAAGTGCAATACAGAAAATAGAAGATATTCCTTCAAAATCTTTTTGACCTTGTTGTATGCTTTTATCGTTTTATACGGTATGTTTGATTTTTTCTCTTTTCTCTTCAATTTCATCAACTAGAAGTGCAGTGTAGCGAAACACTTTTTTCGACTGTTGGCTCCCATATTGGATTTTTACTAGTTCATGAAAACAATGTGCATGCTTCAAATTGATTTGAAGATGCCTGTGTTTTACAGATGCATGTTTTTTATCCTAAAATTATGAATTGTGATGATCACAGTATCATTTCCTGATATTTAAATCAGATATATCTACCATAAAGCAAAGATTAGAACACATTGTTGTAAACTAATCGCCATTGATTTTTGCAGTAATAGTCATATCCTGGATGGAAATCTGGGGCGTTGGGATACTGGACCGTATCCCAACACTGACGTCATTTTCACTCTGTATCTAACACTATAGTGGAAAGTGTGTGTAAATACAAGATATATTTAAAAGTCACAAATCAGATTGCAGGGAATTTCACCATCATGGAATAATGCTTTATATTTATATTCACCTAGGTGAACTTGACTACAGTATATGTGTTCTGAACCTAAGTGAAAGAGGACTGAGTGATGACAGACTGAATCATCTACTAAGTGTTGCCCCTCAGCAAAGCATCATACTTCTTGAAGACATCGATGCTGCTTTTAATAACAGGGACTGGACAAAAGAAAGTAAGTTGATAAAATGTTACTGAATGTTACTTGTCTTATGGAATTGAATTAGTTGTCTTATATACATGATGTTATTCTTCCAAATATGAGAAATCTTCCCATGTATCTGGACCTATTCTTGTTTTAATTATTTTATTATTTTGCTTCAAGTGCATAAGATGACCAATTATGATTCATATTCAAAAATATGAAATATCCAAATTCAGTCAAAAAACTGCCTATATTGGCCTTTGATTCCAATGTGCTTTCAAAATGAAATTGGAGAAATTCCAGTTGGAAGTTTAAATTGTACTTTGAAAGAGATATTGTGGTATATTTTGGTTAAACGTAAACTGAGAATAGAGCATCAGAGCCAATATTTGAAATTGATCAAATCCGTCAAATTAAGTAGCGTCAAAATGGTAACTGGTCAAGTCGTACCAAAGACAACTTGTACCCAAGTCAAGTCGTACTCAAGACAACTCGAAAAACTGCATGATTTTGAAAAAAAATTTGGCCCCCCTTGGCTACGGGCCTTTCATTGTTCAAAATATTAGAGGTATTTTTGTATGTTTATGAGTGTTTGGAACAAGTGTCAGATCTTCAAGATGGTATTATTAAAAATATAAAGATTTATCAAAACTTGGGCTTAATTTCTTATTTAACAGATGATCTATTTAGGATTTCATATTATCAGATTAAAGAATGTTAATTCTTAAGAAGCCACATTCATAAAATTTATCAATAAAATATTCTAAATAATATTATATTATTCATACATGATATAATACACTTTGTACAGTATGCATGTGCTCAAATATAATCCAATTAAGTTCAAAATGGAAAAGAAATTAACAGATTAAACTTCCCTTATTAACTTTATCTAAATGCACTTAGCTAAATTAATTGTTTGATTCATTTGTAGAAAAGTTACTGTTATAATTATATTTATTTATATATATGTATGACAAAAAAAGTTGAGAACAAGCCTTTCAAAGCACTTCTTTTATTTAAAAAAGGTGATCCAAGTTAAAACAAAATGCTTTGCTTAATCCATTGAGAAAAAATGTCTTCTAAATTCAGAAAAAATATTGAGGCTTATTTGCTTCACATAATAACAATAAAACATTATTATGCAGACTCAATTTGTTTTCCTTATATGCACCCATAATACTGAAAATAGACTTGGGTGTGAGTTGTCTTAGGTACGAGTTGTCTTGGGTACAAGTTGTCTTGGGTACGAGTTGTCTTGGGTATGAGTTGATTAGGAAGCGTCAAAATAAGTGTACTGTACATGTATCTACAGTAGTCAGCACTCTGAACCAATTTGCAAAGCACCTTCCTTTTTCTTAAAAACATCAGTCAAGATTAAATCATCCCATATAACTCCATATTAGTGTTTTAAAAATGTTATGCAGACAACTACGATACAATTATGTTTTACATGAAAACCTGTATAAACTCTTTGTTGAATGTTCCAGATCCCACAGCCTACCAAGGTATGAGGCCACTCACTTTTAGTGGTTTGTTGAATGCTCTTGATGGGGTAGCATCCAGTGAAGCCAGAATAGTATTTATGACTACAAACTATTTAGATAGGTAAGCATCCCATGTACAGTGACAAAAGTAGTTTATTCTTTGAATTAAGTTCCATATACCTGTATGTACTTCCAAATGCAAAAAACATTTAGAGTGGACTTTGTGGAAGAAATGCCTCACCATGTGAGCTAATTTAAAAAGGTCAAAAATTTCTTTTTTCAACTTGCTTCAACTTGACCAATTTTTTTCAAAATCATCTACAAGTTAACAGAAGTTCAAATCTGATTTTAGATTTGAGACATTCGTTGACCTCATCAAGGTAAAAACGGGGTGGGGTAGGGGGTTTGATTCAATTTTTAACATTGTTCCACTACTTCGATTTTGGTAGACTTTTAGTATGTGTTTCAAGGTTAATAGCTGTAATAGATGGATATGTAAACAATTAACCTAATCTGAAATCTATTGCAATTTGTTTTGGGTTAAGCTTATTTTTTCATTAGTTTGACTGGTCTATTTCTCCAAAACCACGACAGATATCATCTTCAAATTTTGAGGAATAACTTAGATACAGATGTGGTATAGAAAATTTCAACTCGATACCTATACATCATCTTTAACTCACTTAATTCTACATCTGATTAGGTATTGGACATGTTGGCTCAGTCATGGCAGCCATTTTGAATATCTTAAG
Organism: Owenia fusiformis; assembly: GCA_903813345.2. Lineage (NCBI taxonomy): Eukaryota > Metazoa > Annelida > Polychaeta > Sabellida > Oweniidae > Owenia > Owenia fusiformis. The sequence goes on along the minus strand of CAIIXF020000008.1, from coordinate 23,496,896 downwards.
AAATGTCAGCAAGTGATAATTCTCTGTATCATTATCCCACCACACAAAGTTCGAGGGGGATATAGGAGAGCCATCCGTCCGTCCGTTTGTCCGGGCAATAACTCAAATACCGGTTTACGGATTCGATTCAGATTTTATAGGCTTATGGTGATAGAACCTCTGCTCCAGAAAGAATTTTCAATATGGCCGCTTAATTCTTTGGAATCTTTGATTACTCACATATAAGTCGACGTATTCGGTTCAAATTTTGACTCTGATGCCTAGGGACAAAGGAGCTATGCTGAAGAAATTTTCAAGATGGCGGCTGAATTTCAAAATGGCGGCCATTTTTGGTAAAAAAACGTAATCTTTGATAACTCAAATACCAGTGAATGGATTTGATTCAAATTTAATATGATGATGCCTAGGAACAAAGTAGATTTGTTCAAGAAAGAATTTTCAAGATGGCGGCTGAATTTCAAAATGGTGCTATTTTTCATAAAAAAACGTAATCTTTGATAATTCAAATATTGGTTGACGGATTTGGTTCAAATTTTATATGCTGATGTCTAGAGACAAAGGAACTACCCTGAAGAAGAGATTTTCAAAATGGCTGCTAAATATCAAAATGACGGCTGTTTTTCGTAAAAAACATAATCTTTTATACTCAAATATAATATAGTGAATTGATTTGGTTCAAATTTTATATGCTGATGCCTAGGGACAAAGGAGCTATGCTGAAGAATTTTTCAAGATGGCTGCTAAATATCAAAATGGCGGTCATTTTTGGTAAAAAATGTAATCTTTGATAACTCAAATACCAGTGAACGGTTTTGGTTTAAATTTTATATGATGATGCCTAGGGTAAAGTAGGTTTGTTCATGAAAGAATTTTCAAGATGGCGGCTGAATTTCAAAATGGTCACTGTAATCTTTGATAACTCAAATACTAGTTGAAAGATTTGGTTCGCTGAAAAAGAAATTTTTAGAATGGCTGCTTAATACCAAAATGGTGGCCATTTTTCGTAAAAAAACATAATCTTTGATAACTCAAATACTAGTTAAAGGATTTGGTTTAAATTTTATATGCTGATGCTTAGGGACAAAGAAGTTACCCTGAAGAAGAGATTTTCAAAATGGCCATTAATATGCAAAATATGTTTTGTTCGGTGGGATTTGCTACTCCGTGTAGTTGCTGTTTTTCTAGTTATTATTACAAGCTGTTTTTGAGTTTCATAATTCAACTATTTTGTAGCTTCACAAATAGTTTCGGGTGTCCTGTAAAAGCCCATCTCACTGTTAACAATAGTTGCATGCAATAATTTTCTTACAAAAACAGCAAAAAATTATTTTTGCTTTTTTATGGTCGGCCATTTTTGTATTTTCTGTCTTAAATCTTGTCTGTAAAGTCTAGTCTATGTATTTTTAGGCGAAGCGATTGACAGATCCACTCCAAACTTTCAGGGATGATTATTTGTATTGTAATCCAGAACTTGTCAGTATTTGGGCATTCTAGGAGAATGTTAAGGTGGCCATTTTGAATTTTCCGTTCTAGAATCTTGTCTGTAAAGTCTTGTCTACATGTTTCCAGTCGAACCATTTGATAGATTAATTTCAAATTTCAGGGATGATTCTTAGTATAAAAATCTCAAACTGATTAGTTTTTTGGCATTCTGGGTAAATAATAAGGTGGCCATTTTGGATTTTCCATCCTAAATCTATAAAGCCTTGTCTCTGTGTTTTCAGGCAAATCGTTTTATTGATCAATTTCAAATTTTAAACAAAGAAATTCTTAACATAAGAATCTGGAACTTGTAAAGTTTTGGGCATTGTGGGTAAATGTTAAGGTGGCCATTTTGGATTTTCAGTTCTAAATCTTTACAGTGAAGTCTTATCTATACATTTCCAGGCAAACCGTTTGACAGTATATTCAGGGATGATTCTTTGTATGGAATTCAAGAACTGATTAGTTTTGGGCATTCTGGGTAAATGTAAATGGCCATTTTGGTTTTTCCTGAACCTTGAACTGATTAGATTTTTGCATTTTGGGTCAATTTTAAGGTGGCCATTTTGGATTTTCCATCCTAAAATCTTGTTTATAAAGTCTTGCCAATGTCAAATCAAATTGTTTCACGGATCAATTTCAAATTTTCAGGTATGATTCTTAGTGTGAGATTCTGGATCTGATTAGTTTTTGGGCAATATGAGTAAATGTTAAGGTGGCCTAAAATGCTGCTTAATTTTTGTGAAGCCACTGAGTAAAATTATGATTTCTCTGCAACCTGATGTCCAATCAACATCATTCGAGTATCTACAAATGTATGTGTTCCTGACACGTTTGCCATCCGGTAATGACAACTTCTACTCAATGTTTGTTTGTGAATCTCAAATTTTGTCTTCCCGATTTCAGTCATGAATTACATTAATTTCCCGTACAAACTTTGGGTAGACGTTGTTATTCCCGGACGCCCAAACGTGTCAGGAACATATAGATACTTGAATAATGTTGATTGGACATCAAGTTGCAGAGAAATCGTAATTTTACTGAGTGGCTTCACGAAAAAATAAAAAGGCTATATGCCTCGTTAAGGCAGCTGTTTTGCATTTTCTGTCCTAAAATCTTGTCTGTAAAGTCTTCTCTATGCGTTTCCAGAGGAACTATGTTTTCTCTTCAACTGATTAGTGTGAGGCATTCAGGTTGAAATATTTATATATTATAGTATTTCCCATTGGTGGGGACATGTTGTACACTTGTGTGTCCTTGTTTCAACTTGCTTCAAAATGACAATTTTTTCAAAATTATCTTCAAGTTCTCAGAAGTTTAAATCTGACTTTAGATTCGAGATTTGACCTTCAACAACCTTGTCAAGGTCAAAAAAGTAAAAAAGACCAAACTGTTTGTTTCAGATTCATGTACAAGTTTTCAGAAGTTCAAATCTGGCTTTATATTTAAGATTTGACCTTCAACGACCTTCTTTGAAGATTAAAAAGGTCAAAAAGTATTATTGAACTTGCTTCAAATTGCCCAAATATTTTCAAAATCGTTTACATGATCTCGGAAGTTCAAATCAGACATTAGATATGAGCTTTGACCTTCAACAATCTTCTCAAGGTCAAAAAAGTAAAAAAGACCAAAGTTTTCAGAAGTTCAAATCTGGCTTTATATTTAAGATTTGACCTTGACCTTCTTTGAAGGTAAAAAAAGAACAAAAAGTATTTTTTTAACTTGCTTCAATTTGACCAAATCTTTTTCAACATCATCTTCAAGTTCCCAGAAAATCAAATCTGACTTTAGGTTTGAGATTTGTTTTTTGGTTGATTCATATACACCTGTATTCATATTTCAGGCTAGATGCAGCACTCATAAGGCCAGGTAGAGTTGATATGAAGGTGTGTATAGGCCACTGTACAGAATACCAACTAGAACAGATGTTCCTTAGATTTTACCCTCACCAGACTCTGCAGAAGGCTAGGATATTTGCCCAAAAAGTACAATCTCAGAATGAAGATGTTAGTGCGGCGCAAGTGCAAGGATATTTTATGTTCTATAAAGACAATGCAGAGAAAGCTATAGAAACAGCACATTTGGTCCATGAAGTGTAACACCACTTCAATTAGGATTTTCAAATTATATAAGGGATCAAATATCACGCGGTCTTAACTTCGACAGTTAATTTGAATTTTTGACCTACCGGATGTTTGAAAATCAAGGATTACAAGTTTCATACTGCACCATTTTTCTTCAAACTTGTTCCATTCAAAGCATAACAAAAATCCCTTTCTGATGGTACATTATTCTCTTAAGCAGAGTCCCTACTTCCAGCGGCATTTTGGTCCCCAGCTGTAAGAAGGCCTTCTAACAGCTGGGGACCAAAACGCTGCTAGAACGAGGGACTCTTTACAATAAAGCAATGCACAGACAGAAAGACAATTTTGTTTTGCTTTTAATGGTATAGGTTTGAAGAAAAATGGTGCAGTATGAGACTTACTCGCAATCCTTAATTTTCAAGCATCTGGTAGGTCAAAAATTCAAATTAACGGTCGAAGTTAGGACCGCGTGAAATATACACTTTCCATCCTACGAGTTAAATCATCTACCACATTTAACAGTAAATGCTTAAGTAATTCTGAATGTGTACTTCATTTTATATTTATTCATAAATAAATAAAATGTCATTCAATCATCAATTTATGCTGTTTATCTACAAGATGGAAATGTTAACAAGATTGACACACAAAAATATGTGCCAATATAGCTAACAGGAAGACAGATAGATGAACACCTCAGTCATTACAGTTTTCATCCAGTACACTTCTGGTATGAAAAATTTAAGAAAACTTGAAATCAAAACGATTTAAATCTTAACTCAGTAATAAATGCGAGAAGTTTGTAAATGGGTTGTGGTTAAAATCAAAAAACTCCGAACCAAGCCACAAGATCATTAACAAAAGCTAAAATGTGGTCCGACTACAAAAATGATGATACAAAATTGGATTTATTACTGAATCAAGAAAGTGGGACTGTTAGACGATCAGATCATCAGATTACTGATTTTTTCAAGGCATGTATCCAAATGCCTTTCATATTAATTTTTTCATTCAAATGACTCGTAGTTCTGTAATACTACTGCTGACCAGTGCATATTACCTCTATGGCTACTGTAACCTTCTTCCAAGACAGTCTCTGTATTTTAACTGTTCAAAAATACAGATTTGAAATTATGCAAAATGACTGTATTACATATTATGTTAGATATAGTGTAAAGGAGTGGTATCGATATGGAGAACTGAATTCAACAATGTTTTTCTCTTAAACCAATCATTTAAAACATTCTGATAAAAAACACGGTATTTTATGTAATGTTGACTGATTGACAACAATTTAATGCGAAAATTATTTAGAAATATTTTATATAACTGTTTTTGTTAACATTTATTGTTTTTTTAGTGCAATTGTTTTTGCTTCTTTCTACCAGTTCTTGAGAATGAAATAAAATGTCTTTCCGAACCTTGTTGGAACAAAATAGCATAAACAACATGTTTTTAGACCTCCCAATATTAGTTATACAAAGGAATTTTTGGTTGATTTTAAAAAAGTATTCAAAAAATTAAAACAAAATCTCCCCAAAATAGATAAAAATCAAGAAAAAACGTTTATTTCATTAACCACGGGCTGGTATCGAAATATTTGTCCGCTGTGACGGAGCATGCTATTTTTCATAAGAACACTAAGAATACTCCACGATTTATTTTTTAACTCATATGTTTCGTTATACCATAGAAAATTACTTACTCCATGCAATGGATATATCATTTGCGGGTAACTTTCACTTCTGTTTGAAGTTCAATTACGCTGGGAAGAAAAGCTATTGAAAATGGCGCCGGAGTATCATACTTCAAAATGTACCATTTCTTGTTTAACTTTCTATTGGCACGATATAGTGACACAATAATATTTACACATGGTTTTAGCATAACTAAGAAGGTATAGATGAGATGTTGATGTATTTGGTCTTTTTAATTATTTTATAAAAAATCATTTTTAATTTTTCTGTCCGCTGTGACGGAGCAGTTGCAAATGTGAACTGTGAAAATGCTCCGTCACAGCGGACAAAGAATATTGACATTATTTTTTATAAAAAAAATTAAAAAGACCCAATGCATTAATATCTCATTAATACATTCAGAGTTATGCTGAAAACATATGTTAATATTATCGTGTCACAATATCATGCCATTAAAAAGTTAAAAAAGAAATGGTACAATTTAGAGTCTGATACTCTGGCGCCGTTTTCAATAGCTTTTACTCCTAGCGTTATTGGACTTCAAACAGAAGTGACGGTTACCCGCAAATGATATATCCATTGCATGGAGTAAGTAATTTTATTTGATATAACGAAACATATGAGTTAAAAAATAAATCGTGAAGCATTCTCAGTGTTTTTATGAAAAATAGCATGCTCCGTCACAGCGGACAAATCTTTCGATACCAGCCTGTGTTAACAAGATACTTTTTTAAAATCAACCAAAATCTCCTTTGTACAATTACAATATTGAGAGACCTATACCTGTTGTTTTTAAGTCGTTTTGTTCCAATGAGGTTCGGAAAGATGTTTCATTTCACTCTGGAAACATGATACCAAGAAAAAAACAAGTGTTTGATGTGTTTTCTAAAACAATATAGATGAAAGTATATATATTTTCAAATTATATTGTTACCATTCAAAAGATGACCATTAAATTGGTGATGTGTTAAATTTTTTAATTTTTTTGTATGACTGGTTTAAGAGAAACGTGTGTTCAAAAAGTTCTCCATATCGATACCACTCCTTTCAAAAAAACGCATATCAACATTTCTCAAACTCAGTTATGAGGGGGGAGGGGGTCATAGATTAACTGCAAATACAGTTAATAATCCTACATTGAACTTTTGATGTGCTCCCTTATATAAATGAAGGTCATGTGATGACTATCACCATTCTGCCTTTTGCCTGTTGTTTGTTAGAAATATAAAATTCAAATAATCTTACTTGTGTTGAGATTGTTAAGGATGTTCCCTGGAGGTTTAAACACTCTTTTAAATAGCATTTAACTTTTCTCAAATATAGTTTTCTGGGATTCTTACGGGCAACAAAGGATAAATAGTAGAACCTGTATATCTGAACACCTGGCTAAACCGATCACATTCCAATTTGAACACTTTTTTTCAGTCCCATTTTTTCCCCCCATTGACTCCCATGTTAAAAAAACTTGAAATCTGAACACCTCCTAATTTGAACAGTAAACAACCAGATTTCAAACGGTGATTTGTCTAATCTGAACATTTTTATCAGAAATCAAATGTCTGGACATTTCAATTTAAGCCATATTGAGTCAATGTTATAGTTGTTATTTATCTTTACATCTTCAATGTAATTAAAGAACAAATAGTGTCCTAACAAACTTATTTAAGTCTCAGTGACATCCCTAATTGTGGAAAACAACAGGATGTTTTGGAAAGGTGTGAATACAGGAGTTAATTGGTTTATCCTATTAGAAAAGAACTGAATGTTTTATGTTTGGATTAAGAGAAAGGTGTGAATCAAGAAGATAACTGATTTATCATTATTGGAAATTACCTGGATGTTTTTGATTTGGATTAAGAGAAAGGTAAGAATCTGGGAGGTAATTGGTTTATCCTTGTAAATTAACTGGATGTTTTTTTTTTATTTGGATTATGAACAGGTCTGAACTGTTGTATATCCCATGTGTCTGTTATGATAGCTAAGATTCATTCAGTGTTTTATAATCACAAAGACAACACAGACGATATTTGCAGACAAGACTGTATCTTGAGAAAGAGAAAAAATTCAACTTCGTAATATCCTATCACTAAAATGTCTCCAAAAAAGGCATATATCTGACATCCTGAATGCCCTTGATATTTTGAATGATTATACATCATCTCGAATTAACACTCATGAAAAATTCTTTCTACTTGAAGAGGATATCTACTCAAATATTGCTAATGCTAAAAGTGCCAAGAAACAAACAACAATGAAGGACTTTTTCAAGCAAAAGTAAAGCAGTGCTATACAACTATAATATGGGATAAGCCATTTGATAAGCATAAGATTTCTTACGAGACTATCATCTACTTTTACAGTGTATTACAAAGTTTTTGCCAAAATATAAGAGTTATTTTTACTAAAATTATTATATTTTTCAAAATATAAACCAGAACAACGGCAACGCCAAAGCGTAGCGAATCCCATCGAACAGAAATGGCTGGCATTTTTACAAACAAAATATATGGCAAATATCATAAAATAACACCCATAACAAAGGCCACCATTATCAAAATGGTTGCGCACTAGCCAAGTTGTCATCAGAAGAAGTAATATGCTTTTAGGTAGCCACATATAAATTTTTCTAAAATGGCCGCCTACTACCAATAATGTCATAAGACAGTATGCAATCCTTAAGAGTATTCACATATCAAATATGAACAAAATCGCTCTATAATTTTTTGAATTATAATAAAAAATGTAAAATATCACGTATAAAAATGGTGGCCATTTTTCAAAATGGCCGACTACTCCCCAAAGTTTTATTAGACAATGTGCCATGCTTAAAATATTCACATATCAAATATGAACAAAATTGCTCCAATACTTTTCGAGTTATAGTTATAATGAAAATGACAGCCATTTTTTAAAATGGCCGCCTACTATGCGAAGTGTCATGAGACAATGTGCAAGGCTCATAAGTATTCACATATCAAATATGAACAAAATCGCTCCACTACTTTTCAAGTTATAGTAAAAAAACGTAAAAATGGTGGCCATTTTTTAAAATGGCCGCCTTCTACCCAAAGTGTCTAAGACAGTGTTCCATGCTTCAGTATTCACATATAAAGTATGAACAAAATCGCTCTACTACTTTTTGAGTTATATTAAAAAATGTAAAATAACAATCGCAAATGTAAAAGTAATAGTTAGAGCATTATATTGGGCACATTTTCTGAAAAATTAAAAAGATTCTGTTCAGTGACCTTCCCTAGCTCTTACTTTTAGCTATTTTTCAGTCACATTTTCAAAGGGCTGAAAAGGTTATTTCATCATGTTTTGGGTCATTCTGACCATGCACATTGTGATCCTGGTCATGTAAATGATATGTGGAAATAGTTAAATTGACTGGAGGTCAAAACAGAACTCTGTTATCTTTGTTCAAAAAATGTCTAAAAATGCAGAATTTTTTGCCACTTCCTGTTTCGTCATTTCCTGTTAAGTATCGTGGCACCTTAATCCACTTTGTACATTTGCAACGCAAGTAGTTAACATCCAAAATGGCTGCCCTAATCAGGTGTGCTGTATCTTTTGTTCAACTTCACTTTTATGGTGCTTCCACAGGCAGGGTTTGTAAAAAAAACGGGTACCAGTATCCTCCATGCTGGGTTCAAACTTGGTGCCCGGTACCCGGTCGAAAAAACCGGGTACCCAAAAAAATGAACAAGGCACAGGACGTGAATGAGATCACACCATCAAGTAGGCAGACACTATGAACCAGAATAACTGTTCTCCTATTATGTTTACAAATTTCAAGAACAAGAAACAAGATTTTTCAAAAAACCTTCAAAATGGCCACCAGAAAACAAGATGGCTGCCGAAAAGTTAATCAGCTCTAGTACTTGATATCCTCTATCATGTGTGTAAATTTGAAGGAAATCCGATGAGCGGATTTTCTGAAATGGCGATGACAAGATTTTTCGAAAAATCTTCAAAATGGCTGCCAGAAAACAAGATGGCCGCCCAAAAGTTAATCAGCTCTAGTACTTGATATCCTCTATCATTTGTGTAAATTTGAAGGAAATCCAATGAGCAGTTTCCTGAAATGGCGATGACAAGATTTTTCGAAAAACCTTCAAAATGGCCACCAGAAAACAAGATGGCCACCCAAAAGTAAATCAGCTCTAGTACTTCATATGCTCTATCATCTCTGCGAATTTGGAGAAGATCTGATGAGCAGTTTTCCTTAAACGGCGATGACAAAAAGCGGGACGATCATGATCACGACCACAATCACGATCACGACCACGACCACGACCAGTATGACGACTATATCCCACCGATGGGGTGATAAAAATATGAATATATAACATAATTAGATCATTAGAAAACGTGTAAGATTTGTTTTGAATTTACAAAAATGTTTGTAACTTCCTTCAAAATTGAGCTAGAAGCTTCAAATAAAAAGCATTTTTAGGCTCTTTTCTTCCTCTATCATCATGGTAAGACGTACCAATTTACACTTCACTGGACTTTTCTTCGAAAATTGGGATAACTTTAAATTATGATTAATAATCAAAATCTTACACGTTGCATCATGTAAATTAACACATGTAACCTCTCTGCTAAAGTAACGATAGCTATTTACAGATTTAAATCATAATCAAAACAATTCACGTACCAACATACAAACTTTTGGAAATAGAGTAAGATTGATTTGTCATGTTTTTCAAATCGTCTTACAATGCCCGGATGGAAAACAACACGCCTAGGCTGACAATATGGCCCCACACTATGGTGGGGACATAAAAAAATTAAATTTCTAAGCAAGAGCTCTTAACATGTCGTTATTTGACAAAAGTTGGTGTGGCACTTCCTCTTGCCACTGTTCCAAAACTAGTTACTTTGATGGAACGTCAATGTAACAAAATGGATGAACTACCTGGTTACGAGTTTTTTTGTTTTCTCGATTTAAACCTACTTATAAGTTGCAGATTATAATTTGGCACAAAGCTAGAAAATATTGTCTAGTTTTTATGTCCCCACCACATAGTGTGGGGCCATATTGTCGGCCTAGGCCCGTCCGACTGTCTGTCTGTCCATCCGTCTGTCCGTCCGTACGTCCGGGAGTTTTCTCCAAAACCGCTACAGATATCACCTTCAAATTTTCAGAGACTTATGAGTGCCTATAGATGTGGATGAAAAAAATTTAACTCGAAACCTACTTCCTGTCGCCCATTTTGAACTCAAATGCTAAAATCCTTATCTGCAAACTTTAAGAAAAACGGCTTCACAGTTGCTTTTTATGTCCCCACCACATAGTGTGGGGCCATATTGTCAGCCTAGGCGCGTCCGTCTGTCTGTCCGTATGTCTGTCTGTCTGTCTGCCTGTCTGTCCGTCCGTACGTCCGGCAGTTTTCTCCAAAACCGCTACAGATATCACCTTCAAATTTTCAGGGAGAACTTATGAGTGCATACAGATGTGGATGAAAAAAAATTATCTCGATACCTACTTCCTGTCGGCCATTTTGAAGTCATATGCTAAAATCCTTGTCTGCAAGCTTTAAGAAAAACAGCTTCACAGTTGCTTTTAAAACTTTAACATCTTGTTCAGCTCACTTCATTCTAGATCTGATTAGGTTTTGGACCTGTTAGCTCAGTCATGTCAGCCATTTTGAATGTTTTAAGAAAAGTTAGCGCACGATAATACTTTGTATCATATTGAATGGTGTTTTTCAGTTTTCATACTTTAACTATTTAGTAGCTTTATAAATAATTTCAGGTGAACTTTGTTGTAAAAGCCTATGTTATTGTTAACAGTAGTTATATGTGATAATTTTGTAAAAAGAAATCAGCAAAAATTCATAATCACTTTTTTATTGTCGGCCATTTTGGATTTTCCGTCCTAAAAGCGTGTCTGTAAAGTCTTGTCTATGCGTTTACAGGTGAACCGTTTGGTAGATCAATTTCAAATTTTCAGGGATGATTCTTAGTATGAAAATTTAGATCTGATTAGTTTTTGGGCATTCTGGGTAAATGTCAAGGCAGCCATTTTTGATTTTCCGTCTTAAAATCTTCCCCTTAAAGTCTTGTCTACGCATTTTTAGGTGAACCGTTTGGTAGATCAATTTGAAATTTTCAGGGATGATTCTCAGTATGAAAATCTAGATCTGATTAGTTTTTTGGCTTTCTGGATAAATGTCAAGGCAGCCATTTTGGATTTTCTGTCTTAAAATCTTGCCCGTTAAGTCTTGTCTACGCGTTTTTAGGTGAACCATTTGGTAGATCAATTTCAAATTTTCAGGGATGATTCTGAGTATGAAAATCTAGATCTGATTAGTTTTTGGGCATTCTGGGTAAATGTCAAGGCAGCCATTTTGGATTTTCTATCCTAAAATCTCGTCTGTAAAGTCTTGTCTACGCATTTCCAAGTGAACTGTTCCGTAGATCAATTTCAAATTTTCAGGGATGATTCTTAGTATGAAAATCTAGATCTGATTAGTTTTTATGCATTCTGGATAAATGTCAAGGCAGCCATTTTGGATTTTCCGTCTTAAAATCTTTCCGTCTTAAAGTCTTGTCTACGCGTTTTTAGCTGAACCGTTTGGTAGATCAATTTCAAATTTTCAGGGATGATTTTTAGTATGAAAATCTAGATCTGATTAGTTTTTGGGCATTCTGGGTAAATGTCAGGGCAGCCATTTTGGATTTTCTGTCCTAAAATCTTGTTTGTAAAGTCTTGTCTACGTATTTTCCAGGTGAACCGTTTGGTAGATCAATTTCAAATTTTCAGTATGAATGTTTCTTAGTATGAAAATCTAGAACTGACTATTTTTTGGCATTCTGGGTAAATTTTAAGGTGGCCATTTTTGATTTTCCGTCCTCAAATTGTGTCGGTAAAGTCTTGTCTACTCATTTTTAGGATAACCATTTGACGGGATCACCCATAGGTGGGGACATTTTGTACACATTTGTGTTCTTGTAAAACGTTAACATCTTGTTCAGCTCACTTCATTCTAGATCTGATTAGGTTTTGGACCTGTAAGCTCAGTCATGTCAACCATTTTGAATGTCTTAAGAAAAGTAGAGCGCGATAATACTTTGTATCATATTGAATGGTGTTTTTGAGTTTTCATACTTTAACTATTTAGTAGCTTTTTAAATAATTTCAGATGTACTTTGTTGTAAAAGCCTATGTTATTGTTAACACTGTGATAATTTTGTAAAAAGAAATCAGCAAAAACTCATAAGGACTTTTTTATTGTCGGCCATTTTGGATGTTTTGGTCCTAAAATCTTCTGTGAAGTCTTATCTGTGCGTTTTCAGGTGAACCGTTCGGTGGATCACTTTCAAATTTTCAGGGATGATTCTTAGTATGACAATCTAGATCTGATTAGTTTTTTGGCATTCTGGGGAAATGTCAAGACAGCCATTTTGAATTTTCCGTCCTTAAATCTTGTCTGTAAGGTCTTGTCTACGCGTTTTCAGGTGAACTGTTTGGTAGATCAATTTCAAATTTTCAGGGATGATTCTTAGTATGAAAATCTAGAACTGATTAGTTTTTTAGCATTCTGGATAAAGGTCAAGGCAGCCATTTTGGATTTTCCGTCCTAAAATCTTTTCTGTAAAGTCTTGTCTACGCATTTTCAGGTGAACTGTTTGGTAGATCAATTTCAAATTTTCAGGATGGTTCTTAGTATGAAAATCTAGAACTGATTAGTTTTTTAGCATTCTGGGTAAATGTCAAGGCAGCCATTTTGGATTTTCCGTCCTAAAATCTTGTCTTGTCTACACATTTCCAGGTGAACCGTTCTGTAGATCAATTTCAAATTTTCAGGGATGATTCTTAGAATGAAAATCTAGATCTGATTAGTTTTTTGGCATTCTGGATAAATGTCGAGGCAGCCATTTTGGATTTTCCGTCTTAAAATCTTGCCTGTAATAAAGTCTTATCTACGCGTTTTTAGGTGAAATGTTTGGTAGATCAATTTCAAATTTTCAGGGACGATTCTTAGTATGAAAATCTACATTTGATTAGTTTTTTTGCATTCTGCGTAAATGTTAAGGCAGCCATTTTGGATTTTCTGTCCTAAAATCTTGTCTTACCGTTTTCAGGTGAACCGTTTGGTAGATCATTTTCATATTTTCAGGGATGATTCTTAGTATGAAAATCTACAAACAGATTAGTTTTTTGACATTCTGGGTAAATGTCAAGGCAGCCATTTTGTATTTTCCATCCTGAAATCTTGTCTGTAAAGTCTTGTTTACATGTTTTCTGGTTAACTGTGTGACGGATCAATTTCAAATTTTCTGGGGTGGTTCTTAGTATGAAAATCTAGAATTGACTAAATTTTTGGCTTTCTGGATAAAGGACAAGGTGCAATTATTGGCAAATATCCCTATGGTCAAAATGAATCATTCGTAGGTGTAACATGAAGAATAAAATGTCATATAATACTTTGGAAAATATTAAAGTGCTCAGACACACATAAGCTGAGATAGGGATCATTTCGTTCAGTAAGGTTGTATTGACTTACATTGGGCTGTGCACCATTGACTTAACATGAGGATATCAGCAGATCCCAATAGAGGCCATTGGTTTCCATTGATTATCACAGAAATACCAAAAATACACTATGACCTGAATCGATTGCAAACTTAATAATTTCACAATACTACACAAATGGTTTATCTCATCAAATGTGCAAATATGAAGTTTGCAATCGATTCAGGTCATACTTAAAATTAAAAGATTGTACATTTTTTCATCATTTTTTTCCCTACAAAATGGCTATAGAAAAATGCTCCAAAAACAACTTTTACACTTATCAAATATCATACAAGTTTGTAAAACCAAAGATTATACTATTATATTTCATTATGTAGTAACATATTTGGATAAGATGCAGGGATGCATAGGATGTAAATGGATTTTGACAGATACAAAAATACTTCCTGGTTTGGAATCTATGCCTCTACACTTCATGATTGAATTATGACCCTAATAAGTGGCCTATACATCAATACAGTGCTGAATATAGGTCAACAAGATACTAGTGTGCATATAAATGTAATAATTGAAGCAGAATACTCATTTTGAAAAATCAGATGAATTATTTTTTTCCCATGGGGAGATCCCAATGGAGGGTGTATAAGGTCCTTTTAAGGTGGCCATTTTAGATTTTTCATCCTTCAATTGTGTTGGTAAAGTCTTGTCTACTCATTTTCAGGATAACCATTTGACGGAATCACCCATTGGTGGGGACATTTTGTACACATTTGTGTTCTTGTAATAAGTTTCTTCGATTTGGAATTTGTTTTTGTAAATGAAGTTGCAATTCATATAGTTAGCCCCTCGCTTTTGTTACATTGACGAAAGTCCATTTTATTACCAATGTATGTTACTTTGTCAACTTACATCAATGTAAGAAAAGCAATGGTCTATTGCATGAATTACAGGTTTATTCAAATTCCAAACCGAGGGCATTTCTAAAAGCTAGACTATATTGTCTAACTTTGTGCCAAATGATAATCCGCAACATGTCTTATACATAAGTTTAAATCAAGAAAACAAAAAACTCGTATCCAGGAAGTTCATCCATTTTGCTACATTGACTGACGTTCCGTCAAAGTAACTAGTTGTGGAACAGTGATTGGATTATCTCATGTAAAAATCAGATTTTCACTCCAAAACACACTTTGAAGTATTTAACTTTTTTTTAAATTCACAGAAACAATTAGTTACGGTATGTAATTTGTTTATATTGTTTTACAATATTAGGCAATACACCCCTCCCAGTATTCCATGCAGTCTCATGTCAATACACCCCTGAATTGCATCACATGCATTTTTAAATGATGGGCAATACTAGTACACCTTTTAACTACATTGCATCCATTTTCAAATGACAGGCTATGCTATCTGCATTCAGGGTTTTTGTTTCAATGGAATTTATTAAAAAACATATTTAAGAAAACGTAAATCTTTTTATTTTTTGTTCCTAAGTTCTCCTTGACCTTCTTTAGGTTTTGCAGATCGTGCAAACTGTACAACTAAAGGTTTCCCATTCAATTCATAGCCATTTGTGTCTTTGAGAGCCCTTTGTGCTATATTCTGATTAGGTAGAGTCACAAAAGCCTGACCTTTCATTCTACCCTCTTTCATAAGTCTTATGTCAAACATGTTTGTTTCTGTTTCATTGTCCCAATCAACGTATCTTCCATATATATAGTGTAGTTCTTTGTCAGTGGTCTGTTTTGCAATGTTTTTAACGTACAATCTTGGGGTTGGTTCACCCGGGTCATACTTCTTATAAACGGATAAATCTTTCATTTCTGATGGGGAGATTCTTCCATGTTGTAACTTTGAGCTTGAAATAAACTTCATGTCCTTTGATTCTTCATTTTCACTTTCTGATTGTTCTTCAGTCTGTTTTCTTAGAGGTTCTATTTTTCCAAAGCCGTCATTGGCAGACTTTGGTATGGTAGTGTTCATTGGCTCAGGTGCTGGTTTAAGGAAGGAGTCAAGTTTGTATGGATCATTTTGATTGATTTGATCAGTTTGTTGATCTGCTGCTGTATTTGCTGAAAAATAAAAATGGGCGTATTATTGTTGATAATTCAAAAGATGCCAATATTTAGGCCTAGTATCCCTATTTACATTATAAACAACATTCCAAGATGGATTGACTAAGAGCTCTTACAAAAATTCAGGCAAATTTACAAAGCTGGCATGCAAAGTATTCACTTTGAGGGAGGTTCTCCATGATAAATAAAAGAAACATGAATAAGGAACAGGCTGATGGACTGCAGGGTTTTCACTCGGCTTTTAAACTCCGGAGATTCTCCAGAGTCTAATGTCTTTAGACCCTCTTGTTCTAGAGTCTTATAGCTTTTTTTGGGAGTCTAATTTTACATTTTTGTCACATTATTTGAAGTAAACTCTTGAGAAATTACATAAAACTGGATACATGCAAGGAATAGTAATTAGTCGGAAACCTTTCAGAAATGTATATCATAATTAAAATAGGAAGATAATCTTAAGTAGTATTTTGAAAAGTAGGTTATCTCTGATCTCACATGGGGGAGGAGTTGTCATGATGCCGCGAAAAATCAGGGTGAGAACCCTGTGGACTGTGAAATCAGGTTTAAAGGAGAGATCACTGTTCCGGCTCAGAAAATGCAGAAAATTTAGATATTGAAAAAGAAATTATTTGCTGTTGTCATAACAACAGCCAACAGGAAGAGTGATCAAATGATTCCCTTTTGATTCCTGCATATGATTAATTAAATGCCAGCTTTGAGATCAAAAGATTTGTCAGTAATGGTGAAGCGTGCTATTCATAACAAAAACACAAATGTGTACAATATGTCCCTACCAATGGGTGATCCTGTCAAATGGTTATCCTGAAAATGAGTAGACAAGACTTTACCGACACAATTTGAGGACGGAAAATCCAAAATGGCCACCTTAAAATTTACCCACAATGCCAAAAATTTAGTCAGCAATTATACAGATGAATCCGATCTATAATATGGAATAACAGAAATATTGTATCATCCCATTTGCAAATTCCGAGAATCCTAAAGTGTATACTGGACGAAACAGCTAGATTCAGTCAAAAGTCCCCATTTTTAGGCACATGTAAATCAAATTCCCCACCCCCTGGACAACAATCTTCATCAAATTCCTAACCCTGGGGGCATTGTTCTAAGTAGTACGCCACCATGGGAACAAGAGTTGAGCAAACCAAAAAATGGGCGTTTGGGGGTCTGGGGGTTCTCCCCCTGGAAAATTTTGAAATTTAGTTGTACATATTTGGAGCGAATTTGCAACCATCTGGTATGCCTGTGCTTAACCAGCATATCGGGTGCTATGCCTACATGTATGCCTAGGGACACAGGAGTTCTTATTGATAAGCCCGCTATTCATCAAAACATGTTTTGTTCGGTGGGATGTGCCACTCCGTTGAGTTGCTGTTTTCTAGTTTAATATAGTTTAACCATTGAAATTTTACTTTTCATAACTCGGAAACTCATTTGACAACACTTTTGAAAAATATGACTTATGAAAAAAGTTGTTCATCTTAAAATTTTCAAATATTTGAATTTCCCAACATTTTAGAAACAGATGAGATTTTTAGATCAAAAAATACAACAATGTACTTGTTCACTACTCAATTAAATGATCAGACAGAGGTAATAATATTTTACCTGTTTAATCTATTAGTTTATGCATATAAAGAAACTTCAAAATCAATCTTGTAAGTTTTGTGATGTTACAATGAAACACTTTAATGTCACTCAGGTGGCAAAATGTTTTTCAAAAATTGTCAATTTTTCATATAAATGTTTTCTAAATAAACGTACATGCATAAGGGACATGGAAGAAATACCAAAACGATGATGATTCATCAGATCTGAATGCAGTTTTAGCTCTTAGCCAAGATGTCTTATTTACATTAAAAGAGTTCTAAGGAATGTAGTATTAGTCCACCTGTTTATACAACAAGAATATCAGCAAAACATTTATTTATATACTGACCATCAGACTGATAGTCACAATGTTATAGCACTTTAAACAACATGCTCCAGAGGCCATTGTGCCTTTATTGGGGGGCCCTTTATTTGCCTGATTGAGTATGATGGTGTGAGGAAAAAGTTGTTCTAAGGTACATATTTAAATTAATGGAAAGATGAACTACAATTCCTTGGGGTCATGATATTACAGATTTGCATTCAAGTGCTCCCAAATGCTTGTAACTTAACTTGTCTATGAATGAATTGTGAATTGTTGGTTATATGCATTATGCTCTTGCATATATTCACCCTCAGGCCTGTGAAGTGAAACTTGTAAAGCTGTAGGGATATAACCTAAAAATATCCCCGAATCAAAATACAAGTTCTGCACTTCAATTTATGTCTTGGAACATCATTCAATATCAAATTCATGTTACATTGCTACATTCATAAGTGTCTGATGTTTGATTCTGCAAGACAAACTTGCATCATTTTATGAAAGGTTTTTGAGTTATCAAAGATTATGTTTGTTACGGAAAATGGCAGAAATTATACGAAATTTAGCTGCCATCTTAAAGATTCTTTCTCAAGCAGAGCTCATGTCTCCTTAAGCATCATAGCATATAAAATCCGTCCACTGGTATTTTAGTTATCAAACATTATGTTTTTTTTACATATAAAATTTAAACCATATCTGTTTACTTGTATTTTAGTTCAATCAAAGATGGAAAGAAAAAATGGTGGCCATTTTGTAAGAGAGCCCCCATCTTGAAAATCTCTTCTTGAGCAAAGCTACACTATCCCTAGGCATCAGCCTATAAAATTGAATCAAATTGGTCAAATGGTATTTGAGTTATGCCCTAATGGATAGATGAACTGCTTCTCTATATCCCTCTCGAACCTGTTCGGTGGGATAATAAGATACTTACATGAAGCAAGTTTTACTTTAAATTCAAACTTCTTGAGGGCTGAAGGCTGCTGGGTCTGGTCAAAAACCATAACTGATCTTGTTGCCTCTGCAGCAAGCTTTGGTTGGGGAGGTACAATCATTTGTAGTTTGTGCTTTTTACGTGGGATATTTGGAGTTTTCTTTTGTCGTTTAAGTGGTTTGTTCTCCAATTCTTTGTCTTTATCTGAAAATAAACATCAAATGTTTCTTGAACATGACCATTTTAAGGAGACATCATCAAAATAAGTGATGAGAGTGGAAGCCTTTAACCCTTTCCCGACATGGATATGAAAGGAAAATGTTTGCCGGTTTTTAGGTTAAAACTGGAATAACATACATACAGGGTGTTCCAAAAGTAACAGGACTGGTGCTGGTATTTTGTCAATTCTGCACCAATTATCTTCAAATTTTCACAAATTGTACTTTGAAGTATTGCAACTAAAATAATAAAGTTTCAGAAAAAATGATAAAACGTGGGTAGAGTTATGGTTACTTGTAACATGACATCACGATACCCGGGGCAACTTTTTCATGAAAATGTGATATCTAACATTTCTGTATTACTAAGGAAAGTATCTAATTCACCTATTACAGTACAACACTTTTTGTTTGTTTTATTAGTTGCTTTGTTGTTATGTTGTTGCTATACAACTCATATTCAAGTATGATTTCATTGTAATAATATTTACTTAATTTCCTGGAATATCACTAGGTATAACAGTCTGCACAATTCACGATTGAGTTTTCGAAAAGACCCAATTTGAAGCCAGCCATCCACCTTAATAACCCGCCTGCCTGCTAGTCAGCATTAAGACCACTGCAGCTATAGAGGAGCCAGGTCTTGAGGTTTAAGACCATGCACCATGCTCTTCTGATCATGCAATATCTATTTTTTTATTATTTTTTATGGAGAATGGAATGCTAATCAGTGGGGCAAGACCTTTAAAGATGAGAATGACCTTCTCCAAGTTGTCCAATCGACCCTGCAATGTCCTCAAATGAATTCATTCATGTGTTTAAGTTAAGTATACTAAGTGCTTGTCTTGTACTGACCAATTGCAAAGAGGAGCCTACTTTTCAAAGTAGAGGATACATAGGGAATATCAAATGATGTAAAGCAATTGTAATTTTCACCAGTTGTTGCATTTTAACTTTGATATGGGATGTACAAATTGCTTAAAGACTGTGAAACTTTCTGCCTGGAATGTTGCTCCGGGTATTGCAGTGGCGTAGGAACAATGTACGCCAAAACGCCAATGCGTAGTGCTAGAATAAAGAAGCTTATTAGTTTCCCTATGTTCTTTAGTCATATTTCCTCATTGTTAATAAATTGCCAAGTTTGTGATCTCGAGCACACTAAAGACATGTTTTTGGACACCATTATGTTCCATCTTTTCAATAGTACTCTTTGCAAGTTTTGTGTGCCTCTGTTATTTTCTAGCTTCGGCCACAGATAAATGGCACTTTTTGGCGTAAAAATCAAGGTGATTGGGGGTAGAGGGGCAAAGTTATGACAGTCAGATGTTTAAGCCAATAAAATGAAATTCGTAAAATATTGATAGTCACATTGTTTCTAATAGTGTAGAAAATGCATTTTAATCATTATGTGTTTGGTAGATAGTACTCATTTAACAGATTGAATTCTCTTTCCAACATGCTTTATTTCATGAAAATCATTTTTAGTTAATTTTTGTGCATGTTCCGTAATGCTTATGTAAACTGTTGTACCAGAATTATAATCATAAACCTCTCCCAATATAAGATGTAGTTTTTTTTATTTTCCCCTACCCCCGATTTTTCAATTTCACCAATTCAATTTATATTCCGTTGCTATGTGGTTGCTAGCGAAAATCAAGGACCGAATTTATATTGAAACAATAATAAGTCAGCATTTATCTATTATCTTACTCAATCACTAATTGTTATTGTTATTTGTAGTACTTCTTGAAATATGAATGTTAAAGACAAAAACAAGTTGAACTTGAACTTGTTATTTACTCAGTTACGCGTTCCACTGATTTCAATGAGTTTTCGTGATGCCTGCTAACTTCGAAAGTACATAACTTCAGTTCTAGGAAAGCAATTACCCTAATTTTCATTTCATTTGAAACATAATAGATTATTATTTTAGGAAATAAACTATTTAGGCACATTTAATTCTTTTGAAAGGAAATTAACAATTTACCACAAAATGTCACGTTGACCTTTGTTGAGGGGGGTTTGCGAATTAGTGTTATAAAAAAGGTTAGAGTTAGTTGTATCATTGATCACAGACATGTTTCTATTGATCATACTATTTTCTTTAATCTGTATTGTCGAGATTTAAAAGATCGGCTTTCCATGGTGATTTTATATGATGAAAAACATTCGAACATTTTAAGCACATTAGAAAGGTATTACCATAAAAATCACGTTTTTCGAGCATAAAATAGGCGTTTTGATATTAAAGATTTGACACAATTTTTTCATATTTTTGGCGTAGTGTTGAATTTACACCTTCCTACGCCCCTGTATTGTGATGTCATGTTACCATAGCAACCATAACTCTACCCGAGTTTTATAATTTTTGTCGAAACTTTGCAGTTTTTGTGACAATACATAAAAATAAATTATGTAAATTTTTGAAGACAATAGGTCCATGTTTAACAAACAAGGCACAGACGTGAACAATATCGTACCTAAAACACAGCATTGTGGTCTTGTTGACCAAGAAAGCAAGATGGCCGCAGAAAAGTTAATCAGCTCTATAACTTATCACTGTGTAACATATGTAAAAATTTGAACAGTTTGGCTGGAAACCTGTAGACAAGTCTTGAAAGTAAAGATTTTAGGACGGAAATTCCAAAATGGCCACCTTAAAATTTACCCAGAATGCCCAAAAACTAATCAGTTCTTGACGTTGATATGTAGAAACATCCCTGAAAATTTCAGATGAATCCCTCAAATGGTTTGGCTGAAAACCTGTAGACAAGTCTTGAAAGTGAAGATTTTAGGACGGAAAATCCAAAATGGCCACCTTAAAATTTACCCAGAATGCCCAAAAACTAATCAGTTCTTGACGTTGATATGTAGAAACATCCCTGAAAATTTCAGATGAATCCCTCAAATGGTTTGGCTGGAAACCTGTAGACAAGTCTTGAAAGTAAAGATTTTAGGACGGAAAATCCAAAATGGCCACCTTAAAATTTACCCAGAATGCCCAAAAACTAATCAGTTCTTGAAGTTGATATGTAGAAACATCCCTGAAAATTTCAGATGAATCCCTCAAATGGTTTGGCTGGAAACCTGTAGACAAGCTGAAAAGTGAGACGCCACCCGCCGCCCACCCACCGCCCACCCACCGCCCGTCAAGCTGACTACAATATCGTACCTCTTGTTAGGTACGATAAACAATATCGTACCTCTTGTTAGGTACGATAAAAAAACCAGCACCAGACCTGTTACTTTTGGAACACCCTGTATACCCTGGGACCTATACTTAAAATTTTCGAAACGTTTTGCACAAAAGCTACTCAAGAGAAGAGATTTTACAATTTATACATCAAATTTAATACCCTTTGCATTCGTTTGACTTCACTTCTTAAAAGAGAGCTTCGTCTTCACTCTTTCAAACTAAAATAAACCTGTGAACTCACCGCGCCAATCAGTGTTTGTCGGCCAAATTTGACCGACGTTCTATATATGGTTATTCCTTCTGACGTCATCGTTGAGCCCGAAATTGACCAATGACATGCGCATATTTAATTAGAACGCATTTGGCGTATGTTTCTTCAAGCTCGCCGATTGGTGGAAGAAAGGTCAGCGCGTAAGTCAAAAGTGATTTATTACCCAAACTGTCACCGGTACCCGTCGTGGGGGCGGGGCCACTAAACTGTAATATGGTCTCTACTAGGCAGAGTGTAGTTGAACTAGACTCTGCATGCAGGGTACAAATTTAATACAGTTGTAGTATCATCCTTCTTACAAGCATATATGAAATTTCAGGACCTGAATGAGATAAATTCACTTCCTGAGATAGATTGACCTTAAAATTTGAACCAATGGTCCATATGACTTCATTAAATTGAATTGATTTTGTGAATGCCTTGATAGGCTGAAATGGTATTGTTAATCTTTGTTCTTTCAGGTGTTGTTATAACTAATTTAAATTTAATCTAAATATTATAAGTATAGTACAAGGTGGTAAAAAAATGAAAACCCTTACACCATTTTCTTCATATCTTTGTCATTTTAAGAAGTAACTTAACACATTTGTACATTATTCAATTTCTTACCTGCCTACCTTATTTCATGACCATCAGATCGATAGCCAAAGTGTTACAGCACTTTAAAGAACATTCCTGGTGGCCACTATTGCGCTGTAGAGAAACCTGCACATGTCGTCCAAAATGACCCTACCTATGGGGATATGGCAGATATAGAGTGTATAAGAATGACTTCAGGACAATTGCTAACCCCAAAAGTGAGATCATCTGTATCATTCAGGCCATACCTGATGAGGAATGCATTTGAGTCATTGACAACTGTGCAGATTTGCCTACTGCACTATGATGGCCAAACCTGCAGCATGTTGCTCAAAGTGCTGTAAAATTGTGACTATCAGTCTGATGGTCATGAAATACGGTAGGGTGGTAGGAAATTGAATGATTTACAAATGTGAAAATTATCAGGGAGTAATTTCTTGAAATGATAAGATATGAGGAAAATGCAGGGTTTCTGTTTTATTTCACCACTCTGTACTTAATATGTAGTCTTCCTTTTCAGTAATGCATTACTTGTAGCATTATGTCCAGTCCAAAAGTAAATGCCTGAACAATCCTACCAATAGGATGTCAAACCGTCTCAGCAACCCTCAATCCATTTTCCCTTTCCTTATGTTTTGCAGGAACCATCCTATGCGAGTTTGAACTCAGTGCGTATGTAAAATTGACCCACTCGTTCGAAATTTACTTTGATCTGTGTGTTATTTTTTCTGTATGCTATGCTACTTATAACAATAGCAATCCGTATGACATTTCAACATTGCTTTGGATTTTTACAAAGTGCGTGAGTGAATGAAAATAAGTAATGTAAAAAAATAACTGTTGGTATAACATAGATTGAAAATGGCATATGATGATATAGTTCAATTTTTCACATGGATCGTGTATTGTCCAATTTTGATACAAAATAAATTCAACATAGCAATGCCTATTAGAGTCATCATATGCAATATACCTTAAAGGGACCAGATCATCCAGATTTCTCTCCTGGACAATCAGTAATATCCTAATATAACTGTTCATATAACATCATATATACCATAGATATATTTTGAGACCGAATCATGAGCACAGTTTCACCAATATATTGTGAAAATCAACAGGACAACCAAAGAACAACCAAGTGTCTAGAACACAATAAGTCTAAAAAATACATTTTTTTAGATTTATTTATATTGTAAAACCCTTGTAAGTAATTTAATTACTATTCGAAATGATAAAAATGTGTTGTGATAAAAAAAGAATGCCCACACCAGGAATCAAGCCCCAACCTTTCAGACAAAACCAAAGAAGGAATAAAATCCGCTGCGCTACCCCTCTAATAAGCGCCCATCCCGCTTCACAAAGTTCAAGAAACATCGAGGAAACACCAAGAATTCAAATTTCCGAAATCAATGAGCGGGCAATAGTAGAGTACTTACCCTAATCTGCTGTAAACATGACACATTTTGTAATTCTATGCATCCTCCCGATAAATATCTATCGTTTGGGTAGTTTCCACACTATATTATACTTCTAATGTCTTGAAGAAGTCGATAATGAATAAAGGAAATGCTCTAGTTTAGGGATTTCGATCGGCATTCTACCAAGAGAGTTTCTGTACAGGATGTTCTGCGCATTTCTTTTTTTTTTTCTTTTATTCTTTATTTCTACCCACACTTGTGAGCATAAAATAGTACATATACATACAATGATAATACAGTTTAGTTTAATTCACTACCACCAATAATCTTCATCAATTTACTTAATTGCACAGAATATTTAATATTTGACAACAAACTTTTAAATTTTAACATATTTGGTTGTCTAATGAAGTAGTTATCTAGAAGTATTTTTCTGTCATCTTCAAAAAGTTTACATTCTAAAATATAATGGTACTCATCTCCTAGTCTGCTACATTTGGTACACACTCTCTCTAACCTTGGTCTTTTTATGTATCTCCCTGTTTCTATAGGAAGATTATGATTTGAAGTTCTAAGTTTTGTTATATATAATCAAAAATTCATAAACTTCCTCATTTCTTTTTTACATTTCACGATTTTAACATGACTTTAATACGAAAAATGATGATTTTTAAAATCCAATTAAAAAAATAAGGTAGAAGTTAAGATCGATATCCAACCGTTCCGAGATGAAAAATTGAAGATCATCGGAAAAAACAAGCCCATTAATTCGAGATGCTCTGCTGGGTATTTCTTCCATCACTGTCAATATCGATTCTTATGAGATCATTTCTATATTTTAGAGATTGTTACCATATTCTCGCTAAAAATAGTACATATCATTATAATTTGCAAAAATATACTGATCCTTCGTTTTGAGTGCAAACAAGGCATTCTTGGCAAGAAAAATGGCCATACATAAAATTCCAAGGGATTTTTGACTTCTTTAATATATGGGCGCTTAATAGAATGGTCTGAAGGGTCTATTTTCAATTTTCTAAATGCCCTGGGCGCTAATTACAGGGAATATGGTATATCATATAATATTCATCTTTAAACTTGGGTATTGTTTTTTTGGCCCACCCTGCACAATACAAATTACAGAGAACCATTTAATACTTATGCATCATACAGGATATTTTATGACTCACCATCTTCATCACTTTCCAGTTCTGATTCCTCTGTGCTAGGAATATCTTCCTCAGGATGAGGCTCATTAGGAATAGGAGGCAGTTCCTCGGGTAGAGGTGGTGTGGGGGTCACAGGACCAAACGGAGCTGGGAGGTTCATTTTATTCATCAGATGTAGCACCTGGGTGTAAAATTTTGGTACGGCAGCAAGTGCATTTGCGATGTTGGTCAGCACACTGGCTGTTGGAGGAGGGTAAGAGTACATCAACTCAGGGTTATATTTGTAGCCAATATTCCATGTAGCTGAGATGTAATCCAGATGTTCATGAATATGGTTACTGGTGCCTTCTAAAGCTTCTTCCTCATGTTCCTTATCTGGTTCTGAGTTCTTGACTTTTTTCAGGTCACTCTTCAAACATATTTTATCCAAACCTGGCGAGAAAAACTTTTTTTCACTTGCCTTGGAAAATTCTACAACAAGTTTAGATGTGAGTACCTTTAGTTGGTGAAGTCTATTTAGAGCAGTTCCAGCATGGGTTGCATTTTTAAACGTTGCAAATGCAGTGTTTTTGTATCGTCCTATATTACCCATACATCTAACACTCTTGGCACCAAAGTGTTTTAAGAGGTCTTCTTTGTCTTCATCGTTAAGTTCTGATGGCAAATGACGCACAAATAGCACTCTATTTTCTTCATCTTCTGACATATTTCAACTGAAGAAAAAGAAGAAAGGAAAATAAGTTAAACATTAAATCATTTTGAAGCGTTCATCTTTGGGACACTAGAGTACCTACAATGTATGCTGAATGCCCTGTTTTGTATATATGGTGTTGCTAAAACCAAAATGAGGCGAGGCAAGTTACCCGATTTCCGTGTTAAATCAAAAAATGGAACTTTGAAACAAGGAACTTGATTGGTTGCTGCTAACCGCCGCCAGTGACACCTATCCGGTTCTCTAAAATGTAATTCATATTCTAGAAATAAAATTAAAATTAAAGTGTACAAAACTATAAAAGGTGTACTAATAATTATTTATCAAAACATCTGTTTCATATAATATCTTTATAAACCCAATTTAAGGTACAGCTGGAAAGTAACATTTTGGTAAAAAATTGCTATACCAGCGCATGTTATTTTCTGGTACAAAATAAAGTATGAAGACATGTGTCAATTGCCTTGCTTTTTTCAGGAAAGTATCATTACACTGTCTTTTTTAAGAATATCTAGTAGGAGTTCAATGGGAACTCCAGGAAATTCTGATATTTCACAATTTCTTTTTTTCCAAATTTTCTTTCAAAGTTTCCAGACAACACAGGAGCTACCACTGACCTGTTTCCAGGTTTACTAAAAGTAGACAGTGTAATGATACTTTCCTGAAAAAAGCAAGGAAATACACACATGCCTTCATACTTAATTTTGTACCAGAAAATAACATGTGCAGGTATAGCAATTTTTACCAAAATGTTACTTTCCAGCTGAACCTTAAACGGTGAAATTAACATTTTTCTTGGAATTTTAAACTTCTAATTACAACCAATCAAATCTTCAACTTGCCGGGCAGGTTCGTACAGTTGTTGTTTTCTATGCAGTCTTATCGAAGAGTTAGGATATAGATTTGAAATATTCAACAATATACGTTTCGAAAACACTTTGGAGAAGATTCTGGAGAGATTTGGTGGTACGACTCGATACCAGTAAGGAGAACTTGTACCAAGACGGCAAGTTTTTGAAAAATTTTCAATCCTAATTGTAAACCTGTGAATTATTATATGGTTTACTATAGTACTTAACCTCCGCCTATGGTACTCATACCTTAGACTATATCCTATTTAGTCTGAATAATATTCAGACTATAAGGCACCTATGTTAAAGTTTGGTAATTCTAAATATTTGTTTACATAGGAAGTGCTATTCAAAATGGCCGATTAGGTAAAATTAATTTGCACATTTTTACTTCAACTAGCTTTATTTCCACTTGACAATAGGCTGTGTTACTTTTTATTGCATTTAATTGTACCTTACTATTTAATTGAAATTTTGTAATGTTTATTTTATTGAAGAAATGGTTCCTCCAATTGATAATTTTGTGCAAAAAATTTCACTGCAATTTCCACAGGAAAGTAGTACATCATAACAGACTGACTTCTAGTCAGTCTGTTGGATACATACTAACTCATACCTAGGCAGGTCTGAATTGTCATGGGCGATAATATGTTAGTTCACTTTTTTTTCGTCATATTCAGGTACACAAAGATTATTTATCAACATAGCACATCTCACTTTGATAAGTTATTCCACTATATAATGGTATGATTTATGATGTAGACATGTTATGAATTTTGAGAGGTACGAAATGACTAATAAAATAAATACTCCTTACTCACTTTTTATTATCCGGGCACTGCTTAGAACCGGAACTGGATGCGAAACTGAAGATTTTCCCCCATATTATCGCCCAGTTAAGAATATCTTTAATTTATTTATTAGATGAAAATGACTCATTTAGCTCTAAGCTTTTTATTAGAACAATGAAATTTTGATTACGTTTGTAACAGAGTGTAATGGCATCACCTCAGGATATCGCAACAGGAGAAATAATCACCCTAAATGTTGGAGGAACAAAGTAAGTTATTAGGCTGGAAAGTAACATTTTCTTTGGTTAAAAATTGCTATATACCTGCACATGTTATTTTCTGGTACATAATTAAGTATGAAGGAATGTGTGTATTGCCTTGCTTTTTTTCAGGAAAGCATCATAACACTGTCTACTTTTAGTAAACCTGGAAACAGGTCAATGGTATCATCTTATCCCGTTCCCGGACTATAGTCCTGCACTGATCGCATTCATTTGCCTGTACGATTACAACTTGGGAGAATTATCTACGCCCCTTACACTTAAGATACCTACCTCAATGCATTATACAGGGCTGTCAACTTGGGACCACCTAATATGAGTGACTTCAAAATGTTGGACACCTAAGTCCAAATCTGAACACTTTTGTCCAAATTTTGAACACCTTTGGCCAACTTTTAAACACCTTTGGCCAAAGTTTGAGCACCTTTGCCAAACTTTGAACACCTCAAATTTTTCGCGCTCGCTACGCTCGCGATGTCGTCAACGGGGGGGGGGGGGGGGGGTAGGTACGAAAAATTTCAAATGAACATGCGTGACACATACGGGATTCGCGTGACAAATCCGAAAAAATTGCGTTCGATTTTTTCCGACGTTCGTATTTTTACCATATCGTAAACATATTTCGAAAAAATTTCTACATAAATATCTTTGCTTGACAATTGCCAGGTAAAATGCGTATTTTGCGTGACATTTTCTGTCACGCAAAAAAAACTGGCGTGACTTCAAATTCTTCAGCAAATGCGTGACAAATACGCAAATTGCGGGACAGTTGACAGGCCTGATTATAGAACTCAAGATGTAACTTCTAATATATTGGAACCGCCGATTGTCTGGGTATATCGGCAGAACGGGAACATTTTCTCTTTTTCATCGAGAGAGATTCCATCACTTTTCAAAATGGCGGTTGGATTTAAAAGGGGAATCCCCCGTTTGGCTGTCGCGGATGTAGCCCGGAAGTACCAATATGGAGGAATTTGACGGTTGAAATAAGTTAAATGTTACACGCAAATATTGCGATCAAAAACGAAAATGTCTTTGTTCTGCCGATAAACCCAGACAATTGTGGATTCAACTACACGGAAAGAATGCTAAATTACCAAGGAATCTATTGAAGTAGGTGTCTGAAGTGTAAGATCAGTAAAAAATTCTCCCATGTTGTAATCGCACAGGCAAAAGATTGAGATGTTCACAGGACCATAGTCCGGGAACGGGATAAGTATCATCTATATACAGTACTGTCAACCCCTAGTATGTATCCAACAGACTGACTAGAAGTCAGTCGTGTGTTATGATGTACTACTTTCCTGTGGAAATTGCAGTGAAATTTTTTGTACAAAATTATCAATTGGAGGAAACATTTTTTCAATAAAATAAACATTACAAAATTCCAATTAAATAGTAAGGTGCAATTAAATGCAATAAAAAGTAACACAGCATATTGTCTAGTGGAAATAAAGCTAGTTGAAGTAAAAATGTGCAAATTAATTTTACCCAATCGGCCATTTTGAATAGCAGTTCCTATGTAAACAAATATTTGGAGTTACCAAACTTTAACATAGGTGCCTTATAGTCTGAATATAATTCAGACTAAATAGTTTATGTCAACCCCCAAAGATTTTCTCGCGGGACAGATTTTTTAGACCCAGTGCCAAAAATTCGCGGGATTTTGCGGGACATCCGCCTAAATTCGCGGGATTTTGCGGGACATTTAAGGTGCCATGGAAGTTAACAGGAAATGACAAAACAGGAAGTGACAAAGCCATGCTGGATTTTGAAAATTTTTTGAAGCAAGATATCAGATTTCTCTTTGGACCTCTAGTCAGTTTTACTAGTTCCACATATCATTTACATGACTGGGAACACAATGGAAATGGTCAGAATGACCATAAAAATGAGGAAATAACCTTTTCAGCCCTCTGAAAATGTGACTGAAAAATAGCTAAAAGTAGGTGCTCAGGAAAGGTCACTGAACAGAATCTTTCGATTTTTTCAGAAAATTGTCCAATATATTGCTCTAAATGATACAATCTTTGAAATTTTAAAAAATTGTCTGAAACAATAATGGCTGTAGTAAAAAGGTAAATCGATCGATTTTCAATTCAGTTTTTTTCATTTTTTTCTTTTTCTAAGAATGATATCAAATTTTTTTAAATTGTATCATTTTAAGCAATATATTGGGCAGATTTTCTGAAAAAGTCAAAAGATTCTGTTCAGTGACCTTTCCTGAGCACATACTCTTAGCTGTTTTTCAGGCACATTTTCAGAGGGCTGAAAAGGTTATTTCATCATGTTTATGGTCATTCTGACCATTTCCGTTGTGTTTCCGGTCATGTAAATGATATGTGGAACTAGTTAAACTGACTGGAGGTCCAAACAGAACTCTTATCTTGGTTCAAAAAATTTTCAAAATCCAGCATGGCTTTGTCACTTCCTGTTTTGTCATTTCCTGTTAACTTCCATAGCACCTTAAGGAATTTGCGAGATTGCGCTAATAGGTCGAATTTCGATCAAATTCGCGGGATTTCGCGGGACCATCTGAGGGACAAACACGCTAATTGCGGGACAGTTAACAGGGTAACCACCAAAGACTTCATAGAGGGGCAATCTTTTATAGACAAAGTGCCCTTTTGCAGGATTGGCGAAACATCCACCTAAATTTGCGGGATGTCGCAGGACGACATTCAAGGGATTTGCGTGATTGGGACTTAATGTAAAAGTACTCAAATCAAACTTTCAGATACTGATTTATCAAATATAATGCACTTAACTTAAGTAAACGTCAACACAATACGCATAGAAATATTATTAAAGGGGCAACAAGGCCTGTAGAGAGAAAATCAAATTCTTTTACTTTTTCATAGCTATCAAGGCAACACTTGGCTTAACATATTCTTTGCCATACTTATTTTCTTAAAATGTATGGATAAACTATCAATTTCAGCATTAAGAAGTGTAAATTCAGTTTGGGAGTCCCACTTATAGATTTTTAAGATGCACCATTTTGAGGAATATCGGCTGAAATAATGTTCATCCAGGGGGTTTCTTTGGAACTAATAAAAGTATATGTTAGTCTTGAAGAAATAGCCAAACTTAAATATATTTTGACACTGTTCCATGATCGTTGAATGGCCCCTCTGCACTCATTGTTGCACCTTTAAACTATAAAGAAACCACACTTGTGAGTACCGTAATCCAACACGAAATTCAAAAATTCTGAACAATACTTTGCAATTATGGCGTTCGTGACCAACCATGAAACATTTACCCCCCATTGTGTTATATATTAAAATGTACCTTTTCATATAGGGGTCCGATAGGGGTCAACCCAGTTGTCCGAAACCCAATTCTCCGAATCCGAGCAGTTTTCCGAAACCCAGTTGTCCGAAACCCAGTTGTTCGAAAATAAGGGGATCTTATCTTAAAAATACAATATCTTTAAGCGAATCTTGTCACAACCTCTGCGAGTCACAACATAACATTGAAATCACGTTGACATCATTGCAAAATTAGGCTAAATATGCTAAGTCAATACGTTGATTGTTTAATGTTTAGCCTACGAACGTCATGGGGTAACTTGAGAACTAGAAAATACAACCAAATACTTTTCGAACGTACAATAGCAATATTTCTCACCTAACGTCTTCATAGTTTTAGGAACGTATTTTAAACGCATGATAGCGAAATATATCAAGATACTATATCTGCCTAATGTAGTTATAGTGTTCACAAAGTTTTGAAACATATTTTATCCAGATCCTTCAGAAATTAACTTATCCAATAAATTACTTTACTAGTTCTAGTATCTTGCATGACTCGTTCATAAAATTCTTTAATTCTACCTCGTTCCCAATACGTCCTCAGACAGACAAGAAATTGAAGTCACACCCGTTTGTTTGCGTGACAAAATATGCCACGCAAATTAACACTTAAATACGCACATTCTCTGATTATTGTCAAGCAAATACAGTTTAGGAGAAGAAAATAAAAAACAAATGCCGGAAACGAAGGCCGAAAAATAAATCCCAAGTGATTAGGTTTAGAATGTTTTGTTCTTTTACGATTGATAAGAGACAGAGACTAAGAAATTAAATGCGACGAAATATTTTGACACCGTAATATTGTACGATATATTGTAGTATCGTATACTGTTTTATTTTTAAAGTTCTATGCGTTAACTTATTTTCCTATAAAAAAGAGATTGAAGAAGTTAAGATAAACTGTTCCGTAATATATATTGTGTTTTAATAACCGCTTTTAGGATCACAATGTAAAATAAATCCCCCGTTCCTGCCATTCTAGTAGCACCATGTAATGGGTGCAATTCTAAGTGAGAGAGAGAGCGATCTATAAACATCAGAATGCGTCCATCCCATTAATTTGGCCAAATACATGGCATGAAACTGGCGTAAGCTTAACTTGGTTCGTCCCCCTTTCTCTGGTAAATTATGACTATATTTTTCGGAGTAGTGGGTTTCTGACAACTGGGGTGTACCCTTTAGCTTCTTACACTGTATATCACAAGATAATCACAATTACTTAGCCTCGGGGATTGTTACAATTTTGAAAATTCGCGGAGGTCAAAGCCGACATTTGCGGGACTTCGCGAGACATTGCGGGACACGCGAATTAGCCAAATTTTGATCAAATTCGCGGGATAATCCCGCCATTCGCGGGACACTTGACAGCTCTGTATATACAGCTTACTATTGCTGTTAACTGTTAAACATAGCAAGAACATAACTTCGACATATGAGTGTTACCTGATGAATGGGACCCTCATGTGCCTTCCAAATGGTAGTAAACGAACTCCAGTGTAACTACATCAGCTTATCTTTCCGTCCGATCAACAATAAGTACAGTTACAGTTGGGGACATAAATAAATGACAGGTGGATTTGCTGAAGTGAGGATTTCCCATGTTAAAAATAAGAGAATTTACAAGAGGCCATACATCAGTGGATGAGATTATACAAAATGTAAAATATACAAATTTTAAGGGATATATATCTAGACAATATTGGAAATTATGGGCTTTCAGACCACCATAATTAGGAAATGGTGATCGAAAATCGACCTGTCATTTATTTTTGTCCCCAACTGTATACAAGAAATGTAAACGAAGTGAAAATATTCCCAAAAATTTTCCGAAAGGCATGTCATTCACTGCATAATATAAAGTGGAAATTCATGGCTAGGAACAATCATCGAGTTGATACTGTTAACAAATTAATTCAAGCCTCAGAATTGGGAAGTTGATAAACAAACTTGTTTTACATCAAATAGAAATAATAAAAAATCAGGAGGTTACTCTAAATGTGTTTTTAGGAGATCCAATCTCTTTAGGAAAAATTTATCAAGATTCGAAGGACAAAATAGATACGGAAACAACTAACAGAAACTGTTAGTTAACATACTTTCCGTATTGCTGTCAGTAACACAAACGTATCAAGTACACTTTTACTCCATTGGTATGTTACGGATTTCGATACGGGTAGCTACCCTGCGGGCAGAGTTTAGTTATAAACTACCCTCTGCCTAGCATAGACTATATTACAGTGCCGCCCCGAAGATTGGTGCCTGTGACAGTATGGGTAATAAATCATTTTAAATCTACCACGCTAACCCTAACCACGCTAACCCTAACCAACCGCTAACCAACCGCTATCCAATCAGCGAAGTGGAAGGAATGCGTGCTAAATACGTGCTCATTAACTATGCAGTTTGTCATAGGAAATGACCATATAGAAAGTCGTCCGTGTTTCAACGACAAACTCTGATTGACTCAGTGAGATCAGAATGCAAAGGGTAATGGGTAGCTAAAATGTTGTGTGAAACATGTGCACTGTAATTATTGCAATACTATTCCATACAGTGTAGAATGTCATACATAACACACTGTGCATGTTCATAAAATGATACCTTTAGAACTAAAAACAATAAAATCGAAGTACAAAATGGAATATGTAAATGACCAACGTAGAAAATCCTCATTTTTGTGTTTTCCGTATCGCTTCACGTATAAATTGAACTGACGACTCATAAATCTGGTAAAAACGTTACGGCTACAGATCTGTTGAGCTAAAAAATGTTTTGGGAAACCTTTTTACTGATGAGATGTTCTTGTATTGGGTCTTTTTAATTCTTTTATAAAAATGTAAATGTGAATTGTGAAATTGCTCCGTCACAGCGGACAAAAAATGTGAACATTATTTTTAATAGAAAAAATTAAAAAGACCCAATACATCAATATCTCGTTAATATATTCCGAGTTATGCTGAAAACTTATGTTAATATTATCCTGTCACTGCACTATATAATGCCATTAAAAAGTTAAAGAAATGGTATGTTTTAGAGTTTTCAATAGCTTTTACTCTTAGCATTATTGGACTTCAAACAGAAGTGAAGGTTACCCGCAAATGATATATCCATTGCATGGAGTAAGTAATTTTCTTTGATATAATGAAACATATGAGTTAAAAAATAAATCGTGAAGTGTACTAAGTGTTTTTAAGAAAAATACCATGCTCTGTCACAGTGGACAAATCTGAGCCTGTGATAGGTCACTTTTGGTTATTTCACCTCAACACAGATTTGGGGGATTTCTTGGGCATATTGCACACTAATATACATTTTCCAATTTTAGGATAGACATT
The DNA here is from genome assembly GCA_903813345.2 of Owenia fusiformis. Lineage (NCBI taxonomy): Eukaryota > Metazoa > Annelida > Polychaeta > Sabellida > Oweniidae > Owenia > Owenia fusiformis. The sequence continues at coordinate 23,462,062 of CAIIXF020000008.1, read as the reverse complement.
CTGTATTTTATACCCAGATTTCTACTTTATTACACAATTTTTTTAAATAAAAGAGGTCTAATAGACATCAAATTGTTAAAAAAGTTGACTTGGAGATTGTTGAAAACAGTTAAATTGAGGTCAACAATGTGACAACATACTAGAATATCTTGGGATACCAATTAGGCCATCAGCTTCACCCCAAAATTTAGGTTATCGGAACCAAGTTAGGGGAATAAGCCTCATTGTGATTTTTGGCAAGGTAAATACCTCTAGAGTAAGAAATTATATGATAGCATTGCAGGAGTGGCAGCTAAATGGGTGTTATCACCCATTTTTCAAAATGGCCGCTGATGCACTTACTACCAAATAAAAGAAGTTATATCTAAGCATACTGAGAGACAAAAACAGTGATTTTGAGGTCTATTTCAGGGTTTTAGGGGTCAAGGATTTCATTTAAGTCAAAATCTAAGTCATCAAAGAATTGGAAATCCAAGATGGCCGCCAAAATGGATGTCAAAACAAATATGTCACTATTGATACAAGTTCAAAAAGCTTAAAGAAAGGATAAAAAGTGACTTTGGAGACCATGGAAAGGTTTTAGAGGCCAGGGATATTATTTGTCTCTAAATCTAAGTAATCAAAGAACTACTTTACAAAGAAATCCAAAATGGCCACCAAAATGGATGTCAAAATGAATATGTAACTATTTATGTAAACTCAAAAAACAGTTGCTTTTGCAGACCAAGGTTTTAGAGGTTAAGGATTCCATTCATGTGTAAATTGCAGTGATTAAAGAATACCTTTATATAGAAATCTAAAATGGCTGTTAAAATGGCTGTAAAAATGAATTTATAAGCACATAGAAAAAAAATTAGAATAGTTATTTCATAGATATCTGAGACTGGGTTTCAGGAGAAAATGGTTTCAACTTACTAGCCTTTACTTAAGTTATCTTAACCTTTCCTCATATTAAAATCCAAAATGGTCACCAAACTGGCTGCCAAAATAAATTACCACATTCACATGGAGCATGACTCAACCATCTAACCTATTTCCTTTATTGCCATCTCGAAATTCACAGGCTGCAGACCTAGTTCTCTCAACATGATGTTCCGAGGAGAACATTGGAAGCCTCTAAGGCCTACATAAAACATGCACTGGAAAGTGTCTCACCTTCCACCCTTTACACCTTACTTTGTCAATGAGGTCTTCATACTCAGCACTCTTCAGTCCATCCGAGATATTATCTTCTGTGTAATTGTAGACTTGGATTGAGTTTGTCCTTTCTTTACAGACCTACGACCCTCGGGCAGATATATTATATTGGCCTCAGGATAATCTCAATATTCCGAACCTCATATAGGATAATCTCTATGTACCAACTCCCTACATAGCTAAGGTCAATAGCTTTCATATACTTTTCTAGTTCTCACAGATGCTGTTGTTGGGACCCATCAAAATATTTTGTCAAAATATATTCAATTCTCTCATCATGGATAGTATGAAAAATTTCACATTAGCTTCATTTGTTACCCTGCTCGCAGAGTCTAGTTAAACTAAAGATGAAGCTCTCTTTTCAGAAGCGAAGTCGAATGAATGCAAAGGATATTCCTTTGTATACCACTCAGTTGAAAAGATTCCTGGGATTGCACTACAAACATCTCATCTTCTCCAAGCAGCTTAAAATCCGTTATGCTCCAGGGAATGACATGGACATAACATTAATGATGTCCATAAAGGCTAGGCAAGAAAGATGTCTTGTATCATCATTCCCTTTGAGACCTCCATATTAGGACTCTTCTGCTACAATTGAGATGGTACATCACATCAGGGCCATCTTTGATATCCAAATGAATATGTTCCAAAATTAATTATTCATTTTGGCAGCCATTTTGGTTGCCATCCTGAATATCCAAATAAAAGAATTATTTGATGACTTAAAGTTCTCAACCATTGAAGCCTAGCCATTGACTTAAAATTCTCGACCATTGAAACCTAGACATGGTCTCCAAAATCACTTTGTAATTGTTCATTGAGCTTAAATTAATGGTAACTTATTCATTTTGGCAGCCATCGTGGATTTCCACATTAAGTTATTCTTTGAAAACTAAGACAATAAAATCATTGATCCCCAAACCCTTTCATGATCTACAAAACTACATTTTAGCTATTCTTTGAGCTTACATTAATAGTTACATGTTTGTTTCGGCACCCATATTGGTGGCCATTTTGGTTTTCTATGAAAAGTAATTGATTACTTAGACTAAAATGAAGCATAAGTGAAATCATTAACTTCTAAACCCTTTCATGATCTATAAAATTGCTTTTTATTTGTTCTTTGAGCATGTATCAATACATGTTGGCACCTATTTTGGCGGCCATCTTGGATTTACATATAAGGTAATCCTTTGATGACATAGATTTAGACATGAATAAAATCCTTAGACTTGAAAACGTCTTCTAAAACTCTTCAAAATCATTTTGAAATTTTTAGCTTTTATCATTAGTTACATATTTGTTTTTGAAGCAAAATTGGTGGCCATCTTGGATTTTCATATGAATTTATGTTTTGATGACTTGGATTTAGGCATAAATCGAATCAGTGACCCCTAAAACCCAGAATTAGACCCTAAAATTACTGATTTTGCCTCTCAGTATGCTTAGATATAACATCTTTCATTCGGTAGCAAAAAATTAAGCACACCGGCGGCCATTTTGAAAAATGGGTGATAACACCCATTTAGCTGCCACTTCTGCAATGCTATCACATATTTTCTTACTCTAGGGGTGTCCACCTTCCCAAAAATCACCATGGCCATTATTCCCCTGATTTGGTACTGACCAACCCCCCAGGCTGATCGCCTAAATTGTTACATATAGTAAATCTTTCATTCTGATACTCATACATACCTGCCAACCTAAGACCAAAATTTTGCGGTACATTTTTTTAAAATTGCTGTATTTTTGCGGTAGATTTTTTCAAAATACGGTAGTTTTTGCGGTATTTTTCAACAAAATTGCGGTAGTTTTTGCGGTAGATTTTAGAAAAAAACGGTAGTTTTTGCGGTAGATTTTAAAAAAAACTGTAGTTTTTGCGGTAGATTTAAAAAAATACGGTAGTTTTTGCGGTAGATTTTTAAAAAATACTGTAGTTTCAGAGGTAGGAATTTGAAAAAGCGGTAGTTTTGCGGAAGATTTAGAATAAATGTGGTAGTTTTAAAAAATGCGGTAATTTTTACGGTAATTTTTTTGAAAAAACCGGTAGTTTTGCGAAAGATTCTGAAAAAATGGGGTAGTTTTACGGTAGATTTTGAAAAAATGCGGTAGTTTTTTTTAAAAACCGGTAGTTTTGCGGAAGATTTTGAAAAAATGCGGTAGTTTTACGGTAGATTTCGAAAATTGCGGTAGTTTTTACGGTTATTTTTGGAAAAAATGCGGTAGTTTTACGGTAGATGTTGAAACTTGCAGTAGTTTTTACGGTAATTTTTTGAAAAACTGGTACTCTTGCCAAAGATTTGCCAAAATGCGGTATTTTTCGGTAGATTTTGAAAAATGCGGTAGTTAAACCTTTATACAATGCGGTTTTCTATATTAATACAATGTTTACGTGGTCATATTGTTTTTGTTATTGTGAATACATATTTTACTGCAAGAGTGCTTTTGATAATTACAGTTTGTAAAGCAGAACTACCACCTGAGAATTATACGAAACTATTATTTTCAAGAAAAAATAGATATACTATTTTCAAGAATAAATAGAGACTAAACACTTTTTATTCTTCATTTACCATGCCTACAATGGACTGACAGCAACTTTGGATTTTAATGTTTCAGCAAAATGTACATGTATATGAATACAACTCTTTTACAACTCTTTTACAATAAATCTAGATTGATTCAAAATACGAACACAATATTCATATCTCCACTTTTATTCACCTTCTAACAAGTTTTTTTAGATATCAGGATGTTTGGAAATACCAATGAAACATTTACTGAAATACAAAATATGGATTTTACACGTTTTTACTCATCATCTTAGATGATCTATCACTTTAACGAATTGAAATGACAGACATAATGTTCATATAACATTGGAATCATATGGTATTATATATTGATTTGTTCACTCGCAAGTCTCTAATGATATCAATGTGTTTGTCCGGCACAAATAGAAAATAAGTACAGATAAATTGTCTTTCAAAAATAATCTGTTATGAGCATTTGCTGAAACCTTTCCCCTGAGACATCGTTCAGATTCGGATATCACAATACTTTTACAATAAACCCAAAGTCAATGCTTTATTTTTTAATTATGTACTGTATTTGTTACTGATATAATGTGTTCTGATGAAAAATACAATATTTTATCGTACTGTAAACAAATTGATTTAACAAATCAAACTACGCATATTTCATACGTTAAAACAATATTTTGAGTCGGTACGCACACACGGGGAAGCCTGATTGCGTGGCCGATTTGCTTCCCCGGGAAATATTTTTTCAAGTACGTTATTTGATGGAATCGTTTTTATCAACTTTAAATGTTGACAATCGTAAAAATACAGACACGGTAGGAAGCATCAATAAATTCGCAAATAAATTAATGCATTTTAACAAATTTTTATTTTTTTCAAATTCATTTGGTACGCCTGTGCGTATTTTGCGTAATAGGCGCTACGCTCATATCTGTGTACAAAAGGGTTTGGTTAACTACAAAAATCATGGCAGAACGAATTCTTTCTAGCTAGTGGTAGTTGGTGTTTGGACGCAAGCTTACACGCAAGCTTACTTAGATAAATGCGCAATAACCTGATAACCAGAAACCTGCCGATACCTATTTATATTCAGGTTGGTGAAGAAATATTACAGGGACAGTACAGGAAGACTTCCATTTTTCAGCATTTCCCAACAATAACGGGAAATTTTACGGTAGTTTGAACAAAAATACTGTTGATTTTAGCAGAAATACGGTAGATTTTCGAAAATTGACGGTAGATTTACAAAAGTTTACGGTAGATTTTACGGCCGTTCTCATGGAATAAACGAGTTTTAAAAAAAAAAATTTACGGTAGATTTCGAAAAAAATACGGTAGATTTTTTTACGGGCGTTTTTACGGGAAAAAGATGGTATTTTTTTACGGTAGTTTGTCATTTTTTTACGGAAAAACGAAAAATTTACGGTAGATTCATAGCATCTTTCTGTTTCACTTGAAACATTTCAGGCCTGGTCATGTTTTATCATGATGTAAATCTTAAATTATTAGTATTTCTTATTATCATATAAACTTTGTTTCAGGTTTTCCACATCAAAACAAACACTGACATGGATTCCAGATACATTTTTCACAAGGTAAACAACAACATCTTTACCCATCTTTATCAATAAATTTTGTTCATTTACTATCCAGCAATTACTTCTTAATGACAATCAACATTTTAAACTTGTATATAGAAAGATACAATATTTAAGTAGTATTCATGTATTATTTGTTGATATTTATTTAGTAAGACTGCAATCCAAGGTAACAGAAATACAAATAAGCATAATATTGCATGTATGAGAAGTTCATGTATGTGTAAATCTATTAAGGGTTGACATGGAATATATATAGGTTATTCACTGGGAGGGGTTGAATCCGAGGGACAATACAGTATGATATTGACCGAGGGAGCGCAGCAATAACCTATTTATTCCATAATACACCCCTCTAAAATGCTACTTTTGGATAATGCAAATAACCGAGAAAAAATAACAAGGACACCGAAAATAGGTTAATATGCTCCAATACGATTTTTTCATGGGGACAATACGATTTTTTTATGTAATACGCTCTAGTACGATTTTTTCCCCAGTGACAATACGATTTTTCAGGTTATACGATTCAATATGATTTATATTCCTTCATATTTCCCTGGGAAAACAGTAGTATTATGGAATAAATAGGGGTTATGCACTGGGAGGTTTTGGATACAGGGAATATCCCGAGGGATATACAATATATCTTCCCGAGGGACCGAAGTGACCGTGGGAAGATGTATTGTATATCCCAAGGGATATTCCATGTATCCAAACCGACCGTGCATAACTGGTGTATCTCATACTTGAGTGGGTGTAGGGTAGATATATTCTTTTCCACCTTTTTCAAATGACAAGATATTTATATTTAACATTTTCGTAATATTCTTTTTGTTCAATACAATGAAATTGTAACATTTAAACTTAAAAAATTTAAATTTTAAAATTAAAATTAAAACTTTTGATATTTAAACTTTTTTAAACTTTTGAAAAATTCCCGGGAGCGGGATGGATATATTATATCTGCCCGCATTTAGCCTGGAGCGGGACATATACAATATATCCTACCCGCTCCTCAGATATGATATATATTCCCGAGTGATATCTACCCCAAACCCACTTAAGTATGAGATACAGACAGATACTCCAAACAATTTCAATTTCATTTCATTTAATTTGACTAGTAAAGGAGATTAGTTAAAAAGCAATAAAAAAGACAGTAAGTCAACTAAAAACGAGTTCATTTTTGTTGTGTTTGGTACTCATAGTATTTGTATTATAATAATATCGTTGTGATAACTGCACTCTCTTTGTCTTGATCTTTCCCCTGAATTTTCCTCTCACAAATGGCTTATTGGACTGGTTAACCAAAATGGTATAATGTGGTATGTGAATTTTCTATTTCTAGCATGTTCAGTGGAAGAATCTCTACATTACATGATGACACAGGTGCTATATTCATAGACAGAGACCCTGGTCTGTTTGCAATAATACTCAACTTTCTCAGAACTAAGGAGATAGATCTTTTGTAAGTATTCCTATTTATAAACTTAATTATTTAACATTTATATACAAAATTAACTCTAACTTAGGTAAAATAAGTGTTCTATCATATTGGAATTGATTCTTCATATTAATACGAATATATGAAGTTAATAACGTATAATGCTTTCAAGAAATAAGCTCAAAAACTGGAATTTAAATACACTGGATGAAACATTCTGAAAATTGTTAAAAGTAGGGGTCATTGTAACAGGTCCCATCCCGTCAATATTTGATCAATTTTTGTTTTCTTTATGAAACATAAATATCCACTTTAAATGCGTAAGTAAAAACCAGTGTTATATATACACAGCAACATGCTAAACTAAATGTGAAACTCATTCAAACATGACAGTGAGAAGGCAGTATTCTCAGGAAGAAAAGTTTGTCGAAATCTCCTCGGAGTTCGTTCGTTAATTAAACATGGTAATCCCCATTGAATATTTTGTTTTCAAATTAATACTGCTCAGTTTCATGTATTTCATGTATCGACCTCAGAACCACCCAAGCATTTGTTAATTTGGTTCTTATTTCACTATCTTTAAATGATGGGAATTAGGGAAAGCAAAAACTGTGCAGGTTTGTGTGGAAAAAGGATTTTGTTAAAATTGTTCTTTGAACATCAGATGACATGTACTGATATATCGTCATAACAGTAACTTTTATGCATTCATTGTATCAACTTAGCAGACTAAGAACATTAATGGTTACAGTGCATTCTGATTGGTGAAAGTGATATACCCTATGCGAAAAGTGTGTTTAAGAACGAAAAGTCAAGTGCCTTTTCAGTATACCATTTATTGTGATCACAAAATATTTTTTATTACAAATAAATATTAATTTCTTCAAATTGGATTTTTTTCAATTAATACTTCTCTTTTCCAATATAATGTCTTGATATCAAGAGTCCACATCTGCATTCAAAACAAGATTTTTCCAGGGCCTCCAAATGTTTTTTAATCGGTGGTAAAAAAAAAAAAAAAAAATTATCTCGTGAAAGGGCCATATTAATATAATAATCAAAAGGCCAGGAAAAGTAATTCCCGTTTCAGTCTATGTCTATGTCAATAATCTGCAAAAGGCTAATAAGCCCATATGAAGCCCAGTCACTTTCAGATCATCCAACTGGCAGTCTCTTTTGTAAATATGATTTCTGTTTTTCCAGTTCCTTTATTTTGCCCCAAAATATAGCGACGGTTTTTGAAACCATTCTTATTACCATCTGATGCTCAAAGATGGACTCATGTTGCCAAGCTAACTATCCACCTTCACATTCATCCTTCTTTCAAAGCATGCTCTAAACTTCTACTATTGTCATCGTTTCACCAAACTTGTAGAGGCTCTGAAATAAACAGTAAAATATTCATTATTTCTTGAAGACTACCAGTTACTTGCAATGTAATACTGGGATGATATCTATTTGTGTAATCTATAGCTAGCAGAGACCTTCATTGAAAAAAAAAATTACATACAATTATCATGTGGTTTATTAAAAGGAGTTGATCTGTTTTTTTTGTGTAATGCAATGGATAGGAATAATCCAATTGGTTTCAAATAACCTGATTAGACAGGTTTAATAGGGTCTTCCTGTCACCACTGAGCAGTATGATATATAGGGTGTCCAAAAGGTATCTTTGCAATTACAACACAAAACTTTTTGTAAAGTGTAAGGAAACTTTATGGACACCCTACGAAGTGAGGGTCTTTCTGCCACCACTGAGTAGTATGCTTTACAGGGTGTATCTTTGCAATTACAATACAAATTTTTTATAAAGTGTAGAGACTTCTTGGACACCCTGTATATACTTACGAAGTGAGAGTCTTGCTGCCACCACTGAGAAGTATGCTTTACAGGGTGTACCTTTGCAATTATAATACAAACTTTTTATGAAGTGTAAAGAGACTCCTTGGACACCCTGTATATACTTACGAAGTGAGAGTCTTGCTGCCACCACTGAGTACTAGGAAGGGAGTTTTCTCAGAGTTCAATTTTTCCTTTAGTCTGGCAACTGTATTAAGGGGCGTGTCTGTAGAACTCATTTGTTTCATAAGCTGTAAATAAAGCAACAATGAGGCATTAACATGCAAAATGTCACCACTGACTACCTGCTTTTTGTTCAGACGCCTAATACCAACCACCAAATGCTGAACACCACCCACAAAAAAGTTAGAGACTGCCAGCCATCATTTCTTCTGACAATATTAACAATAACAACACTGTTCCTTTATTTTTCAAGTGACAGCAAAAACCTTTTACAGTCTTGAGCCATCAGCAGAATCTAATCCGTCGGCTGGTATTTGAGTTATCAAAGATTAAATTTTCATGAAATATTTTATGAAATATGGTGGCCATTTTGAAAGCGCTTTCGTGTCCATAAGGCACAGTCTATAAAAGTATAAATTTGATGACCAGTATTTGAGTTATCATCCAAACAGCCAATTGGATAAACAGATGAAGAGATGGACAGACGGACAGCTTCTTTATATCCTCTTCTTGAACTTTGGTGACTTCAAAGTAATGTGAAAATGGGAAAAGAAATCAAGAATAAGAGTTATCTGGAATGCAATCGTGTTATAAAATCACAAAAAGTGAAATATCTTTTCTTCTATTTGACAGATAATATAATACAAATACTGGATGATCAGGAGCTGGATATGGCAGAATACCTATTGGAGAAACACGCCTTGCCCAATACTTTTTCAAGGACAGGTATTCTGGCCATTCCCAGCTCCTGATCATCCAGTATTTGATTTATCATGCACCTTCTCATCTAATCAATCTTTTGAGTGTGCTATGATGTACTTACATTTTTAGAACTTTTGATTTTTCTAAAAACTCGAACGACTTCCGTCTTAAGCTATATACTTTCCTGTGATTTAATTTACATTTATTTGAGGTGTTCTTGCAGAATTATGTGTAATGTTTGAATGATAAGGGTAATTGTGATTGATTAAGTACACTTTTTTTTCAATGTGCCATCAGTTTCTCATGTTAGCTTTTAGTAGAACTCATTGGTTATTCAGAAATAAAACTCTATTAAAAGTGGGGAATGTTGCAAAAACATTGAAAAAGAATATTGGTCAGTTGCAAAAAAATATTGGGCAGTTTCAAAAAGATATTGGGCAGGTGCATTATAATTTCTTTTACTGAACATATTTTAATTTGAATTACTATCAGATACACAAGGGTAATATGAAAATTGAACCACTAAAACTGATGAATATTCAAGTTAAAGGGAACTTTCTAATATACCTGCCATGTTATCTGGCCCGAATTAGCCACCTGCTGGTGAAACTGGTAACCACTTACTCGCATCTGGGTTATTATCACCATGATGAAATGAAAAAAGGACTATAATGATCATATCTCTATGTATATTTTGTAGGAATATCCCAGTTCATGCTCTTAGACATGAAGCTGAATACTATGGAGTGACACCTCTCGGTGAGTTATGCAAATAATCTGAGCTATCAAGGTTCTATTCAACTGGCCACCAGGAAATGTTATTGCATCGCTTATTGCATCGCTTATTACCTCAATAAAACTACATAACCTCACACCTACAAATGTACAAAAGTAAAAATATTTTATCTGTTCTTTGGACATCATAATTTGCTTTGTCCTGAACTTTTCTAGTATGAAATGTGGTAAATTAAATTATATACTGATCACATGTTGTTATTTGACCAATCACAACACAACATTGTTGTTTAACATGTGATATCCATATAATATGTTGTATATCAGTGAAGAGGCTGGTGCTATGTGAGGAGGTGGAGCAGTCTAGCTGTGGAGATGTGCTGTTTCATGGTCATCTACCCCCACCATGTAAGTAAATACATGTACTGTACACCAATAACATATGTCTTGGTGTATTTTATATTTCTCAGAATCCTTTGATACTATCAATCACAATATTTTATTTTCTAAATTACATTTTTCTGTCATTATCAGACTAGAAGTGATGACATATTGTTAAGTCTCCAACTTTTTTGTGGATGGTGTTCCGCAGCCAGGGTTAGGCTGGCATCTTTAACAGATTTTTATAACTTCCAATAACTTAACAATTACTGTTGAGCCTGACTTGAAATTTTTACTGTGAACATGAATAAACATGTGATGAGTTTTAAGACATTTTTGCCAATATCTGTTTGCCAAATAAGTGGACCTATAACATTTTGCATGGCAATATCTTAACAAGTATTGTTTAGACTGACTTCCTAATTTTTGCTTTGACCACATATAAACGTGCTATGAGTTCTGCATTTTTGCAAATATCTGTTACCATGGCAACAAACAAATACCCAAATAATATAACAAACAAATAGATATTTTGTAACCATTTGCAATAATTTAAGAGAGTAAGTTTAGCAGGTACTTTTAGACTGACTTACTGTGAACATATACACTCCTCAAAAAAGTTAACACTGATGAATTAAAAAAATGGTAGAACCTATGCTTACCAATGGGAAATGGTGGGTAAGGGGCAAATCAGAATCAGATTGTTGGATATCTATTCAGTAAAACATTTATTAAAAATAATTTCTGAGTAGACAATTGAATTGTTTTACTTTCTGCATGCTTACTTTGTGAGAATTTAGAATACAGAGCATAAAAGTATTTTTTTGACTTTGGAGACTCATAACTTTGTAAAACCAGGAGAAACAAATCAATTTTTGTTGTACACAAGTTAGAAATTTTTGAGAGCAATTACATGGATGTATATTTTCTCATACGTTTACATTGGTTTTACCATTTTAAATTCAGCAAATTTTACATCAATTTTTTACCTATTTAATTGTAATGATGAGATTGAATTTGAAATTTTTTGAAATTTAGAGACTACATTTCAGGTATCCATTTACATTATCAGTTTTTCTTTAGTTCGGGATTAGAAAATAGAGTTCAAAGATACATGGGGGTTTAACATATAAACCTAGGAGGAAAAAGACTGGTCCATAACTTTTGAGGAGTATATAAACATGTTAAAGGTCCAACATATTTCAGCCAATATCTGTTACCATATAGCAACATATTATTCTGTCTGTCCATTGAACATGTAGCTTTTGCGGTATATTTCAGGTCCCCCACTAATTAAGGAAAGTCTGGAAGAGAGGCGTTCTTCTGTTTCCAGTATAGAAGCTGAACTCCCCCGTCCCAGTTCTACGTCTAGAGTTACCAAAAGTAGCCCCAGAGTATCCCATATAAGGTTAGATGATGTCTACTAATAATAATATTTTGGTAGTGTACTGTGTAACAATATTTTCACTTTGGTCCTTATAATGTTACTGTATTTTAAGACTTTGGAGGATTTTTCGTCTTGTCTAAAAGACTAGTCTCAGTTTGGAGAATGAAGGTCATCAATCTACTTCACGCTATGTCTTCTTTGGAGAATTTTGATATTTTTACGTATTGTAGATTTAAATGTCCTCTTTTGAATATCCAAAATTTAATTTGGGTGTTATTTCTATATTTTTCATAAAAAAATGATTAGCACAGTAGACTGATAAACTTTGTTGTCCAAACCGAGACTTGACTTTTATTGAATCGGTCTACTGCACGTTACGCCTGCTTCGGACAGTTTTGATATTTTTACATATTGTAGACTTAAATGTCCTCTTGTGAATTCATAATTTAATTTGGGTGTTATTTCTAATTTTTCATAAAAATTATTAGCCCAGTAGACTTGCCTTTTGTAAAAACTATTTTACTTTTGCAAGTAGCATTTTTTAGATAATTTGCTGAATTTGTATTGCAGACATGCATCTGATAGCGAAGCCTTAACTCCTAGACACTCTTCTAATTCATCAAGCAACTCTAGTCCAAATAATTCAACCTCATCACCACCAGGGGCAACAGGAGGTGCAATAGAAAAACATGTCACAGAAAGTACATTTAGTCGAGGTATAAGATTGATTTTTTTTACATTTAAGGGGAATTAACCCCAAGAAAAAAGTATGATTTATCAGAATTTATAAGTCCATTATCAAAAATATAAACTGGGTATGAAAGTCGTTCATCAAATGCATTGGCAGATATGTTGGAATAAGGGTAGAACTGTTAATCGACTTTTTTCTACAATTTAGATTTTCTTGAAAAAATCTAGGAGAAAGGTATACTGATTTATTCCATGATGGTGAAATTCCCTGCAATTTGATTGGTCCATGTGTCTTAAATATATCTTGTACTTACATGCACTTTCAACTTAACGTTGGAAATAGAGTGAAAATAACATCAGCGTTGGGATATGGTTCATTATTCTATGATGGTGAAATTTCCTACAATCTGATTGGTCCATGTGACTTAAATATATCCTGTATAATTACACACACTCTCAACTTAGCGTTGGATACAGAGTGAAACGGCATTGGGATACTGAACCGTATCCCAACGCCCCAGATTTTGATCCAGGATATAACTGTTACTGAAAAATTTGATGGCGATTAGTTTAAGCTGTCTTGTGCTAATCTTTGCATTTTGCTATAAATATCTGTTTTAAATATCAGGAAATGATACTGTGATCACCACAATTTATAATTTTAGGATAAAAACTTTGATCTGTAAATATAAGAAAACAATTTTAAGCATCCACATTGTTTTCATGAACTAATCCAATATGGCAAACAAAAGTGGAAAAACGTTTCGCTACACTGCACTTCTAGCTGATGAAATTGAAGAGAAGGGACATAAGATTAAATGTACCGTATAATACAAGAAAAGCAAATAACAAGAAGAAATACATCCATCAAAAAATTTATGGGGTCCGTGACTGAGTAAGGTTGATCTGTCTGAATTTTCTTCCAGCCAGGCCAATATATCCCATATAAGGTTAGATGATGTCTACTAATAATAATATTTTGGTAGTGTACTGTGTAACAATATTTTCACTTTGGTCCTTATAATGTTACTGTATTTTAAGACTTTGGAGGATTTTTCGTCTTGTCTAAAAGACTAGTCTCAGTTTGGAGAATGAAGGTCATCAATCTACTTCACGCTATGTCTTCTTTGGAGAATTTTGATATTTTTACGTATTGTAGATTTAAATGTCCTCTTTTGAATATCCAAAATTTAATTTGGGTGTTATTTCTATATTTTTCATAAAAAAATGATTAGCACAGTAGACTGATAAACTTTGTTGTCCAAACCGAGACTTGACTTTTATTGAATCGGTCTACTGCACGTTACGCCTGCTTCGGACAGTTTTGATATTTTTACATATTGTAGACTTAAATGTCCTCTTGTGAATTCATAATTTAATTTGGGTGTTATTTCTAATTTTTCATAAAAATTATTAGCCCAGTAGACTTGCCTTTTGTAAAAACTATTTTACTTTTGCAAGTAGCATTTTTTAGATAATTTGCTGAATTTGTATTGCAGACATGCATCTGATAGCGAAGCCTTAACTCCTAGACACTCTTCTAATTCATCAAGCAACTCTAGTCCAAATAATTCAACCTCATCACCACCAGGGGCAACAGGAGGTGCAATAGAAAAACATGTCACAGAAAGTACATTTAGTCGAGGTATAAGATTGATTTTTTTTACATTTAAGGGGAATTAACCCCAAGAAAAAAGTATGATTTATCAGAATTTATAAGTCCATTATCAAAAATATAAACTGGGTATGAAAGTCGTTCATCAAATGCATTGGCAGATATGTTGGAATAAGGGTAGAACTGTTAATCGACTTTTTTCTACAATTTAGATTTTCTTGAAAAAATCTAGGAGAAAGGTATACTGATTTATTCCATGATGGTGAAATTCCCTGCAATTTGATTGGTCCATGTGTCTTAAATATATCTTGTACTTACATGCACTTTCAACTTAACGTTGGAAATAGAGTGAAAATAACATCAGCGTTGGGATATGGTTCATTATTCTATGATGGTGAAATTTCCTACAATCTGATTGGTCCATGTGACTTAAATATATCCTGTATAATTACACACACTCTCAACTTAGCGTTGGATACAGAGTGAAACGGCATTGGGATACTGAACCGTATCCCAACGCCCCAGATTTTGATCCAGGATATAACTGTTACTGAAAAATTTGATGGCGATTAGTTTAAGCTGTCTTGTGCTAATCTTTGCATTTTGCTATAAATATCTGTTTTAAATATCAGGAAATGATACTGTGATCACCACAATTTATAATTTTAGGATAAAAACTTTGATCTGTAAATATAAGAAAACAATTTTAAGCATCCACATTGTTTTCATGAACTAATCCAATATGGCAAACAAAAGTGGAAAAACGTTTCGCTACACTGCACTTCTAGCTGATGAAATTGAAGAGAAGGGACATAAGATTAAATGTACCGTATAATACAAGAAAAGCAAATAACAAGAAGAAATACATCCATCAAAAAATTTATGGGGTCCGTGACTGAGTAAGGTTGATCTGTCTGAATTTTCTTCCAGCCAGGCCAAGGCATTGGACTTGATTTTGGGAGTGTTTTTTATTTTGAAAAAATCATTTTCTTAACATTGCATTCAATGGGAACAAAAATATCTAGGAAAATTCACCATTCTGATCTTGAGAAAAAACAAACAATTTAATTCAAATAATTAATTGTGTTATTCCATAGTTATAGTTATTCACTGACCTGTGGCCGGCCATTGTATGTGTAATGAACAAAGTTGCCATTTTAAGGTCTAAAAGTAATAAATATAATTGTGTGTCATATAAAAGGTATCAAGAAAATACATTCTGGTTCCAAAAGGATGAAAATGAAAATTAAAAATAAAATTAAAAAACATAATAAAATTACAAAAGTCGGGACTCACACACGCTACCTCACGCTTAATAGACAAGCATTCTGCAGCCATTTGGCCAGTTTGAGAGGGACCAATTATTTTGGGTATACATAAAATATGACAGAAATAACTCCTGTTACTGCCAAATTGTTTGAAAATGAATAATTATATTACTGATATTATTAGAATGCATGCCTGAGTGAAAGTGTTAATCTAAATCTGGATATAATACTGTATCGTTAAGTTTTCATTCTGGAGGTTGACTTCCATCTTAGATTCTCGTCGACTGAGAGCTTATGCGAGAACAGGATTTAGGATGCATGAACTGACTGTACATCCTAATGGAAGTCTCCATAACCTAGCTATAGACAGAAATATAAACCAAAAGTTAGTTTTTACTAGCAATCTACCTGTTCAAGTGGGTCACCAATAGGGGTCCCATAATACATCATCTTCAATTTTGATACGAGTAACTTCAAACTTGAGAAACAGTATGAATGTCCTAAAGCTAATGTCCACTTTTGTCAAGTGTTCACCAATATCATCACTCAGAAGGCAAGATGATGTAGACTAACTAATACGTGAATTACTGCATATTCATTTTTCGAGGTCTGCTCTGCCGAAGGCAGCGCAAAGTAGGAGCGTAGCGACTACTTTGCGGGAGACCTCGAACCATTGATCACGTTTGCTCCTGTAATTATTCACTTCTTCACCTCTTTAAAATGTGATTTCAATCAGTTGATCATATTTTCGGACTTCGACCTCAAATTCAAATATTAATATTTATAAGAAAAAATACTAACTCATTATTATATTTTTAAAAGTCTTTCAAATTAAGTGAAATGAAGCCAAAATCAGCTAAGATTATGCAATGTCGTAAAATGGCGTGACTGGAATATGATGCAATCACCTGTGACGTCAGACACGAATTGCCACATCAACAACTAAACAAACAATTAATATAGACTTCACTGATTGGTTTAAAGATTCTTCGCATCATTTGTGACGTCATAAACATGTTGCCCAACCGACAACTAAACAAATAACAAATAAGCATATAGGTTCGTTCAGTGCCATGCTCTTGGATCAGTTATAAACAGGATAATCAACAGATATGAGAGGGTCAGGCATTTTTTTGACTTGGAGACCTCGACTCAAGGAGTTTGCTGCATTTTCTTGTTTTGAAATATAAGCTTGTCTATATTGTCAGATCGCCATTAAATATCTCCAAGTGAATTTTCATCTGTAAGTTGTTTGGCCATTGCATTGGAGTTGTGACTTGAGAGCTCACACATGGTACTTGATTCATATCTCTTTAAAACACCACTGTCCTTGGCGATAGTTAGGTAGCAAAATGGTCCAATACCTTTGTTCTTTCGAGGATTTTATTTTCCTCGTTTTTTTTCTCCGAATATCCTACACTGGAAGTATGCCGCCATTTTAATGTATATTACTAAAATTGGCCACCATTTTAACGTATTTTACTATAACTTGTAAAGTAGTGGAGCGATTTTGTTCATATTTGGTATGTGAATACTATAAGCATGACACACTGTCTAATGACACTTTATGTAGAAGACAGCCATTTTAAAAATGTCCACCATTTAAAGGGTGACGCATATCGTTTAGCAAATCGAACGCTCGTTTCAGGTGTTGCTCACCGTTTAGTATAAAAGGCCCGATCCCGGAATAATACTCAAGGGTTCACAGGTTCGAGGTCGTTGTATCAACACCTCTAACTGTTATATAGCATAAGTATATTATAGATCGTCACACATTTATAAAAGGGTGATTTTTATTTTGACAAATCAATTCCACATTTATGGGTGAAGTTTCAGGATCTTCTATTTGTGTATAATAAGGAAAAATTGGCATCTAAATTTCCCCATAACGTAATAGCACACGGCTTGGCATATGAAATATCCTACAAATGAAACAAAGCATGACAAACCGGTTTCTAATACAAGGATTTATATTGGCTGTTGTACATGTATTCTTTGAACACAATCACTCTTTGGTTAACGTTTTCAAAATCATTATTAACGGATTACTTTATCTCAAAGACAATTTCAATAAACTGGATTTTACAGAACTCCCCTTATTTCTTAAAAATGGACTGATCCAGTTGATTCGCCTGGAGCCGCCATATTGTTTTTATACGGGATGCTAATCGGAACCCTTTAACGTATTTTTTAATATAACTTGAAATCAATATATTACTCATAAACCTTTTCCCGATGTGAATATAAGAGAAAATGTTGGCCTCGTGATGGGTTAGTAAGAACGTTATTAGGGGAAAACTGCAAATAACCTATGCCCCATGGACCTATACTTTGAATTTTATCACTGAAACACAATTTTTGGTAAGGATTATCACATTGTTAGAAAAATTAACAACTTGTTAAAATTTGGTGTAAAAATACCGAATAGAACTGGAGATATTGTTTGTCATTGATGTATCTAGATACAAATAATGGTGCCAAAAGGAGCATATTGTCCTGATAGGTATTACATAATAGGGCTCCATATTACAATGTCTGATTTGGTATCTCAAACTGGCCACATGACAATGTTTTTAAACTATTTCATAGATGTCGCTTTGACATATTTTCAGTTATTTAGCCCCCGTAAGAATGGTGATTATTCTGTCGTAAAAGAACTTCCATTTGCAATATTTGGATACAGAATTCAACTTGTCTCCAGGTTTGCCGTGTCTTTTACTGTTTTTTCGAGCATCATTTTTTTATAAAGAAACATCCTATGAAAATTAGCGTAGATTTACGCACGAATATGTGGGTATTATGATGTTCTTTTGAGCAATTTATTGTTTTATTTCAAAAATTAGAATCACAGAAGTTTTCATTTAATATGAGATCAAGAGACTAAAAATACCTATTACGCGAGGGGTAAAATACAAGATGGCGTCCTCATTATGTAATCCCAGGGATTATGTCCCATGTGGCCCAGTTTGATTTTCTGGTATTTAAAGTAATTATATATACATTCACAATAAAGTTCATGCGGTACCAAGTAGCTGGGCTAGAATAAAATGTATTTTCAGCAGTGTACAGCAACTTCACTGTTCTGATTAGTGATGTAGTTTTCCACGAATCAACAATCCTAATTGGGTTTATTTCCGTGCAGTGTATATATCGATTTTTTTTAAAACTGCGCTATCTTATCGAATACGCCGTTTTTAAAACTGCGCTATCTTATCGAATACGCCGTTCGTCAAAAGCATTAAATCAATTTGCCAGTTATAACAGCCGAATCTGTCATAGTGTATGGAACCTATTGTCGTGAAAGGGTTAATATACTCGTACCTAAACTATAACATCCTAATTTGGGGAAGTGTTGCACATACTGATTTATTGGAATTACAAAGACTGCAAAAACAATTTATAAGATTATGCAGTGCTCGTTACATGCTCATGTGTTTTCAACAAAAAAGCTCATTCAAGCACACTAGCACTCACATAATTCTTTTGAAAGACATTACAGTTATTGCAATTGAACTCCCGTGATTTTGATATTGCTACACACTATGTATTCAATTGCATTAAGCATGTAAACAAAACATATTCCCAGCAATTTAGATCTTACTTCATCTATTCTGATATACATGCTCTTGCTCATCTAAGATCTAGTATATCTAGTATACTCTATAACTAAGACAGGGCCAAACCTGTGGAATACTTTACCTCATAAAATTGCTCACTTTCAAAAAGAGTTTAAAATTACATTTGCTCAACAATTAAAATCATTATTTATAATCATAGTTTAACTATTCTAGAGAGAAATTTCTGGCGTTAAAATTCACTTTTCATTTTCTTTATTGCTTGGGTAATATAAGGTAAGGTATAATGATTTATATATCTTAAGCACACTTATATCTCACTATAAACGATTAAAGAAACCAGTATATTGTATTATGACTGACTTCAGTTTGATTATGTAAATAGGTCAGCACTAACAAAGCAGGTATATCACCAAGTTCAAATATTTTCAAAATTATTTCCAGTATGTATAAAAAAAATCCAAAGCTTGCCTCAAAGATGGTATCAACCCTACTTTTGAGACAGATGCCGGTGTAATGCAGGGCTCTATCCTTATAATACTTATTTATTTAACCACTTTCTTGATGATTTGTCAGACTATTTACCAAAGGAGTAATTCAATTTGACAGTGATAAGATAAACCATTTACTTTGGGCTGATGATTTAATTTTATTGTCAAATACTGAAGATGGAGCGCAAAAAATGTTAAATTGTTTATTCAAGTTCTGTAAGAGGTATCACCTTATTGTGAACACATTAAAGACGAAATCAATATTTTTTAATTCAAAATCCAATGTGCAATTCACTTTTAATGACAACATTATTGAAAGCGTTAACCACCATAAATATTTGGGCTGCATATTTAATAATAACAGTAATTTTGATAAACACATATGTTATCTCCAAGAACAGGCAAGGAAAGCCCTTTTTAAAATTAAGCAACAATATAAAAAATTTAACGATGTTCCTATTTCTGTTGCCCTGTATCTTTTTGATAGCTTGGTTGAACCATGGGCTTTCAACTTCTAATTGAAAGCCCATGGTTGAACCAATTTTAATATATGCCTCTAAGATATGGTATAGTAAGAAGCATGTAAAAGCTATAGAGGCAATACACTTAGCATTCCTTAAATGTTTGCTTGGTGTGAAAAAATCAACAGCTACACCAGCTGTTTATGGGGAGCTAGGACGTTATCCTTTAAAAATTTGTTTCAACATTAAGCTGATTAAATATTGGCTGCGTTTAAAGAAATTACCTGAAGAAAATATGCAAAAAAAATCATATTTGTATGACCTTGAAATGAATGGTTTAGGTTACTCTGGCACTTGGTCCAGTAAAATTATTGACATATTAAAACAATGTGATTTATTTTCTCATTGGTTGACTCAAAATGTTGAAGATGATTATATATTTATTCAAATGATCACAAAGAAATTAAAAAGTAATTATGCACTTCAATGGAAACAGGATATTCTTACTTTTCCTGTACTTAGAACTTATATAAAATTCAAAAGTACTTTCACCAAAGAATTATATTTAAACATTCAAAATAAAAAGTATAGACATGCATTAACTTGGCTCAGGATGAGTTCACATAAATTACAGATATTAGAAGTTGGGTGGTACACAAAACCAAAGCCAAAACCCACAAGTGAAAGGTTGTGTAGTGAATGTGGGGTAATTGAGGATGAGCTTCACTTTATCACAAGCTGTACAAAGAACTTAAAATACAGAGAACTTTTGTTTGAAACTTTAAAATCTGATCTGAAACAGTGCAAAGATCCAGATAAATTGTTTAGAAAATGAATAATATTATGTAAACATTTTAAAAACACATATATTATGGAAACACCACACTGATATTCTGTTATCATACCTTGACATGTGAAACTGATGTAAAGTAGTTTTCTAATATGTAGTTTGTAGTTTTTTGTACACTGTAGTGACTGATATGTCATTTACATGACATGGTTATTGAGTCAATAAAAGATATAAATATGGTGTGAGTACCGTAATCCAACACCAAATTCGAAAATTCAGAACAATACTTTGCACATATGGCATTCATGATCAACTATAAAACGCTTACCCCCCATAGTGTTATATATCAAAATGTACCTGTTCATATAGGGGTTCGATTGATCTACATCAAATTATAGGGAGTCAGGTTACTTTTTGAGATATCAGCATCCATTTATTGTAACTCGCATTTGCTACCATTTCCTCAATTCTGAGATGATGGGCAAACACGTAGTAAACATGCTTACGTCGGTATTATTTTGACCTACATCGCTATTTTCGTAATTCAAATGAAAGTTTAACTCTTCTTTATTTTGATACCAAAAAGTGGCATACTAGGTACCCTAGAAGCCAACTATGGCGTCATTTAGAACAAAACCACAAGTTTTTAAATTGACTATATAGGGGTCATATCTTTTGGTGGATGGATATGGATATGGAACCTCACACCTGTTTTATGACATCACACTGATTTTTGTCTCTGCAACTTTTTTTGGCAGAAAATATCATTTTTAGTTCAAAATGCATAAAATATTCAGAACTGGCTGACTATGTGAAAAATTTATCCATTTAGGCTAGAAAGGGTTAATTTGCCCTACCCCAAATACGTCTGAATATGCTAGTCTAACTTTGCCACTGTGACGTCACAAATCTAACCTGACTATCTCTGAGTTTATTGAAGAAGATGATACGTCTGACAAACAGCTTTCATTCCCTATATGGTACACCTTCTACTAAGAGTTCCATCATTGACTAAATCTACGACAAAGGCCCTATGTTCCGAGGATTTTGACTGAAATTTGGCCATTTTTGCCCAAATCCTAGTAAATAGCAGTTTCCCCCACAGCTGTATTTTGAAATAACAATGTAGCAATTTAAAAATCACACTGTTTCTGTTGACCTGACACTGTATCACGGACCCAAATTGCAATTTTTGTACAAATATGATTGAAACGGTAGAACATAGACTTCTACTCTGTCCCCACTATAATGACCAGTGTAATGTGTTCTTCAAAACAATTGAAAGTAAAATTCCATCTGCCCTGAGTGAAACATTCTTCACGTCTTCACCTGAATGTAAACTTCAATGGATTCTAGGTGATGAGGCTTTTAGACTTGGGTGACAATATTTAGGTTCAACATTTGGCACAGCATCTAAAATGTTTTTTAATTAAGATGTATTAGTTATTGAGGATTTTAGTCGCATAGGAAACGTATTTTAACCACTAAAGTTTTAGTGCAATCTTAACGATTCTTAAGACTCAGTTTTAGATATATTATGTTTTATTGTAAAGACGCACCTGTGAAAGTGTGTCGCTGATACAAAAGCGTAGTTCTGAATAACTAGCTAAATAAAAATAAATAAATAAATATCTAGCCTGTAAAAATGAATAATCGCTACATTGTAGCAATTTCAGTGAGATATGGGCCCTCTAAATCATGTAATTTAAGCAAAAATGAAGAAATAACCTGCAATTTTGACAGAATTTCAGAGGGCTTTCTTTCATTTATGACTTCCACGGGCCTCTTATGACCATTCTTATGCGCACCGAAGGGTTGAAAGTGATTTTATTAAATCATTGTTTGCCCTACGCAGAACCAAAAAATCGTTCCTGTTCTCAAATTCTACTAGAATATTGGTCTCTGGCCAACTAGCAGACAATTTTAGGCCTCATATTAAGGTGGGGACAGCATCTTTCCCATTCAATCGAGGTTGGGCCATGCAGCCGAATTTTGCCGATTTAATCTGACGGAGAATGCCGAGCCTCTCTTTTTGACCAATTAGACAGTCCTCTTCACATTCATGGTACCCTCGGCCAACTTCGTTTGCAAAGAAAATCTTCGGCAATCTCCGGCTTTTCTTGAGGTATCTTCGGTTGCAAGCTAAAAGTCGACACCCTATTAAGGTGTGAGTACTGTAATCCAACACCAAATTCGAAAATTCAGAACAACACTATGCACATATGGCGTTCGTGATCAACTATAAAACGCTTACCCCTCATAGTGTTATATATCAAAATATACCTGTTCATATAGGGGTTCGATCTACATCAAATTATAGGGAGTCAGGCTATTCTTTTTAAGATATCAGCATCCATTAATTGCAACTCGCGTTTGCTACCATTTTCTCAATTCTGAGATGACGGGCAAACGCGTAGTAAACATGCTCACGTGGGAACTATTTGACCTACATCTCGATTTTCGTAATTCAAATGAAAGTTGAACTCCCCCTCTTTATTTTGATACCAAATAGTGGCATACTAGGTACCCTAGAAGCCAACTATGGCGTTATTTAGAACAAAACCACAGATTTTTAAATGGACTATATATGGGTCATACCTTTTGGCGTATGGATATGGAACCTAACACCTTAAGATGATTAGACTGTGAAATAATATGAGGTCATACAGCTGTCTTTGTGAAATAATATGACATCATGCTGTTTTCTTTAGCTACAAAGTGATATAACCAGTGATGTTACACTTTTGCAATTGACTCCATAGTGATACAGTCCACCATATCACACAAAAAATGAGTCACATGCCATGTGATATGAAATATGCATCATCACAATTGACCAATCAGAATTCTTAGAAACTCTTAGAGTCCCCATCTAAAGTTTAAACCAATTTGGCTTGTATTGTAGTCTTACCCAATGTTATCAAAGTGTGATATGTGAAACTTTTTTTTTAAATTTCAAAAAGTGGTTTTTGATAGACTTTTTCTTCCAAAATTTGTGAATTTATTTAAAACTAACTTTTAGAGGTCACACATATCATTTAATTAGCCACAATTCATACCAATGCATAGCATTCATCCTTGCATGTTTTTTGCCGAAAATATTTAAAAAATCGGTTCATAAATAAGCGAGAAATGAACTGATCAGTGCATGAAAATGGTTCCGAGAAAAATGCATTTCAAAATTTTAGTTCTCATAGAAACCAATGGTACAACGATATCTAAAACATAATATATTCTTCCTTTTAACCTGGTTAGACAATCAACATTTGTTTATTATTGAAGTCTAGCATATTTAAAAAAGATTGACATCGAAAAAAAAATTTCCATTTTTTTCAAAAAGTTTTTGCTACCTTAGTGACATCACTAATGTTTCAAAATATTTTTGATATGCTAAAACATTGAAGTGGCCCATTAAATATGGCATTTTATTATTGAAATAGTGTGTCCTTTGTTCAATCTTTGCATTGGTGTTAAAAAGAAAATCTTTTTTGAAATGCATTAAGAAATATTTGATGATTAAAAAAATTCAACTTTTTTTGAAAAATGGCGGGAAATTTGAATATTTGAGAAATGAAATGCTCACAAATTTTTTTTCAAAAAATTTCTTTTTTCTTTAATCTCTAAAATAACTTTTTAAGTCATGACAAATAGTAAATGAATGATAAAAAAATATTTTCAAACTTTAGACGGGGAGTTTAACCATGTGATAATTAAGAAATATAGACTGAAAAGCAGGGGTAATATCGTCGAATACACCATGTAGGGCTAAGCACAAACGTTTTCTGTACCCTGAACGACCCAAGGGAGTGAGGGGTTCGAAAGCTTTTATGCCTAGCCCCAAGGGGTGTATTCGACGATATTACCCCTGCTCTGAGGTCTATATTACGATTCGAACATGACAACTCACCAAAATGTTTCGAATATTCATCATGGTCCACCATTACTATGACCCACCATTATGACGTCACACATTACACGTATTAACTGGGTTATTGATCTCGAATATAACCCAGCTGAAGCATTGACTTTGTTTACAGTTTATAGAAGGCGTGAATACAGTCATGTTCGAATGTAAATTTCATAGTATTTTACATTCATTCTCTCCCTTGACATCCAGAGCTTAATGTCATTGCTATAAAAACTGGATCTGGTAGGATTTATTACAATTTTTGTATATAGCTTTTTATATGTTCTTTCTGTAGGTACTTACATGGACCCTCTTAGAGTAACTCTCGTAAAAGGACATCAGAACTGGATAGGAGTAGCGTATCCTCACTTTGTGTGCTGCTATAGGTATGTATGATGTATTAGTACTAGAAAGTAGTAGTGTATCCTCACTTTGTGTGCTGCTATAGGTATGTATGATGTATTAGTACTAGAAAGTAGTAGTGTATCCTCACTTTGTGTGCTGCTATAGGTATGTATGATGTATTAGTACTAGATAGGAGTAGTGTATCCTCACTGTGTGTGCTGCTATAGGTATGTTTGATGTATTAGTTCTAGAAAGTAGTAGCGTATCCTCACTTTGTGTGCTGCTGTCTAGTACTAGATAGGAGTAGTGTATCCTCACTTTGTGTGCTGCTATAGGTATGTATGATGTATTAGAATACAAATAGTGACTGCCATTTAGGGAAATAGTGCAAAGTATTTTTCCAAAGGGAATATTATATCCTGTCCACTGTTTCTGGGGCAGCAGACCCAAGGGAACATGCGAGTGGACAGGATATTTTGAGGGGAAAATTTGGCAGTACAGTTACTATTTGTTTTAACAAACAAAAAACGAATCAGAACTCTTTTAATTTTAACATTTATCGCTTACAGTTAAATTATCCCACTGAACGAAGTTCGAGGGGGATATGATTTTAATGGAACAAAGACAATGGCAAATGAAGACAATTGAATAATAAGAACTGCCATGTCGCTAATGTAACAAACCAACCCATTCTCCTTTAGTTAAGCTCTTCTGTTTTAGTGGTTCAATTTTCATATCACCCTTATGTATCTAATGGTAATATGCAAATTAAATATGACCAGTAAAAGAAAATGATATCTGTGCAATATAAGAAAAGAATTTCCCATAGCAATCTAATGGTTCAGTTCCAAGCAGATTTTGGGATAACAGGAAAGTAAATCTTAATACACACTTTTTGGGTTGCGATATAAACCATAATAACCCAATGAGGTTTTTGGGCCAGATAATCGATAAATTTTGATAATTTGAGGCCCAGTTTTTGGTTTTAGGGGACCAACATTTTTTTATAGGCAAGCACGGAAAACTCTTGAAATCCGGCCCCTCATTGTTAGCTCCTGGATCTTCCCATGCTAGATGTACTTTTTCATGTAGATTTCAATGACATCACTTTGACTGAATTTAATAGAATTTCTTATGGCTTAAGTATGTAAACACTGAGCAATTCACTAACATCTGTCCATTAAAGTCTATATGAATAAAACATGAGTAAAATAAGATAAATAAAAAAAGTATTGATTTCTAAATACATTTCTTTCGCAATAGATTAATCACTTATAACATAAAATCTTGGCAATTAACCATTTTGTATGTTCCTTTGCAATATTTAGCCCCCTTCTATACAAATTTATATAAATAAGTGAATAAATAACTTAATAACCCCAGTTAGCATCATGTTTTTATGCTCATAAAAACTGTTTGTCTATTTTCATTGTATAGAAGAAGTAATACATATCATACATCATAGCAGTATCGATATAGTGGAAACCTATTGGATAATCGCTGCAACAATTGGAACCCTGAAAATAAAAGACTTATGATGTATTTTAATGAGAGCCTTTTAAGTCATGCATGTTGTATGATTGTTCTCTAGAATTTGAACATTATTATCTCATTTTCTAGCTGAATTACTATACTCCTTTATTAAACAATAAGATAATCTCTGACTATACTGTACTTATATTCTTGAGACTGGAGGGAAGCTTACCTGGCTTCTCCCTCTCTCAGGGTCCAGTCTTTTTGTGTACCAACGTGGTAGGTTCCCCCTGATGTAAACATGTGGAGGAAATACCATAAACCTCTCTCTGCCCTGCTCATCTGTACTGTTGACTGGTGTACATCCTGCCAACTGCATGCACCAGCTACTCTTCAGATCTTCATCTGTGTAATAAAAAACTAAGAGGGTATTTTGTGAGACAAAATCTTAGCTCTCAGTCTAAATTTCTCAGTGTTACAATACTGTATAAAAGAAATATAGACTGAAATATTGACGGATACATACTGCAGGGCTAGACACTAACATTTTCATTTCATTTGATTTCAGTTGAGTTACATATCTCACAGGTCGAAAGCTTTTGTGCCTAGCACTAATGGTATGTATTCGTCAATATAACACCTGCTCTGAAGTCTATTAGACAGGTTCCAATTTCAGAATATCTCAAGGGAAAGGGTTTTTGAGGCATTTTTTAGAAAAAGCAACAGACCTATTTTTTCTGGATCAGTTTTTCATGCTGATAAAGATATTAAAAGATGACAGCTCAACGGGGTGGTCACGACACTGAATTTTAGCGTTTTTACCCCCCTAGGGAATTATTTTAGGGGGTACTATAATATTAGTTCATAACTCAAAGGATATATAAACTATTGTTCTGAGTTCTACAGCATACATTGTTAGTACAAAGATGAATACTACCCTAAAGTTATAGGTTGATATCTTTGTTGGTTTCGGAAAAATACAATTAATTAGAAAAAAATATGCAATTTTTGTCATTTTTTCTTGCTTATTTTATATTTGTAGCTTCAAGCAAATTATGATAACTTAAACAGCTCAAAGTAGTATTCTAACAACATTCCCAAGCTATGTGCGATATTGTAATACATCTATTATAGTGATGAAGTACTATTTTGTAATTTTAATATGACTTTATAGTGCCCTACCCCTGGTAAATAGAAGAAAGTTCGTGTGGTTTTCTTCTGGTTTTAACATTTTATTGTCTTCTTAGTTGAAGATACAATCAATTCTGTCAGTTAACCATGAGAAGCTTTACAATGGTTAACTATTCCTATGAATAGAGGGTTGGGACCTCAAAAATACCAGAACTGTTAAGTGGCATCCTTGGGCAACCCTCTTCAGAGCATTTTCCTTATATCATCCGATAAAATCTGCAGGGGACACTATAAGAAACCTATATATCTAAGATACTAGTAATGAAGATACTGAATTCAAATTTTCAGGATTTGGTCCTGGTATGATAGGTAATCTGTATGACAAAAATGACAAAAAGAAAAAACTCTGTTGCCATAGTAACAAGAATACGACACTATTTGTTTCCTAAGAAATGTGTTTTAAGAGGTTTTGTCATTCTCTTCATATTTTTAATTCTAAATATGTCTACAATGTGGGATGATTAAAATTATGGTAAAGTAATCTTTTCTATTGTTCTATTGTTCTCTAAAACAGAAGTTGCTACGCTCTATTTGTCAGGAAATTAAAATGGAAACTGAAAAATGAGTTTCTTCCTACTGAATAGCAATTTGGTAGACCAAGGCTGACACGCACAGGAGAAAACGTCTATCAGTTCTATGTCATTTTGTTGTTATTTTTTTTATTTATCGTGCTCTAGGACTTATAACACCTAATGCCGAATCTTTTCCAACTGCAAAGGAAGGCAAGATTTTAATAATGAACATTCATATATCTCAAATATCTCAACAAAGATTTGGACAATGATGATGAAACTCTAAGGGAAAATTAGACGAAACATTAATGTGAGTGGTCCAAAAATAACACTTACATGTTTTGAAAAAGTTATGCTCTCGGGTGAATCAGTGCTCATTTAAGGATAGTCTGAATCAGGTGAATTTTTTAACCTAATTGTACCCCTCCCCCAAACCCCCAAATTTTGACAATTGTCGAAAAGTGGCAAACAACAATTAAACAAACATCATTAAAGTTCAATATGGCTATTTCGCTTCTCTGTCATAAAGATATGGTAAGATCTCAGGTCAATCAATAAATTTCACAAGTGACACTCTATCTTATGAAGAAAATATTATCGTATTTGAAGACATGTCAAAAATTTGGTTGAAATAATTTTGTCACTCCTGATTTGACCTGGAAAGGTTCAGGTAAGTTATCACAAACAATTTCAGACAGTTATATCTTTGATTATGACTATTTTCTGACCATGAAGACAGATATACAGGGATAATAAAGTCAATCGGACTCGGAGATATTTCACTAGCAATCAACCCATCAATATATTTTTTCAAAGTTGTTGACCTCATTTTCACCAAAAATGCAATCATTTTAACAATGTTTAATGCATTACTATTCTTTATTTTAATGTATCAAATAGCTCTTGAAAAGAAAACTGAATTCCCCTAAGATTAGTGTTCCCCATGTTATTTCCCCTTTGAAAAAATTCATGCTATCCATTGGTTTCAGTTCATTTTGGTCATCCAAATTCAGTGTCCCTGGAGCAATCCACTTTTCCTCTTAGGAAATAGAACATGTCTCAAAGCATATTCTAATTATGCATTCAACAATATAATTAAAGGTTGCATCTTTGGTAAAAATTAGGTCAACATTTTTAGTAAAAAGTATGTTGATTGGGCCATTCCCTTTAATATCACTTAGGTCTGATTAATCATTATATTTACTTTTCTTGAAGATAATGAATAGATCTAAAAGATATACCCATGTTCATGGTCAGAAAATATTCATAATTCAAGTTAGAATTGTCTGAAGTTGTTTGCGATAACCTACATGCTCCTTTATAACATTATTATGTAAATACCTGTGTAAGTGGAACACTCTCCGTTCTGCGTTCCACTTACTAGAAGATGTTCCACTTACAGAGGTTTTGGGTTCACAGGGAACATACAAAATCAAATATGGGATTTATATGTATCATTGGAAATATGATTCTCCCTTCATTACAGGGCAGGTATATACCATTTATAATCCATTTATTTAACTCAAAAAGGTATCTGACATTCTTAATCCTCCTCATTCTGCCAAAAATGTTTTCTGATATTCTTAATCCTCCTAATTGTGCCAGTCTCAGGTACAAGGATTAGGCAATTAAGTTTTAAAGACTTGTTCCTACTGTTAATAATTTAATTGTTTTTAAATGACATTTTTAATCTTACTTATAAAGTTTGAAACAAACAGCAAGGGATATTAATTAGTGGTAGCATCACGTGTCCAGTTCTACAAGAGGTTAATCCAATTTTCTGAATGAAAATCTTATGAAATCTTAATTTGCTGATAATCAAATTAATTATTGGTTGCATCACATGTTGACCTCTACAGGAGGTTAATCCATTAAAATCCTAATTTGCCATTTATCACAGTATTACCTGTTTTCATACCCAGATATCATTGAAGGAGATTAATTCTGTTTACATATATCAATATTGAAATCTATGGAAATTGACTATTCCACTTAGCAGGTTAATTTTTCAATATGGGGTGTTCACTGTTCAAGTTTGGAGGTGTTCCACTTACAGAGATTCAATTAACATTAAGTCAATGGGTTTTTAAAACGGGACTTTGAAAAGGCGTTCCACTTGGGAGGTGTTCCACTTACAGAGGTGTTCCACTTAGCAGGTTCTACTGTACATTACTTGTGCATGATGACCATCATAGTCTAGTTGCTAAAATGAGATCAATTGATGATTATAATGTTTAGACTTTATGTCAATGTCCAGACTGTATGCCAACCTCTCTAGTATGTGATTTCACTAGATTTCATTATGATACATGTACTTAATTGAAAACTTACATATAAAATATCTTAAGTCCTATATTCTAGTAATAAATGAATTAGAAAGTCACCTAACATTTGATGATGGTATGAATTTATTGATTTGGTGTCTTTCAATACATGTTTCTAACTTAATGCTGCAAAATGATAAAATTCACCACATCCACTTTCTTCAATTTTCCAGGGGTAGGGCACTATAAAGTCATATTAAAATTACAAAATAGTACTTTATAACTAAAATAGATGTATTACAATACCACACATAGCTTAGAAATGTTTTTAGAATACTACTATGAGCTGTTAAAGCTGTCATATTGTGCTTGAAGCTACAAATATAAAATTGGCAAGACAAAAATTGCGTATCTTTTTCCTGTTTTTTGTATTTTTCTGAGACCAATAAGGGTATCAACCCATTACTTTAGGATAGTATTCATATTTGTACTAGCAATGTATGGTGTACAACTCAGAACAATAGCTCATATATCCTTTGAGTTATGAACTAGTTTCATAGTACCCCCTAGAATATTTTCCTAGGGGGGTAAAAATGCCAAAATTTAGTGTCGTGACCACCCCGTTGAGCTGTCATCTTTTAATATCTTTATCAGCATGAAAAACTGATCTAGTAAAAATAGGTCTGTTGCTTTTTCTAAAAAATGCCTCAAAAACTTAAATTATTTGAATTGGAACCTGTCTATATATGACGATTCGAACATGAAAACTCACCAAACTTTTTTGAATATTCATGATGGCTCGCCAGTATTATGGCCCGCCGTTATGACGTTATACATTACTCATATTACCAGGTGCAGTGTTGACGAATAAATGCCAGGTGAAACATTGACTTTGTTCACAGTTTATAGAAGGCTTGAATACAGTCAATTTAGGAATACAGATTATATTTCACTATTATTTCATTTGATTACCCAGGGATTTAGGCTTCTTTTAAATGGTCATTTGAAATTTGTATATGCCCTGAACAACAAATATGGCTTAGACAGTTAAGAATACTCTGTGATTTTATATAACTTAATGTGAAACTCTTGTACATATGAAACTGTCTCTATGTAAACTGCCAAGTTAATTGTCATTTGAAATCACATTTTTATGTCCCCACCACATAGTGTGGGGCCATATTGTCGGCCTAGGCGCGTCCGTCCGTCTGTCCGCCCGTCCGCCCGTCCGTACATCTGGCAGTTTTCTCCAAAACCGCTACATATATCACCTTCAAATTTAAAAGGGATATTTATTTATTTATTTATTTAGCCTCCAATACTGAAGAATAGTTTGACAATTAAAACAATCTTACACTATACCTTATGCTAATTAGACAATTACAATATCATGAATTATCCATGTATACATGGGCAAAATTTAGACCCAAAATAACAATGGATACATTGGTAAATCAGCTAAAAAATCTTCTGTGGTACATAATTGATACACTCTTACATGAAATAATCAAAACATTATCCCAATTTTTCATTGGAAACTCCATGCCTAAAATAATGTTATATAATACCTCACATGAAAGTATCTTAAATGTAGGATTTTCCTTAATCAAATTTTCAATCATAATCTTTCTGATATCAACATAATTATCACAACCCATAATAAAATGATAAAGATCCTCTAATGAGTTATTATTGCATTTCTTACATTCCCTATTTTCTCTAGGTAAACCATGGTTGTTAATTTCTAAAGTATGTATACCACATAGCAACTTAATCATCATATTACATTTTTGCTTAAGTTCAGGATGTTTAAGTCCTAAGTAATACCAGATAGAAGGAATGTCAACATGCAACTGTACAGTTCTAAAATCTTGAAGTTGAATACTCATTGATAAAGATTGTCTCCAACTATTAAATTCAAAATCCCTAACATTGTTCTTACATATTTTTTTCCAAAGAAACTTTGACATATTTATACAACCATTGTACATGAAGCTCACAACATTGTCCAACAATTTATATTTATTTAAAATAGTAATATACTCTTTAGTAATACCACCTGCTTGATGATTCACTAAACATTCAAACACTCTAAATATAAAAATGTTTCTATAAATATTACTGGCACCCAAGGACAATATGTTGAAACAGAACATTAGCTTACATAGCTCAATATTATATAATATTCCTCTCCACCCCAATAATGCCAAGCATGCATCATTTGGTGTATTCTGAGGTAAATTCTGAATAGATTTACACATGTGTTTATGAGTTTTTTCATAAAGTTCAACCTCCTGCTTATTAAAAGATCTAACTTCTGCTCCATATAGCATTTTAGGTATCATTACAGATTGGTAAACCTTAGAAAGTATAAGGGGGTTTAAACCATCATTCCTCATTCTGGCTCCTACACATGCATAAAAATTACATCTTGCATCACTTATTGTAGCATTAACATTCCTCAACTTATCAGAATTATTATTTGCATAAATATTAACACCAAGATGCTTATATGAATTCTCCTCATTAATTACAAGGTTTTCAATTGTAATGTTGGTACCTTCAGAGTGTTGTCTTTTCTTTTTCTGACTTTTTGTCTCTCCAAAAACCATAATTGCGCTCTTGGAAGCATTAAATTGAAATCGCCACTTATTGGCATAATTATTAGCAAGTTTTAATTGATCAATTAATTTACTCTTGTGTATAGCTAGAATTGCTAGATCATCAGCATAACACACACAACTCACATTTAATGATCCAACTTTACATGAGTTATTATTTGCAAGCAAGTTAATAAGTGGATTTATAAATAAAAGGTACAAATACATGGAGATCTTTCCACCTTGTTTTAAACCCTGTCTATTAACAAACCATTCAGAATTTGCACCATGTATGAAAACAGAGTCCATAGAGTTTATATAAGATTGACGCAAAATTCTCCAAAATTTCCCTTTAATACCAGCGTCATATATTTGAGCAAATAACCCATCAATCCACACCGTGTCGTATGCCTTCTTTGTGTCTAAAAATGCAGCAACAATCTTACTTCCATTTTCAACATTATGAGCTATAGACTCTTGAAGAAGAAGGGATGAGTGAAGAGAACTACATTTAATCTTATTAGCACCCTGTAACTCTGATATTGTCTGATAACTATGACCATACCGCAATTCCCTCTGAAGTAAAATCTCATCATATAGTTTACACAATGATGATTGAAGTGTTATACGTCTGTAACTATCTTTATCAAGTTTCTTCTTTTTTCCTCCTTTATATACTGGAATTATAACACCCCGTTTAAAGTTCTTAGGTGAATATTCTTCATTAATCAACATATTAAATAGAAATGCTATAGTTTTAAAAGTGTGATCACCAGCATACAAAAATTGTTCATATGGTATGCCATCATAACCTGGTGCCTTGGCCTTAGGTAACTTATAACAGGATTCCCTGACTTCATCTACAGTTATAACATTCTGAAATTGTGGAGAATCATGACCAGTTTCATCCTCTATACACTTTATTCTCTGTTCAATTGCACATTTAAAAGTATCATCATATATATTGTTCATTTGGACAGGTGAAGCTAACTTCTCAAAATATTGTTTCCATGACTCCCTAACCTCTTCAGCATCAGTCAATAAAATTCCTTCTTCATCAAGTATAACATCAGGTAATCTTGACATTTTCTTGCCTTTGTTTAATAAATACCACAGGTCTTTTTGTGAAACACTAGCATCTTCAATTGTGATATCAATCTGTTTGTTATATTCATACTCAGCTTGCCTTAAAGCTTTCCTTAAAGCCTTTTTAGACTCTTTCATTTTAATCCAAAGAACATTATTGGATTCCCTTGGTTTTCCCGCTGCACACCAGTTATCATAAGCAATCTTTTTATCCTTTGTTATCTGGGGTAATAGTGGGTTACATTTCCAGTAGGGTTTACCATTCTTTTTCCTGAACCGGATTTTAGGTATAGATAAATTGGCAGCTGAATTAAAATTTTTAGTTATACTTTCCATAAACTCCTCTATTTCACTTGGTGAGAATTTTCTTTTATCAAATGTGTTGTCATTATCTATAGATTTCTCTTCATTCAGCCTCTTAAATAAAGATTCCACTAAAGGAAAATAATTGTCATTTATAAAATCTTTAGACACCTTATTCCATGCAAGTTTAGAGGACTGCATAATATTCTCAGAATTTTGGAAATTGCACTTTAATTCCAAAATTACTCTCACTGGCAAATGATCAGATGTATTAACAGGATTCTCTATATGCGAAACTTCAACTATTTGACTGTTCATATTATGTGGTATTAAAATATGATCAATACAAGAAACTGTTCCATTATATCCAGTGTATGTATACCTAGGACCTTTAAGTGTATGTATTGAGCTCACACTGTTCATTTCATTCCTGTGAGTAAATTCAGATAACAGTGATCCTTGTGATTGAGGGTTATCACTATTTAAAGCACGAGGATCACCATTTAGATCCCCAATTATAATGCATCTCTGATGCATATCATTAGTTTCAATAATATTATCAATGATATCTAAGGCATTTGAATATGCAATACCATTGTCATTATCCTTAGATGGTAAATAAACATTAAAAATGCACAATTTCTCACTATTCCCTTGCATTGTTAATTCTATACCACAAATTCTCTTATGTAGTACATGATTTACATCAAAATGTAAATTAATATCACTTATTTGAATACAATGATTTAAAGATTTCCTCCAAAAAATAGCAATGCCACCACTCGCTCTACCAATCTTAAATACTCGCTTTGCACACAGACTTAAACATTCAAAATCCGGGTGAAATGTACTCATTTCATTACATAAACCAGCATTGTATACCCAGTGCTCTGAAATTCCTAGAATATCTACAGTTGATAATAAATTGTACAGGAATGGTTTACATGTTGAAAATCCATGTACATTAAATGTTGAAATCCTTATTCCATTTACATTCTCCATAGTTCTGTTAGATTCTTGTATACTATTATAACATAAAAATAACAATAAAGAAATTACTATTGTAACTGTGCTTAACATTAAAATGAGTTACTGGATATACACATCTACATACAAGCTTAATAGCCTTTATCAGACCACCAATCTCTCTGATCATTGGTGTTTGAATAATATTGATCATCATGCCTTTCATCTTTGTACCAATAATCTTCATCATAGTCATCATGATTGTCATAACACCTCTCACTTTCCTCATTATTATAATACCTATAGTCTCTATTTGCAAATCTGTTACTATTTCCACTAGCAACATGCCTACTTCTGTATGACTTTGATTCATACCCAATTTTATATTGAATATCATTTTGAGACCCTTTCAGCGTTGTCTCCTATCTTATGAGTGCATACAGATGTGGACAAAATTTTTTTAACTCGATACGTACTTCCTGTCGGCCATTTTGATGTCAAATGCTAAAATCCTTGTCTGCAAAAAAAACGGCTTCACAGTTGCTTTGAAAACTTTAACATCTTGTTCAGCTCACTTCATTCTAGATCTGATTAAGTTTTGGACCTGTTAGCTCAGTTATGGCAGCCATTTTGAATGTCCTAAGAAAAGTTAGCACGCGATAATACTTTGTATCATATTGAATGGTGTTTTTGAGTTTTCATACTTTAACTATTTAGTAGCTTCATAAATAATTTCAGGTGTACTTTATTGTAAAAGCCTATTGTTATTGTTAAAAGTAGTTATATGTGATAATTTTATAAAAAGAAATCAGCAAAAACTCATAATCACATTTTTATTGTCGGCCATTTTGAATTTTTTCCATCCTAAAATCTTCTCTGTGAAGTCTTGTCTACGCGTTTTCAGGTGAACCGTTTGGTGGATCAATTTCAAATATTCAGGGATGATTCTTAGTATGAAAGTCTAGATATGATTAGTTTTTTGGCATTCTGAGTAAATGTCAAGGCAGCCATTTTGGATTTTCCGTCCTAAAACCTTGTGTGTAAAGTCTTGTCTACGCATTTTCAGGTGAACCGTTTGGTAGATCAATTTCAAATTTTCAGGGATGATTCTTAGTATAAAAATCTAGAACTGATTAGTTTTGGCATTCTGGGTAAATGTCAAGGCAGCCATTTTGGATGATCCGTCCTAAAAATCTTGTCTGTAAAATCTTGTCGAAGCGTTTTCTGACGGATCAATCTCAAATTTTCAGTGGTGGTTCTTAGTATGAAAATCTAGAACTGACTAATTTTTTTTGCCATTCTGCGTTTTTAAGGTGGCCCCATTTTGGATTTTCCGTCCTAAAATTGTGTCGGTAAATGTCTACTCATTTTCAGAGTAAACATTTGACAGATCAATTTCAAATTTTCAGGGATGATTTTTTGTATGAAAATCTAGATCTGATTAGTTTTTCTGCATTCTGGGTAGATGTTAAGTCAGCCATTTTGGCTTTTCCGTCCCTAAATCTTGTCTGTAAAGTCTTGTCTATACATTTTCTGTTAACTGTTTGAGGGATCAATTTGAAATTTTCAGGGATGATTCTTAGTATGAAAATCTTGGAACTGATTAGTTGTCACATTCTGGGTAAATTTTAAGGTGGCCATTTTGGATTTTCCATCCTGAAATCCTCTCTGTAAAGTCTTGTCTACACGTTTCCTGGCAAACCAGTTGACAGATTGATTTCAAATTTCCAGGAATGATTCTTTGTATGAAAATCTCAAACTACTTAGTCTTTGGGCTAAGTCCTCTAAATTTTAAGGCAGACACATTGGATTTTACTCTTAAAATCTTGTCTTTTCAACTGATTAGTGTTACATTCAGAATGAGTATATAGGATCGCCCATTGGTGGGACATGTTGTACACATTTGTGTTCTTGTTATTAATTGTTTTTATTGCACTTTGAAAAGAGCTATATTGTCATCATATTTGTGCTGCTAGGCAGGTGGACGAGTGGCACATCTTGTCATCAAAATCCCATGATAAAATGCAACAGCAAACTATAGTGCCAAGATTTGATTAGGTTTTGGGCATGCTTGATAAATTACATGGAAGCCATTCTGCTCTTGAAAGTGCAATATACACTGTGTAGTCTAGTGTATCTTATTCAGTTCTATCACAAAATGTACAAACATTCCCAAATTTAGTTGAACAGGCCAATCAATGAGAAAAAGTCTCATATATCAATAGTATTCAGTAAATGTGAACTTAATAGATCATGTACTGCCAAAATATAAATCCCACATATGCTCAACTCATGAAATACCTCAAAGATTTATTGCTTTGACATTTCAATTTTCTACTTGATGAAAACATTAGTTATCCCATCGAATGAAGTTCGGAGGGATATAGGGAACCCCTCTGTCCGTACGTATGTCCATCCGTCTGGGCAATAACTCAAATTCCTTTGGCCCGATTTTGTTCATATTTTTTACACATATACCCTATGAGGGTAGAAGTTCTGCTAGATTTTCAAAATGGCCACTCATTTAAAAATGGTGGCCATTTTAGTGCTGATTTTACAGTAATTTAAGTACAATATGTAAAACTGTAATAGCAATATTAGATATCGAAGAAGCACATGACAGCCATCTTGAAAAATGGCGGCCTTTACACATATTTTACGATTTTTGTTAACTTGAAAAGCTGTGGAGCGATTTTGTTCTTATTTGGTATGTGAATACTATAAGCATGGCACACTGTCTAATGACACTTTTTGTAGAAGGTGGCCATTTTGAAAAATGGCCACCATTTTAACGTGTTATTTAAAATAATGGTCAAATTTTGTTCATATTTGGTAGGTTATAATGAAAACACGCGCTACGCACTAACGCGCTGGCGCATTAAGGCGCTGTTCAGAATGATCGATCCCCTAGGCCCGGGAACATGTTAGTGTTATTGTGATGTGCCATAATCGTACATCGATGCATCGGCAATTTTCAGTGGTAAACATCGATGCACATCGCGATGTACATCGAGAAAAAGTCTGAGAAAAGTGCACTTAAATACCGAACAGAGTATGCTGATACATCCGGGAACTTCTAGTAACGGTGAAATGAAAGTTAAGTAAATTTTTTTAGATTAATGGTTCATTTCGACTACCTAAAACAGTTTTAAAGCGAAAGAATATCAGAAAACATTGGAAAATGAAATAAGACATGAGAAAGGTAAGCGATTTGCGTCAAAATAAGATAAAAAATGGTGATTTTTAGCAACAAAATTAATTTTTTTAAAAACCATCGATGTTTTGTTTCAGACATCGATGCAACGCCAGAATCAGCTTTGGCGATGTATATCGCAATGTATCGATTAATCACGACAACACTAGAACATGTGCACGCCCGGTGATCGTACAAAATGGATGGAGGGGGGATTAGGCGATTTCTGCAAGAAAACTCAACAAATTTGGAAGATTTATTTTTTCAAGAGAAAATTTACAACTGAATTGCCAAATGAATAGGTGCAGTGCATGGCAAAATATGTTAGGTCATCTAGTATTTTTTTGAACTGATACCCTTCAAAGATATGGGATCTATTAAAAAAGGCGCATCATCACCAACGTGCAAAAGTCAATGCTTTTGCTATAAATCGGGCAACAATGGTCTACACGACCTGTAATAAATAGGTATAAGGTACATTATTATCACAATACTAATGACATTGCTCACTTTTTAAAGTTAGTGTCCGTGCGTAATACAAAAAATAATCGAAATAAATTAATATTGGATGGAGGGGGGGAGTGGATGGAGGGGGGGATTTATATGTCTTTACGATGGAACAAAATCACAAGAACCTGTGTATTTGAAAAAACTAAACTCAGTACCCCAGTAAGAAACTGGATATTATATCTCTGGAGAATGCAAAATGGGAAAATTTGGAGTCATAAGAATAAATTCAAGTAGCATGTCTTATCATGTCTTACATACACGTGATCCCCCCTCCATCCAATCCCCCCCTCCATCCAATATTAATTCATTTCGATTATTTTTTGTATAACGCATGGAAGCCCAATAATCGTACAAGTACATGTTAATTTTAGATTTGGAATTATTTCCTGAATTAAAGTTGAATACAGTTTTGTAACGGTGTTTAGAACATTTCAATTGGTTTTATATTTTTAGAGAAATCGTAACAAGAAAAGTGTAATTTTTGAGATCTTACGGCCGCAAAGTTCACTTCTTTGAAGTTTGATTGACAGGTTAGCGGTAATTTATACAGCCTTTGAAGTGTCAATGTTTCGACAAGTTCCCAGGCAATATCCTAACCATAATTATGCATGTCCCTGGGCCTATGATATAGACCAATCATAAACATGCGCTTAAAACATGCGCACACTTCGTGGGGAAGGATCATTTTCTATTAGCGCAGTAGCGCGTGTTTTCATTATAACCTATTTGGTATGTAAATACTTTAAACATGGCACACTGTCTAATGACACTTTTGGTAGAAGGCGCCCATTTTGAAAATTTTCTATAACTCGAAAAGTAGTGGAGCGATTTTGTTCATATGTGATATGTGATGGATTGATTTCAAATTTTCAGGGATGATTCTTAGAAAGAAAATCTAGAACTGATTACTTTTTTGGCCTTCTTGAGGTGGGAGGTTCCATATCCATCCGCCAAAAGTTATGACCCCTATATAGTCCATTTAAAAACCTGTGGTTTTGTGCTAATTAACACCATAGTTGGCTTCTAGGGTACCTAGTATGCCACTATTTGGTATCAAAATAAAGAGGAGTTCAACTTTCATTTGAATTACGAAAAAAGCGATGTAGGTCAAAATAATTCTGACGTGAGCATGTTTACTACGCGTGTGCCCATCATCTCAGAATTGAGGAAATGGTTGCAAACGTGAGTTACAATAAATGGACGCTGATATCTCAAAAAGTAACCTGACTCCCTATAATTTGATGTAGATCAATTGAACCCCTATATGAACAGGTACATTTTGATATATAAAACTATGGGGGATAAGCGTTTTATAGTTGATCACGAATGCCATATGTGCAAAGTATTGTTCTGAATTTTCAAATTTGGTGTTGGATTACGGTACTCACACCTTGATAAATGTCAAGGCAGCCATTTTGGATTTTGTGTCCTAAAATCATGTCTGTAAAGTCTTGTCTACGCGTTTTCAGGATAACTGTTTGATGGATCAATTTCGAATTTTCAGGGATGATTCTTAGTATGAAAATTTTGGAACTGACTATTTTTTTCGCATTCCGGGTAAATTTTAAGGTGGCAATTTTGGATTATTTGTCCTTTAAATCTTTTTTGTAAAGTCTTGTCTACATATTTCCTCGCGAACCAGTTGACAGATCGATTTCAAATTCTCAGGAATGATTCTTTGCATGAAAATCTCAAACTACTTAGTTTTTGGGCAGTCTAGCTAAATTTTAAGGCAGCCACATTGGATTTTTCTCTTAAAATTTTGTCTTTTCAACTGATTAGTGTTAGGCATTCAGGATGTGCAGTATATAGGATCACCCATTGGTAGGGATATGTTGTACACATTTGTGTTCTTGTTTCAATATACATGTACTACTTTAGGGGTAGCATATGCCACTCTTATATTCTAAACTAATTAGATCATCATGTCCACCAGCTACAGTAAAACCTGTCTAATCCGAACACCCATGGGAGCCAAAAGCGTTCAAATTGGCAGGTGTTCAAATTTCGAGGATATTGTTGGTCAGGGGGGGGGGGGGATTTTCATTGTTCAGTCCACTATATTGAACACTTAATACTTAATCAGAAAACAATACATGTTGTTGATGAGTTTATTCTACAAGAGGCCTAGAGCCTACATGTATATGCTATATTTTATTTACATTTTGAACAATTTCATTATTTTTGGAAAAATAACTCTTTAATTTTGGCAAAAACTTTGTAATACACTGAATAAGTATATGATAGTCTTGTACGAAATCTTATGCTTATTAAATGACTTATCTCATATTATGGTTACATAAAAAAAGTGTTCAAATTGGAAGGTGTTCGGATTAGCCAGGTGTTCAGATATACAGGTTTTACTGTATTTCAATTTATATTTTACAAACATGTACATGTAAACTTAAGTTTAATTTTTGTAAATCAGGAATGACATTTTGAAGTGACTTGTTTTAAGGTCAACTATAGGCTAAACTATATGACACTATGAAAAACCTCCCCAAGAGAAACTGATTGTAATATCTTAGTATACAAAATACAGGTCAATTTTATTTTTGGTCAAAATGGAAGAAATAAAAAATTTACCTTTACTGTCACCTTCATTCAGCTTTATTCAATTTCTTATAATGTTCTAATGTCACATTTAATTAATCATACTACACTATCTATTGGGCAGGACTTCATTTAGTGTTTTCATTAATCATATAAATGTAAAAATTGAAAAGAAAGTTAAAGATTTGTTCAGAAGGCATGAAATATCTATTTTTAATCAGCATACTGAAAATAGAAGACAATGAAGATTTTATGGGGTAATTTAGAATGTACTCGGTTTAAAAATGTAAGGCTGGCAAGTTTTGTTTATCATTTAACCCTTTAAGATGTATACTACAGGATGGGCCAAGAAATGTTACCTATTGTGATTGTACACAACTTTAATATGAATACTTTAACCATTTTTCAGGAAAATGTTACAGAAGCATCATATTTTTATTGGATACTAATGATCACTTATTTTGGACGTTTCTGAGCCTGGTTTAATAATTAATGTCATGCTCAATCCTTGCACCTTTTCTATAAATTACAGGAAATTTGCTGGATTCAACTCAATATATGTGTGACTTTGTTATCACAAACCTTATGTGCCCATAATTTGAATTTAGAGAAAGGGTGCTTGAATTGAGCATGACATTGGCAAAAGGAGCTATGTTCAAGAAGAAATTTTCAAGTTGACTGCTATTAATCAAAACATGTTTGTGTACAATCAGAATAGGTAACATTTTTTGGCCTACCCTGTATGTCTGTGTTTGACCCCAAACATTCTTTAAACTATTATCTCTTCACTCCAAAGTTATTTTTTCAAGAGAATACGAGAATGCAATACTTTTTTCTATATATATTACGGATGTGTACATACTTCTTCCATCTGGGAAACATGCAAGATCTTCAGAATGGGCCACTTTTACAAGTCTACGTAGAGATGCTCTGCTAATCACTACTCCTGGACCACCTGCCATGAATGGCTTGTCACTTGATATCTCTTCAAGATAGGGTTTCACAAAGAGGTGACCAAAGAACTGTGGTTCTTCAGGATCATAATTTTGTAAAAATCGTTTCAGATTTTCTATGATTAAAAAGCTATCTGGGTCACACTTTACAAAGTAATCAGCTTTATTTGCATAATGTTCATTTATGTATGTCCAAGCAGCTTTTGATTTTAAAGCAATGTGACTTCTTCCTTCTGGCACATCTAGTCCAATAGTTGGAAATATTTTATCTTCCTTAGAGCTCATGTATAGGGCTATGTCACAATGTTTTGCCCATGTATTTCTTACATGTATAGTCCTTTTGTCGAGATCAGTTGGGCTTGTCATAACAAAACATAGAACCCTTGGAATAAACATCTTCTTGTCATCTTTTTTAGAAATTGAAATATATTGAGAGTTATTAACCATTTTTCTTGAAGTATGTGCCACTGTATCCTGTTTGTTTATCTTGTGTTTCCTAACTGAATTGTAACTTAACATTTCTGATTTAGACAGCAACAATACCATGAGAATCATCTGCGCATTTATAACTATTAGAAGCCAGAGAGAAAATGTTTTGTTCTGCTTCATTTTAGATCAACCTCTGAATAATATTAGAATAATATAACCATTATTCTTTTTAACATTCCTTAAATTGTTCAGTCTTATTTTGATTTACAAATCAATGGCCAATTGTTAATTTTGTTTTGAGTTTATTCTATATAATCATGTTAACATTAATGCTAAATGTATTTCATTACATGGATGCAGTAAAACTTATGTAGTTGGACACTTCCATAAAGTGACACCCTGAAAGTATGAACACTTCTTTCCTTTTAATTGTTGGATATTCGGTTCACTTCCAAGCCATCAGAATCTCTTCCAGTTAATGGTGGACACCTCTCAGTATTTGCACTCTTCCTTGTTCCACCACTATTCATTTCAAGCAAATAACTGAAGTTGCATCTTTTTATTGATTTTTTATTTGACACTTGTGGTTATTTATTTGCCACTACCACACCAAGTGATAATTGCAATGCAACTGTTTAATGATCAATACAAATTAATATTCTTTACTGGATAGTTTTTAAACCTTCTACTTATGGCATAAATGAACTTCATATTACAAGTACATGTTCTTTGTGAAAGATAGTGTTTTAATGTATGGTTTCAAAAAAAGTAAATACAATAAATTAGAAGTATATAAGAATGCCCATCTTTCTAGAAAATCTGATTGTGACTTTTCATTGCACTAGAACAAAGTTTGAAACAACACCATTGAGGTAAGTCCACAATGCACCATGGTCCAGGGCGAAAATCCTCAATATTTCCAGCTAGCTTTAAGACTCATCAAAAGAAAATGGAGAGAAAGTCTGCCTTTATCTAATAATCAAATTGAATTTGACAAGGAATGAAGAAATAGTCTTAGACCAGTTTAGAGCTGACCTTTATTTTAAAGCACAATTTTAGGCTCATAATTTTATACTTATTGACATGCCAAACTGTTTTTATAGTCACCACTAGTATAATAGAATGAAACAAAAGATAAGTCATTTGTGTTGGTGCTAAGGTTTACTTGCGTGAACTTTTGCTAAGGTTACTTCCGTGAACTTTCATTTAAAGGTGGAATAGCAGTAAATCGGGAATAATTCCCAAGAAAAACTCCAAAATAAATCGTTGGTGCCTCAAACCTGCTCTGATGAATGGCTATGACCCTAACTTTCTTTCGTTAAAATACTGGAGCCTGAAAAAATCACTCACCTCGATATCAACGAAAGTACCCTGTGTGCAGAGTCTAGTTGAACTACACTCTGCCTAGTGTAGACCATATTACAGTTTAGTAGCCCCGCCCCCACAACAGGTACCAGTAACAGTTTGGGTAATAAATCACTTCTAACCTATGCCACAGATGTTTCTAACAGGTTAAAATGGTCTTAGGCTGTAGAATTGATTAATTGGCTGCATTAGCATACATTAGTGGTAACTTCTCTGATTGGCTGTTGCTTAGCTGCATTTAAGTTGCTAGGCTGTATAATTAAGTTTCAAAATGGCAGAAAACAACTTAATTCTTCCTTTATTTTAAACAATTTTAGCTGTTTCACGAACAAGTTCAGTTTCAAATTATCTTGTTTAAAACTATATTTACCCTTTGACTTTCATAAAGT
The DNA here is from genome assembly GCA_903813345.2 of Owenia fusiformis. NCBI lineage: Eukaryota > Metazoa > Annelida > Polychaeta > Sabellida > Oweniidae > Owenia > Owenia fusiformis. Next base: position 23,417,121 of record CAIIXF020000008.1, on the reverse strand, counting down.
GGTTACTTATATTCAAAGTTTTCCTAATGCAAGTTTTCATGGTGATTAAAGCATTTGTTCCTCACAAATCACTTTGATATAAACTGTGTGACATATGGTTCCTTGGATCTGGAATAGACTATGTCCACCCTTTTGGATTTCAATATACTATTCAAGTTTTCATGTTAAGACTTTGTTTAATCATTGGAGCTGATGGGTTAATCCATGCAAGATCAGGTTAACTTGTAATTCCATCCCAAAAGCTGCCTTGCATTTCCCAGGGATTTGTGCCATGATTGCCTATTACTACATATGATTCTCCTGGATACAAGTGTAAATTAACTGTATTTTGAATAGAAAATGAACCAAAGATGAATTAAGTTAAGGAAACCAATTGGAAGAATGATTATTTAGATCATGGATAAGACGTATATGTACAGTACATGTGAAACACAATATAAAGTAAGAAAAAAACATTAATATTAATATTCCTGCAAGGAATTATGGACCACTTATAATCAAATAAACATTGTCAAATGATCCTACAAACAGACTATATTTTTGGAGACATATGTACTTGGATATTGGTGAGTAAACTGTTTTAATTGAAGGTATTACCTCATTATCCCCCTCCCATCGACACACATACACTCTCATATAATGCCAAAGTAACAATTTTTTAGACTGTAAACATTTACAAACATGTTTCTCAAATTATTTTAATAATAACTATCAGTCCACTGATTATAGAACACATAATGAAATGTTATAAAGGTTATAAAGTAAGGATGTCATGCTAATTCCCATATGTAAAGATGCTAAGTGGTGGTCATTCAAAGTCAATTTAACAGATAATTATAAGAACTTGCATGGTTGTAATAAAATGTCTATCTATTAAATGAAGATTTAATCTCAATGTTTAAGTAAAGAATATTGAAGTCTAAACTGGTGAAAGCTATTAAATAAGCTTTAATTTTTCTTTAAAAGTCATAAAAACTTAGAAAAAAAGCATAGAAACCCAGCTCTGCCTGAAAATAAGCAGTGGAAATATGATACCTCCACTGCTAAGGAGTAAGCTTAGCATGTGTCTTGGAGATTTGTTTACATTACTGCCAGTGCTGACAGGTCCTTATTTATGGCCTGGCTCTATGATTCTACTGAAACACTAGTGATGCGCTGACCTTCTTCCACTAATCAGTGAGCTTGAAGAAACATACGCCAAATGCGTGCTAATTAAATATGCGCGTGTCATTGGTCAATTCCGAGCTCAACGATGACGTCAGAAGGAATGACCATATATAGAACGTTGGTCTTTGGTTGAGGAACACTGATTGGCGCGGTGAGTTTACAGGTTTATTTTAGTTTGAAAGAGTGAAGACGAAGCTCTCTTTTAAGAAGTGAAGTCAGACGAATGCAAAGGGTACGACGAAAGAAGATTCAGTTTTGAACGACTGCGAGAGTAAAATTCAAGCTGAGCTAAATGGTTTTTGTTTGTCGTAAAATTGATCTCCTTTGAACTACGTCATCTGGTAAATGAATCATTGTTTTTGTGTCGCATGATTGTTGTTTTGTGTCACATGACCTACCTTTGGACACTTCACCACTTAATGTAAGTTTACTGAATTAAAATCCAAGAAGAAAATTTGCACAGAAACTCCACTTAACATAATCCTTATCACTCTATTGTCTTCCTGATGAGACCATGGGCTTTCAACTAGACTAATTGAAAGCCCATGATGAGACACATCGAAACTTGGGATTCATAGCCATTCAACCAATTGAGCCACAAAAAGTATGTACCCTCTGTAAAGAAAAAAGGTGCATTGTCCTTTACCAATCATATCTTATTTATTTTTTGTTATTATCATGCCAAACTTTGAGAGGCATAATTAATACTCTGACCAAATGGGGAAAGTTTCAAAGAATTTCGTAAATATGGTAAAAAATTAGAAAGGATTGAATATAAAAACTCCCAAAATCATGAGTGTAACTTTTTACCATAAATTAACATCATAAATTTGAGAAATCCTATACCTAGCAATGTTCTCAAGATAGGGATCTTCTGAGACATGAAGTTCAATTCTTAGTTACATTTAGAGGAATACACCATTTTAAAAAGTGTTCAATCCAATAAAACTTTGTGAAAATATCAGTTATTCAATTTTTAAAATTAAAAAAATAATTTTCCTAATAATAATTGAAAGCAATGTTAAATAGAACATTTTTTAGAAATAACAAAACAGTCAATTTTGTTATACATCAGTATATCTTTAACCTAGAATTTTTTTCAAGAAAATCTAAATTGTAGAGAAAAAGTTGGTCGATACTGAAGTTGTACCTTAAATATTCAAAATCTAATCAAAGTGATCTAAACTAGAATCATCTACATAACAAATTGTATGTACTATTATCACATGGTTAGCTCTTTAGGTTCGTAGCTAAAGAAAACAGTATGACGTCATATACAATTTCACTAACAAGTACTAATACAACAGAATGATGTCATATTATTTCAAAGCAAACTCAAAACACACAAAAATATAATAGTTATAATAGTACAGAGAACTGAACAAAATCATAATGACCAAATCAAAATGCTTCAATTCAACATTCCAAGACATGTGATAAAATCTTCATCACACGTTTCAGCTTATGTGATACAGGAAATATTCCACTCAGGTAAGAATGTATCACCACTCAAGCTTCGCTTTCGTGGGTGATACAATATTACCTTTCGTGGAATATAAATGAAGTTTTTAAAGTTGCCGATCAACTTTGAAATCTTTATTTTCTTTGAAACAGATACAGACTCCTATAGAGAACATGTTATTAAATCATGAAGATTGAATATTTTTTCTTGTTTTGAACAAATAATAATTTTTGTTTCTTTTTATGCCCACACCACATAGTGTGGGCCATATGTCGGCCCAGGCGCGTCTGTCTGCCCTTCTGTATGTCCGACAGTTTTCTCAAAAACAGCTACAGGTGTAACCTTCAAATTTTCAGGGATAACTTATGAGTATATACAGATCCGTAGAAAAAATTAAACTAAAACTGATTAGGTTTTGGGTGTTCTGAGTAAATATTGAGGCGGCCATTTTGGGCTTTCTGACCTAAAATCGTGTCTGTAAAGTCTTGTCTACATGCTTTCAGGCTAATCACTTCACAGATCAATTAAAATTTTTCAGGAATGGTTCATAGTATGCAAATCTGGACCTGATTAGGTTTTGGGCGTTCTGGGTAAATGTCAAAGTGACCATTTTGGATTTTCTGTCCTAAAATCTTGTCTGTAAAGTCTTGTCCACGCGCTTTCAGGCTAAAAGTTTCACAGGTCAATTTCAAATTCTGAAAGATGATTCTTTAAGAATGAGATTCTGGAACTGATTAGGTTTTTGGCATTCTGGGTGAATGTAAAGGTGGCCATTTTGGATTATCCGTCCTAAAATCTTGTCTGTAATGTCTTGTCTGTCTACATGTTTAGAAGCAAATGGTTTTACGGATCAATTTCAAATTTTCAGGAATGATTCTTCCTATGAAAATCTAAAACTGATTAATTTTTAGACATTCTTTAAAGGGGTATTCCTTTAAATACCAGACCATCTCTCTCCTAATATGGTAGCTATAACCATATACATACTTTGCAAGTTTATCAAAAAACAGAAAAATGTTTTGAAATGGTCAATATTGATCACTTAAAAATGTAGTGCTCAATACCAGTAGGCTGCCATCTTTTAAAATTTCACTCAGGAAGTGATGTCATCGACTCTCAACTTTCCATATAACATTAGGTAAAGAGCTATTAGAATTACTAAACCAGCTGAATATTTTTTCAATTTGGTCTATGATTAAAATCCTTTTGATGATCTCTTCTTTAATTCTAAGTTGACAACTCCTGAAAATATTTTTACACAGAAGATAAGGGCTTCTTGTTTAGAAGTGATTTTGTACTTCTTTCCTATACTGTAATAGACAAGGTTATAACAGGTCAGAGTCAATGACATCACTTCCTGAAAGAAATCTGAAAAGATGGCAGCTTACTGGGAATGAGTACTACATTTTTAAATGATCAACATTGACCATATGAAAAAATTGTCCTGTGTTTTGCTAAATATGTAAAGTATATATATGATTGTAGATATCATATCAGGAGAGAAATAGTCTGGCAAGGAATGTTCCTTTAAGGTGGCCATTTAGGATTTTGTGTCCTAAAATCTTGTTTGTAATCTTTGATAACTCGAATACTAGTGGATGGATTTGGTTCAAATTATATATGCTGTTGCCTGGGTACAAAGGAGCCTTGCTCAAGAAGACATTTTTAAGATGGCCACTATCTTTCAAAATGGCCGCCATTTTTCTTTAATGAAACATTATCTTTGATAACTCAAATACCATTGAATGGATTTGGTTCAAATTTTACATGCTGATGCCTAGGAACATAAGAGCTCTGCTCGATAAGCGATTTTCAAGATGGCAGCTAAATTTCAAAATGGCCAACATTTTTCGCAAAAGAATGTAACCTTTGATAACTCTAATACCAGTCAACAGATTTGGTTCAAATCCTATATGCTGATGCCTAGAGACAAAGAAGTTCTGCTCTGGAAGACATTTTGAAAATGACCACTGAATTTTAAAATGGCCGCCATTTTTTGTAAAAAAACATCTTTGATAACTCAAATACTAGTGGATGGATTTGGTTCCAATTTTATATGCTGATGTCTAGGGGAAAAGGAGATCTGCTGTAAATACCAGCAGATGGATTTACTTCAAATTTTATATATTGATGCCTCGAGATAAAGGAGCTTTGCTTGAAAAGAAGTTTTCAAGGTGGCTGCTATTTATGGAAATCTTCGCCATTTTTCATTAAACATGTAATCTTTGATAACTCAAGTACCAGTAGATGGATTTGGCTCAAATTTTATATGGCCGCTATTTATCAAAACATGTTTCGATGGTGGGATTTGCTACTCCTTTGAAATTAATTTATCAATTAATCAAAGGAAGTTTTCCTACCCTGGTGCCATGCCCATGGTCTGAAATGCCATTTTACATAGTCAACGACCACAGTGATTTTATAGAAACAGCTCCAAATGGCAATTTACTTATACATTTTGATAACAAACTTTTTAACCCACTTGAAATGCGGGAGGAAATGATTGATGCTCCTGGATTTGATGTGATAACCAATGAAATTATGGCAAAGAGCGAATATGTCACTTTAACTGAACTTAATAATAATCTGAATGCAACAAACAGAGTAGATATGTCTATGGTACATTGTAATATTCGAAGCTTGCCTTCAAATCAATGGAAATTAACCAATTTGTTGTCATCACTTGATAAGGGAGTATCAATTGTAGGCCTTTTTGAGACATGGCTCTATGAGGACCAAGAATCACAGTATTCCAAAATTAATGAATTTTAATGGCTATTTTAAATCAAGATCAACTAGAGGGGGTGGTGTCGGTTTCTATATCAAGGATACAATTCATGTTAAAGAAAGGCCAGATCTTCAATTTAATAATTTCGGTTGTGATGTACTAACAATTGAGGTAATTGTAAACAATGGTAAAAACATTCTCTTAACTTGCATATATAAGCCTCCAAATGTTGATATTGATGAATTTAACAATGGTCTAGAAGTATATTTAAATAATATCTCAAGAGAAAACAAAACAATCTTCGTAATGGGCAATTTTAATATTGACTTATCAGCATGAACCAACTGAAAACTTTTACAACACCATGACTTCTTATAATTTAATACCACTTATTTATAAAGCAACCAGGGTTACTTCAACTACAGCAACTTTAATTGACAACTTTTTTACAAATGATTCTAAAAATGGTTTATGTGGAATAATCTTCAATGACATCTCAGATCACTTCCCAATATTTGCTACCTTTAATAAAACAATTCATCAGATTAAAGTTGTCAAGAAATCAATTAGGAAATACTCTGAAAATAATCTTATTACATTTCAGGAAAAATTATCAAATGAATCATGGACAGATACAATAAATAGTGATGATACAAATGCCTCTTATAACCTATTTAAAGATCGCTTAAAGGAAATTTATGATGAAAGTTTTCCAACAAAAACAGTATCTATTAAATTATATAATAACAATGAAAAACCTTGGATCAGTTCAGCCATACTTGTATCTGTAAGACACAAAAGTAAATTATATAAAAAATATCTTCGTACACCAACAAATCAAAATAAGGAAAATTACAAAGTTTATTCCAAAATGTTAAAAACAGTCATAAGATCAGCACATAAGCATTACTTTAGCCAAAAATTTGAGGAAAATCAAGGAAACATTAAAGCAAATTGGAAAATTATCAATGAAATTCTTCAAAGAAAAAATAAAAACCACAATATCCCAGACACATTTTTCCATAATAATACTGAAATAACAAATAAACCTGACATTGCCAATCAGTTCAATTCTTTCTTTTCAAAGGTAGGTGAGAGCCTAGCAGCACAAATTCCACCTTCTAACAAAAGTCCTTTGGACTATATGAGTAATATTGGAAGACAAGTGTCGACTTTATTTTTGAATCCCATCGACTCCAAAGAATTAGACATGGAAATATCAAAATTGAAAAACTCTGCGGCCGGTTTTGACGATTTCAAACCTTCCATAATTAAGCATTGTGGTAAGGCATTCCAAGTACCATTATTACACATTTTTAATTTATCTCTATCAAATGGTATTTTTCCTGACAAATTAAAGATTGCAAAGATCATACCAATTCATAAAAAGGAAGACAGACAACTTTTTACTAATTATCGACCTATATCGATTTTACCAGTTTTTTCTAAACTTCTTGAGAAATTAATGCACCATCGACTGACTTCTTTTCTGAATAAAATAGAAATCATGTATCTTTATCAATTTGGCTTTCGGGAAAAAAAATCGACATTTATGGCAGTTCTTACATTTGTTGAAAAAATCAGAAATTCTATTGACAAAGGTGAACTCTCTATTGGGGTATTTCTTGACTTTTCAAAAGCTTTTGATACTATTGACCACAATATACTTTTTCAAAAACTTGAATTTTATGGGATTCGTGGTATAGCACTGGAATTGGTAAAAAGTTACTTTTCTAACAGAATTCAAAAAACCTGTTATATAGACACTATTTCAGATCCCGAGATAATTACATGTGGAATTCCTCAAGGCTCTGTGTTAGGTCCCTTGTTTTTTATCATATACATAAATGACATTTACTTATCTTCTCCACGATTATTTGTTGTGCTATTTGCAGATGACACGAATTTGTTAATTCAAGGAAAAAATCTTAATGAAATTACTAACGCTTTGAATGCTGAACTGAAACTAATCGAGGAATGGATAGCCACAAACAAACTTTCGTTAAATGCCAAGAAAACTAAATATATAATATTTTCTTCAGGACAAAAGCAATATAATAAAAATGATATAATTGTCACGATGAATGATAAAGTGCTTGAGCAAGTGTCACATATAAACTTTTTGGGAATTATAATTGACCAAAATCTTACCTGGAGAAATCACATTACATCACTAAACATGAAGATTTCAAGAACTATTGGTATTTTATACAAAGTGAAACATTTATTAAACGCTAAAAGCTTACTTATTATATATTACTCACTAATCTATTCATATCTTATTTATGGAAATATAATTTGGGGTGAAGCAGGCTGCACATTGCTCAATACTCTTCATCTCTCACAGAAAAAAATTGTAAGGATTGCAACAAATAGCGACTACAGAGCCCACTCTTTACCTCTTTTTCAAAATTTAGGAATCTTGAACATATTTGAGATAAATAAGCAACAAAGATATTTATTCATGTTTAAATGGATCAATGAAAAGGATAATTACAAGCAAATAATTTCTTCCAACCAGTTGAAAACAGACACAATTATAATACAAGAAATAAGAAAACTTTTGACAAACCTAAAATCCGTACAAACTATGGAAAATCAATGTTATCATATTCTATACCTGATATTTGGAACCAACTACCCCCACATTTTAAATCCATCAGAAGCATCATCCTCATGAAAAAACAGATTAAAAAATATTTGCTACAACTTTAACTTTTTTAGGGGCAATTTGATGGCACAATTTGTATTTTTTATTGAGGGCATGTAATGGCAGATCCCCGCCATTTCAACATACTTTGAATTTAATTTGCTCCATCTTGGGAATATACACAAACCCTTGTGTCACCCACTCATTGTATACTATATTTTGTGTGTTTTTATGAAATAAACAAATTGAATTGAATTGAATTTTTGTTACAGGCTGAAGGAAGCTACCGGCTGGCATTTAGTGTGGAGCAGTCCACATTTAGAGGGTCCAGTGGAGAGAATTGCCATAAATTCAAAGGTGCTAAGTTCTAACCAGGACAACACTAGTAGGATGATTGCAGTGGGAGAGGGATGCTTGGTCAGATTATGGGGTGTCAATGATAGGGACTCAAGAGAAATAGGTAAAAGAAAATTACTTCAGTAAAACCCATCTATGGATACAAAACATTCCAGATAAACAGTTATATCTTCTCTTAAAAGAACATCTTAACATGTCAAAACTGAAGTTCTGTGGATATATAGATAAACCCTCCATCTCCAAGTCCAATATATTTAAGACTAATATCATCTATAATAGTAGTAAGGACAGAACAAGTCAAGATTCTCTGTTTACTTGATGACTTTAGAATGTAGAATAGAAAATGGGTAGAATAGAGTGTGGAGGTATGGGTTCAGGAATCAGGGTACAGACTAACATTGACAGTGGATTTCAACATAGTTTTTATAACACATACATGTTCATTGATTTAGGAGTGTTTGACCTTAGAGTACCAGTGGATTCATTGTTCTTCATTGGCAGCCAGTTAGTGGCACTCAGTCATCTAGGGAAGGTGGGTGTGTGGCATGCTATGACACAAAACTGGCAGGTAAGGGTTCACTTTTGCTGTTTATGAGATTTTGCTATTCTTCTAACTTGTGCTCATGATCTATAGACTCAAGAATATGTATCTACTCTGTTCCACTAAATGAATCACATTTCTGTATATTAACTTATAACCATTTACATTTATATTTGATTTGATGTCTAACCACAAGTACACTTTTGCAGAGGAAATACCACACCTAAATTCTATTGTTTCATTTTATATTTAAAAAGCTTTACTTGGTCTAAAATCTACGAAAAATTTGGAGCTTCCATAGGGTGAACTAAATTCAACATTGTTTATCTCTTAAAACAATTATTGAAAACTATCTGTAAAAAGCACATCCTGCATTTAATGTTCACATAGTGACAACAATTTAATGTAAAAATTATTAATATACCGTATTCTCTCTAATAAACGCACAGTGCAGCTCCCAAATTCTCCCGAAGGAGATGTCTCAAATTACAAAATCCCTGGGGGGATTTTTGGCTCACACAGTGAGCCTATGGGATCGACCAGGCATCTGTCCGTTGGTCCGTCCGTCCGTCTGTCCGTCCGTCCGTCAACATTGGCCGCACAAATTAAAACTGCTATTCGGATTGAGTCATTTCCACATTCATTTTATGTATATCCATAATGCCTATTTGACCTATCATCGCCATTTCTCAAGTTCACCCGGTTTCCAAGAAATTGCTGATTTTGACGTAAAAAAGTCAGAACTTTCAAATAACTTGTAGTAGTTGCTGTATATGCAACTTATGTTCTCTGAAGATTAAATCAAAGCTCTTGAAATTACAATTTTTGGTGTTTACTCTATAAATTTTGACAAAAAGTAGGACTGTCATTTTCAGTGAACTTTCTCATGTATAAAGTCAATCATCATTGGCTGCACAAATTAAAACTGCTATTCGGATTGAGTCATTTCCACATTCATTTTATGTATATCCATAATGCCTATTTGACCTATCATCGCCATTTCCCAAGACCTTTCTGTAAATACTACACACTTTGTTGAAGTAGAACTTTCAAATTACTTGTAGTAGTTGCTGTACTCGTATATGCAACTTATGTCCTCTGAAGATTTCAAAGCTCTTGGAATTACAGTTTTTGGTGTTTACTCAATAAAATTTGACAAAAAGTAGGACTTTGTCATTTTCAGGAAACTTTCTTATGTATAAAGTCAATGGCAGGTTTTGTGATTGACAAGTTTCTCAAATTTTGCCTTATACTTGATCATTTCTTGCAATGAATTACATCCACTATGGCTCAGTTGCAGAGAGAGTCAAGGGTACCAATATCGCTTGGCCCCGGGTTCGATTCCCGGTTCAGACAAGTTTGTTTGTGCGTTATGTAATTCTAGGTGTTTGACTGAGTGGTTCACAACTCGTATAAAATGCTGTGGTGTGTACCTGTATGTCTGTGTACCTGTGCGAATAAAAGAAAACCGGGCTCCTCCAAGGAGGGGTTTCTGGCTCTATCTTCGAGTGTAAAATACGTAAAATACGGAATATACCAATGAGGTATTGCTCGCCAAATATGGCGGTAACCAAGATATAATAATAATAAAATTACTAGATTTAAGCATTCCCTACATATTGCTCAATATATGTCAGCCTCAAATTTTTACCATTTCTGAGATATTTGACGTCAAAAAACAGTAAAAATAAGTTATTTTTCAACTTGCTTCAATTTGACCAAATTTTTTTGAAAATCATCTACAAGTTGCCAGGAGTTCAAATCTGACATTAGTTTTAGGATTTGACCTTCACTTGACCTTCAGTGACCTTCAAAAGGTCAAAAAGTTGATTTTTCAAATTGATTTTTTGATGTAAATTTTGGTCAGCTTAATCACAAAAGACCTTACTGAGCTCTGAATAAGTAGAATTTTCAAGGTCAAAGGTCATCAAACCAGGTCACACAACTGTGCTACCTAAGTTTCTCAAAGTTCGAGACTACAAATCCAAATCAATATTTTTGTTTGAAAGTCAGGATACACATTCCTCTGAAGGTTCCAAACTGTGTGAGCACAGGACTGTGGGTCCTTTATTGAAAGATAATTATATGGGCGATACTATGGTATTTCATGATTTTCCTCTTTAAAACTGAACTCATCCCAACAAGGACCTCAATGTTTTCCTCATGCATTTATCGATCGGCTGAAATTGTTTCCGTGGGTAAATCGACAAAAAGTCAATATACTATATCTGGACTGAGTTAAGTGTAAATATCCTACCTTAATTTCAGATTCAAGATGTGCTCCCTATTACCAGTTATGACACAGCAGGTTCATTTATTCTTCTCCTTGGCTGTGCTAATGGCTCTATATACTACACAGGTAAATATCTTTTCTATTTTAGTAGTTATATATTAAATGTTGAGATTTACGAATTTTCGATGAATTCATACATCTTCATCAGGTAAACATGATGAAGATGTATGAATACATCGAAAATTCATAAATCTCAACATTTTGTTAAAGTCCCCGTCTAAAGTTTGAAAATATTTTTTTATCATTCATTTACTATTTGTCAGGACTTAAAAAGTGATTTTAGAGATTTTTGAACAAAAAAAATTTTTTGAAAAAAAAGTTGTGAGCATTTCATTTATCAAATATTCAAATTTCCCGCCATTTTTCAAAAAAAGTTGTAATTTCTTAATCATCAAATATTTCTTAATGCATTTCAAAAAAGATTATCTTTTTAACACCAATGCAAAGATTGAACAAAGGACACACTATTTCAATAATAAAATGCCGTATTTAATGGGCCACTTCAATGTTTTAGCATATCAAAAATATTTTGAAACATTAGTGATGTCACTAAGGTAACAAAAACTTTTTGAAAAAATTGACATTTTTAGACTTTCATAAAAACCAATGTTGATTGTCTAACCAGGTTAAAAGGAAGAATAAATTATGTTTTAGATATCATTGTACCATTGGTTTCTATGAGAACTATAATTTTGAAATGCATTTTTCTCAGAACCATTTTCATGCACTGATAAGTTCATTTCTCGCTTGTTTATCAACCGATTTTCTTAATTTTTTCGGCAAAAAACATGGGAGGATGAATGCTATGCATTGGTATGAATTGTGGCTAATTTGAAGATATGAGTGACCTCTAAAAGTTGGTTTTAAATAAATTCACAAATTTTGGAACAAAAAGACTATCAAAAACCACTTTTTGAAATTTAAAAAAAAAGTTTCACATATCACACTTTGATAACATTGGGTAAGACTACAATATAAGCCAAAGTGGTTTAAACTTTACATGGGGCCTTTAAGTATAAATATAGGGGAGGGCCAAGAAATGTCCACATTTTTTTTTTAATTCATAAATTTTAATAAAAATTTTAGCAGGATATACAGAAAGCAATTATACAATTGATCCTGAAGTAGATAAATAAATCTCTAGGTGTGTATGAATGATAAAGGTAAACAGACACTATACTATTTGAAAAGCCACAGATTTCAGGATGAAATTCAAAGTGACAATTTTACAATTATTTGAATTAAAATAGACATATCCCAAATAACAGGACCAAGTTTACATTTTATACATTGAGTAAGAGAGACATTTTAAGTATTATGTCCACACTATTGTAATTTATATTTTCAATGGAAATAAAATCATTGGGAGTATATTGAGATCGATATGGAAGATTAGATGGACTGGTTCAACATCAGGAAAAATGGAACTTTTAGGGTAAATTCTGGATGAAAATGATGTTCCCTTTTTGGCCAGTAAGATAAGCAAAGAATTAATCGGGGGTTCATTTTTGGTACGATCATAACTTACAATTCAGAGAAAACCATTGTATACAGTAAGACTCTTTGGTGATCAATCACATGCAAAATTGTAAGATAAGATGGTTTCAAAATGGACCCCTGAGTAGTAAAGTTGACCAAATTCTTATTTTTCAAAATCATCTGCTTCACAGAAGTTCAAATCTGACTTAGATTTCAGATTTGACCTTTGGTAACCTTACAAAAGGTCAAAAAGGGTAACGCTAAGTTTCATGTTCTTATTTACACCCTGACTACTTATAACCATCATCTAACAGTTCAGGTAACTGATATGACATTGTGTTTGAACTAACATATAATTCAAGTTCAAAGTACCCATATCTGGACAGCTGCAGATGCTGCCATTGTTTTGTATCAATGATGTCATTGATGCCTTAGAATTGATGCCTGAAAAGTGTCGCTACATATTACATCATAATTGAATCAGAAGTAGAACAGTTTTTGTAGCTATTTGCTACTTCTATATTGACGTTGTCACATTTTTATTTCAATATCATATATATTTGGAAAGATTTTGAGAAACTAATTCAATTATTGTAAGTCCTGTTTTCAAGCCAATGTATTTATTTTCTCAAATATGGTATAAGTAGACATATCACTGTAGACTGAGATGTAGGCTGCATGATTCGGAATTTAACTAGCTAAATTGTGAGTGAAAAGTCATCACTTGATATTCTACTTGAAAGGTATCCATAAGAATTATTTTAAATATTGATAAGGTATCCGTCAATTGCTTTCTCACCTCATGGTAGGTTTCTCTAATTTGTAGTACCAAAGGCATCTATTCAAAGAAATTTCCTTATGATTCTTAAATTACGTCGCTGAGTTGCGCATTTGGAATTAAAATATGATGATAGGGTATTGCTTATCATTGTTCAAAAGCATTACTGATCGCGTTTATGATAACAATAGCGAAAAAAATATTTTCATTAAAATACCTTGTCTTAGGAAATAAATATAGTTTGGAACCTAAGGAAGGACAAATACTTTAAGTCCTGTCCCATTTGCTTATCATTGCTTGCAACCTTTTAACGTAATTTAATTTTGGAATTTTTCTTCAAAAACTTATATTTTATGTCTTGCTGACATACGAAGCTCAGGTTCACTTTACGGTCTCTGGTCAATTGGTATTGTCGAAAATCAGCCTGACATCGTAGGGGTGCTGGCTGATAACCAGCATTAATCGACTGGTTTTTAGACATTGTACGGGCACCTGGAGAATTTTATCTCAGACATAAAGTCCATCTAAAGTCCCAAGTAACAAATTGTTTGTGGGCACTGTATGATGTGTGAGCATACTCACAATGAATGCAAGATGGAGAAAAGTCCTGGTGATCGGCAGATTTTACAGGTACTAATCGGCAGATTTTACAGGTACTAATCGGCAGATTTTACAGGTACTAATTGGCGGGCGATTGGCTGGGGCCTGGTGCTTATGTGAGCTAGGCATAAGTTAAACATCAACGTAATTAGTATCTGAGCACAAACACATAGCCTAGTATGTTTGATGGGATAGCCATAACAACCGTCCATATCTTAAGCGTATATGTTACTTGTAATGGGGCTATAGCTAATTAAATCATCACCAAAGTTGCATTCTTTGAAATTCAGGATTGGTTGAAGGAATTAATTTCATTATGTTTCATTCAAATATTATCACAGTGATTGAAAGTTAAATGTCACGAAGTAAATCACAAATCATCAACAAATGTAAAATTTGTATTAATCTTAGTTCATCTCTAATTACTTACTGAACTCCAGGTATTTTTCACATGCGATTTAGTTTCGGGCTTTTCGCGATTGTGGTAAAATGAAATTTTTTTTTCCTTGGACTCCATTGCATTTCGTGTTTTGTAAAATGTTTGTCAAGTGTTATTAGGTGATAAATGGGATACTAAGTAACAATATATGTTACAGTGGCTTATAAGATCAAATAAACCCAAAAATAACGCTGTAATAGAGGTTAAGGTGCAGCGTAGATGACATAGAAGTAGTACTTCGTGAAATTCATGAAATTTAATTAAAAATTTGATTTGATCGACTGTAAAATGAATTTACTTTTTGCTCAATTAGAGAAACTAATAACTTCTGTAACATCAAAATATCACGCTATTAGATTACAAAAATCACAACTGCCTGAGAAAATAACATTGCTATATAAGTCTATGACATCATGAGTCTAATGTGTACTTACTTGTTTTTTAGGTTTTATATCTTGTTTCTTGCAGCTAACATGTGGAAATCCTAACATTACTTGACTAAAATTAAATTATAAAATATCTTTCAAATGTTGTACCTGTATGATATATGAGGACATGATTTAATGGAAAGTTCTTGTTATAAAATATATGCTATGTATATGTTTCAGACATGCAAAAGTTTCCTTTGCGGATGAAAGATAATGATCTGCTTGTAACAGAGCTGTATAAAGATCCTTCGGGAGACAAGATAACTGCTCTTAGCGTCTACCTAACACCTAAGACAAGTGAGTTAGCAATACTTTTCAGTGATATATGGCATTTGCTAACATTTTGCTATTATATTATTTTAGAATGTTTGTTAAGAAACTCATCTTATCCTTTTGGCCCTTTATTGCACTAGTTTTTAACACACAGGACAGAGATAGCAAATGGAGTGTCTCTTCTTCTTCTTCAGTTGGAGAAGCATTCATGGTTACTTTCCGATGCCCTCAGATGCGATGTGTATCAGAACGCTGATTGTAAAAATATGATAAAAATATAAAAATACTAGTTGGCAGACTTGGTTCAAATTTTATGTGCTAGTGCCTTATGGGCCCCTGCTTATGATTGAATTTTCAAGATGGCTGCTGTAAATATGTTTTGTTTTGTTGGATTTGCTACTCTAGGGCAGGGGGGGGGGGATATTTCCCAGAGATAACCTTTCATTATGGCATGTTCGAAAACAAATTATAAAAATAGGCCTCATTTGCCATTGAAATGAATCTCGTAATGTTCGCTGTAGTTTTATGAGTATTCTCTACAAGTTTGGATCGAGTAACTTTAATAGTATTACCGTTGGTTTAAAATGATGATATTGAACTGATGTTAACGCCATTTCCACGATTTCAAATTTTACTTGGCGCATGCGCAGCACTGAGAGAGCACGTGCTCATGTTTGTTCACATGATCGCATCCTGCAATTTGATTGGAGATGATGCGGGAGATGACGTAATGGGAATCCCCAAATACGATAGAACATGAAAGAATTGTTGGAGCTACTCACTTCTTCTGACTCTGGGGTCTTTCTGTTTCTCTAGTTGCCATATACCAAAGTATGTATATAGAGGGGGCTCTTATACATTTTTCCAAAGTATCCCCTTTCACATAAAATCATTGGTTATTTTCCTATATATCATTTATATTTTTCAGCTATAAGCGGCAACTGGATAGAGATAGCTTATGGGACAAGTGCGGGAACAGTACGTGTGATTGTCCAGCACCCTGAAACAGTCGGGCATGGCCCCCAGCTATTCCAGACATTCACTGTACACAGAAGCCCTGTTACCAAGGTGATGCTCTCAGAGAAACACCTAGTATCAGGTTGGTTATCCATTTGTATTATTTTATGTTAAAATATCAAACTAACTTTTCCTAATTTCAAAGCAAAATCAGGGCTTTTCTAATTAATCATAGTCCCCCTGTATCCTATACTAATGCTTGTGTATTGCAAAGGATAATACTAAGTAGTCTACACGCTGTGGATCAATCATAATATCTATGAACATAAAATTATTATCCCATCGAACAAACAAAGTTCGGAGGGATATAGGGAACACCTCCATCTCCATTTTGTACACATATGAACTATGGGGGTAGAAGTTCTGCTAGAAAACCAATTTTCAAAATGTCCGCTTGTTCAAAAAGTGGGGTAAAGATGTAAAACTGTAATAGCAATATCAGTTTTAAATGTAAAAAAATATATAGGATATTAATAAAGCTAGAAATATAGATATCGAAGAAGCATATGGCAACCATCTTGAAAAATGGCGACCTTTACACGCTATTTTACTATTTTTGGTATAACCTGAAAAGTATTGGAGCAATTTTGTTCATATTTGGTATGTGAATACTATACGCATGGCACACTGCCTAATGACACTTTGGTAGAAGGCGGCCATTTTCAAAAATGGGCATCATTTTAAAGTTTTTTTTTACTATAACTCAGAAAGTAGTGGAGCCTTTTTGTTCATATTTGGTATGTGAATAATATAAGCATGGCACACTGTTCTAATGACAATTTTGGTAAAAGGCGGCCATTTTGAGAAATGGCCACCATTTAAACATTTTTTTACTATAACTCGAAAAGTAGCAGAGCGATCTTGTTCATATTTGGTATGTGAATACTATATGCATGGCACACTGCCTAATGACACTTTGGTAGAAGGTGGCCATTTTCAAAAATGGCCACCATTTTAAAGTTTTTTTTACTATAACTCAGAAAGTAGTGGAGCCTTTTTGTCCATATTTGGTATGTGAATAATATAAGCATGGCACACTGTTCTAATGACAATTTTGGTAAAAGGCGGCCATTTTGAGAAATGGCCACCATTTAAACATTTTTTTACTATAACTCGAAAAGTAGATCTTGTTCATATTTGGTATGTAAATACTTTAAGCATGGCAAACTGTTTAATGCCACTTTGGGGAGTAGGCGGCCATTTTGCAAAATGGCCACCTTAATATTCATTTTTATTTGTTATTTTACGTTTTTTACTATAACTCAAAAAGTAATAGAGCAATTTTGTTCATGTGAATACTCATAGCACATTGTCTTATGACATTTTGGCATGTAGACGGCCATTTTGAAAAATGGCCACCATTTTTTATGTGGCTACTTAGAAGCATATAACACTTTCTGATGACAACATTTTTAAAATGGTGGCCATTTTTGTGGTTTTTACGATTGGTTGTTCGATGGGATTGCTACTGCTACGCTTTGGCATTGCTGTTGTCTAGTTCTATACTATGTTTCTGGCCTCCTTTAAGTTCCATATTTTCACACAATATAAAACATTTCTGATTCCAGTGTGTTCTGAATATAATCATGTTAGGACATGGAGTGTAACAAGATTTCGTGGTATGATCTCTACACAGCCTGGTTCCATGCCCCTGGCCTCTTTTAAGATTGTATCTCTAGAAGATATGGAGCCAAAGGTCAACTACTCTGCCGGGAATGACTTTGGTTAGTTGTTTTTGAAAGAAATGTCATGACATCAAGTTTTGATATGCAATATATTTAGAGAAAGAACATGCATGAAATAGGTTTACTACATATAATATATGTTTCGATAAAATGTTTACCATTTTTGAGATATTTGACATTAAAAACAGAAAAATACTTCATTTTTCAATTGGTTTCAATTTGACGTTCAGGAGTGCAAATATGACCCTAGGTTTGAGATTTGACCATTGGTTGACCTTCTGTGACCTTTGAAAAGTTAAAAAAGTTGATTTTTCAAATTGATTTTTTTAGATTCAAATTTAGGAATAATTAATCATACAAAACCTACTGAAATTTTCAAGTTCAAAGGTTAAGGTCATCAAACTAAGTCACAAACGGTGTTATCTAAGTTTATAAAAGTTCAAAACTACAAATCACTATTTTTGGATGAAAGTCAGGATACTTTTTTGATAAACATCTGAAAGTTCTCAGGTCTTCAAATTTGACCTTAGATTTGAGATTTGATCTCTGCTTGACCTTCAGTTACCTTCGAATGTTCAAAAAAAGTTTATTTTTCAAATTGATGTTTTGGATTCAACTTTAGGTCAGCTTAATTACTAATGACCCAATTAGGTCTGAAAAAGGTCAGAGGTCAAGGTCATTAAAGTTAAGTTCCCAAAAGGTGTAATCTAAGTTTCTCAAAGTCCGAGACCACAAATCAACTATCTATTGATAATTAAAATTTTGCATTATCTTACAATTGATGTGAAAATAACAGAAAAGTTTTAGGGACAAGATGGTACATATCAAATGAAACTTATATTTCAAACTCCCAAATGGATGGATTTAAAACAAAAACTATTAATGCTTTCACTTTTCATAAGGACCATTTGGGGAGCAGGATGACCAGCAGATATTTGTGCAGAAAGTGGTACCAGAAACAGACATTTTGTATGTTAGGTTGTCATCAAATGGAAAGAGGTGAGGTGTCTTCATCTTTCAGTAAGCATTTACATGTATTACATACCTTGCGAAGCATTTGTATTGAAGTCAATGGAGCTGAAGGTCGGCTATGTATTCCTGTATAGCCGCCAAATGTTTTACCATGACAATCTTATGAAGTCATGTTTTCATTTCTCCCAAATTTCACTGGCACTGGCAACATGACGTCATTGATATAACATAGCCATGGAAATAAAGGTGTGTAATACAACAATTATGTCTGTATCATTGAACATATGCCTTCGGTCTGTTGTAATATAGCCCTCGCAACCTCATGCTATATTGTTGACAGACATCAGGCATATATTCAATGATAGGGACATAATGGGTAATTATAAATGGTTGTAATGTTATTGAAACATTAGATCCTTTTAATCATGGTCAGCTCAGAGGAATTAGAAGGGAAATAGAGTGTAGAATGATGGAAGTAATATTTTCAAAAAGTGTGTCATTTTCCTTGGAATAATGATTTTGCTTTCTGAAAAAAAAGAATTGAGATATATCTGCTCTTATCGGTACATTTTCACCACACGATCCAGTAAAAATTGCACTCTCTGGTAAAAATCACATACAGGTGGGTCATAAAGCTGCATCTAAATCACAATAATTATCCTATCTGTTTATGGTCAATTAAGCTGAATCACATATTTACCTACCCTATTCACTCTGGCGTCACTTTATCTCAAGTTTCTTCTAGCTGTTTTGGTCAAAATCTGGTTTGTATTACTTCCCAATATACCACAATTGTGTAAAAAGCTTCAATGAATACTAAAGATAATATCCTTGTCTTTTAAGTACATGACATGACATTGACATGTTTTAGACATGTCAATTTTGCTGTAAAATGTACCAATAACAGCGAATTTCACCAGAGAGTGCTGTTTGAAACCTACCTGTGATAGAAGTTAGTGAAGATTTTTTGAAATTAAAGATGAAGAAATTCGAGAAAAGAGGACCTGCTATGACAGATAGAAAAATAGAGTTATATAGGACATTAAAGCTAGAAATGTAGATATTTAAGAAACACATGGCAGCCATCTTGAAAAATGGCGGCTTTTACATGCTATTTTACGATTTTTGCTATAACCTGAAAAGTAGTGGAGGGATATCATCTTTGATATGTGAATACCCATAATAGCGAGATAAATAGTGACATAAAAAAGGGTGAAAGCGCCGAAAACGGAACAAATCGTGGAACTTTCCATATATGACCAGACAACCTTCCTGGGTGTAAAAAGCAACTGTGCCAAAAATTTCCTCCATTTTTTATCTACTTTTCGCAATTTTTACCCCTACCCCTAAAATTTATAGGGGTAGGCTTAATGACCATCCATAACATTTTAGGATTATCATTAAATAGTATCATAATTTCAAAGTTGGGACCTTTTACCATAATACATATGATAATGAGTGAGATTGCAGTCAATTTTTAGCAAAATGAATATTTACTTATCTTTAATTAATTCCTTTTATCTCTTTTCCATAGTGGCTCTACATAATAAACAACGTAATTTTAATTGAAAATAAAGTTTGACAAACTATGTGACATCTGATGAGTGATTTGAATGCAAATACAGAATAATCTAGGAAAAAGTGTATCTTTCTGAAACAACTACCAAAATCTCTTCTTGTTTTTGACAAGGTCATGATTGAGTGACAATGAGCATCAACGTTTATGATAGGATCTAGATTAGAGGTGTCAAGTATTAACCGGTTAACCGGTTAACCGCCGATAATGCCTTGACCGGTCTGAGTTTTTATGGGCGGTTAGTTGACCGTGTATAATTCTGTTATTTCCCGCACTTATTTTGCATGCTAATCCGTTTGGTTTTATGGTGTCAGTTTCACATAACTCCTTACAAGATCCAATCAGCAACTTTAATCCCTGCCACATTGCTTTCCCGCGCTTACTTTGCATTTTAATCTGTTTGTTTTTCAAGCGTCAGTTTCATGTGAGCTACTCATACATGTGATAGGTCCGATAATTCCTTACAAACATCCAATCAGCAACTTTAATCCCTGCCACATTGCTTTCCCGCGCTTACTTACATAGAATAGCGTAAAGCTTGACGAACGTAAAAAATAAACGCCGATTTTTTCAACTTTCAAGATCGAAGATGAAGATTTCATTTGAAATTATCAGTTCAAATTTCCCGCCGGTTAACCGACTTTAAAAACTCAAGCGGTTAATTGACACCACTAATCTAGATCAGTTTTTGTAAGTATGATTTTGACCTACATGATTAATAAAAATAATCAAGAGGTTATTCTGCTTATTTTGATTAAAGAGGCTCTATGCCATAGGATAGCAAAATCAAGACCCCTCTGGAGTTTTTGCATATTGAGTTTCACCACATATATACCCATCTACTTACCAAAGAAGAAGTCCCAAATCCCCCTCTTTCAGTGTTAATTTCGCGACTGTGCTGGCCAATCTAATTCTTTTTGAAGAAATTAATTCAATCTGAAGTGTGAATATACCGGGAAAGTCGTCTTGTTATCTGATTGGTCGTTGAATTTGTTCATCATAAATCTGATTGGCTGCCTGGTTCAAGGCACTTGTGGGCGCTTGTGTGACTCAATGGGGATTCCTCTTGCTAGCTGAGGAATCGATTGTGTTTAATTCTGGAGTTTGGTTGTTCTGTTGATTATTTCCGATATTTCGGCAATAATATACCCAAAAGTTATTCTCAAGATATATCTATGGTATGTGAGATATTATATGAGCAATAACAATAGGACATCATTGATTGTCTGGGGGAGAAACCTATGGCATAATGCATCTTTAACTGTTATGTTTTAAAATATGATATTGTTGGTCTAATAAGGGCAGTTTTGAATTAAGAATGAGTGTTATGTGTATTGGGAGGGGGTCTTGCTACTTGGGTAGATTTCAGGTAGATTACCAATCAATACAATTTTGCCTCTTGATTTTGAATCTTTGATAGATACCCAGCAGAGTGAAGAAACAGGGTCGCCTATATTCAAATTCTGGTACATGGTACTCCAATTACAAGTTCTGGGTCTAACAAATGTTAGAGCTGTGAGACTTGGGGACTTCAAGCTCTACAAAGAAACTATCATGGAAATCATGCCATGGTTTGTCTCCCTGGATCATACCAATTATGCCCGCTGGGTACCTGTCCATGTAAGTGATATGGTTCAGCTCAAAGAAATCCACCCTGAAGTTCACAATGGTTTCATGAAGGGGCATTTCACTGTCAGCAAGTCAAGAAAAAGCTTCTCCTCCATGTCAATAGACCAAGCTCATGAGCAAAATAATAGTGTGATCAAAGGTGAGGGTGGAGCTGTGGGGTTGTTCGACAATCCAACCGCATTACAATAGTGGATGGTCGATGGTCCAGAGATCGCAAGAATGTTAACTGAGTTTGAGGATGAGATGAAGTATAATGATGGTCCTTGCAAACCATGAGCACAGTGTTAGTTATCAAACCAGTTTCAACAAATATGTCAATTCCCTTACTTAGGTTATCAATGATTTAGGAAACCCCTTTATTGCAACATCAAAGGAACTTTGGACACTTGATACTAGAGATGTAATGTCAAGCAGTGCAGTTGACACATTGACCACAATTGAGAAAAGGGGGAAAAGTCAATGTGAAGTATATATAAAGGAGAGAATTATTGAAAGATCAAAAGCCATCACCAGACCCTATCAAGAGAAACAATTTCAAGATCTTCAAACAAATCTAAGTCAAGTTCAAAGCTAGCAAGCTTGAAAATGACACTGCCCTATTTTCACAACTATACATAGCGTGCCAGAATAGACACGGCAACTTAGATGAACTTTTCCGACATGAGAACAAGGCATTCCCTCCATCCCTTTCACAAGATGGCACAATCAAAACTGGACTCAAAGCAAATATCTTAAAACCAGTGGAAGACCTTGTTCCAAATAGAGAGATCAGATGTTGAAGCCCTGTTTCTTGATGGTGCCGTAATAGTCCACCTGCTGAAAACTCAAGAAGCAAGAACCTTCCTACAATACTCAAATGACATATTTAATAAGTATACTGCAGATCAACTGAATAGAGTACAAAGACTTTATAATTGATATTGTATGGGATCAATATATACCAAATAGTGTCAAATCTTCAATAAGAAAAAAGCATGGATCTGGAAAGCATCAAATAGTTTATCCAGAAAACAAATTGCCATGGAATTGGCCAGAATTTCTACGCTCGGATGACAAGAAAAGTGATCTCTTTACCTTCCTTGCATCAAATGTCTCAGCCATTCCAGTACCAGAGAATAAAATCCTGATTACAAAAATTGGGAATTCTGCAGAGGCATATCCTAAGCAGCATTCTTTTCAGATTTCACCATCATCCCATGAAGAGGCAGATTCCCGAATCTTTCTGCACATATATGATGCAATGAAAAAAGGCTTCACAAAAATGACGATTAGAACAGTTGATTCAGACATTGTTGTTCTGGCAGTTAGTACAACTTAACATTCAAATCTGGCTCACCTTTGGCAAGGGAAAGTCCTATAGATACCTTCCAGCCCACGAAATTGCCCATGAAATGACTCCTCAGAAAGCCATGTGTTTCCCAATATTCCATGCTATGACTGGGTGTGACACCACATCAGGCTCTCATGGAAAATTTAAGACATCAGCCTGGAACCAATGGAGTACCTACCCTGAATTGACTACAGTATTAACAGAAATCTCAATACGACCCAATACCCTGCTTGATGCCTATTTTAGAGCAGTTCATTATTCTGGTCTCCAACTTAAAACAAGCAATGAAACATCAATCAATGCTGCGAGGAAGGAGATGTTCACAAAGAGGACTTCAATAATATCACACATTCGTCCAACATCAGATGCCTTTTACAGCATATGAAGAGAGTCATATACAAAGCTGTATTTATTTGGGGGCAACCACTTACAGCGAATCCTCAAGTTCCTTCCCCAGCTGAGTGGGGCTGGATATTTGAAGACACCAAATGGATACCAAGGTGGACAACCTTACCCCATGCATCAGACGCTTGCCAGGCTCTCATAAATGTAGCTGCAAAAACCAATGCATATCAACACGATGCAACAGCCTGAAAGGAAATCTTGTTTGTACAGCATTATGTGTGTGTGATGGCAATTGTTCTTCATAAGGATACTGCAACATACCAAAAAGTAACTATGACACTAATAGACACTAGTATAAATCCTTCTATTGATAAGATTAATAAAACTATGATTTAAAAATGTGTGCAAAGTGAAACTAAAGGAACTATGAAACAGATATAGATAGTTGATATATGGAGTCTAACTGCACTCAGAAGCCAAAAGAAACCACAAGTGAAGCCGTATTGACCATTTTTTCTGTATATCTAAAAGATGGGTGTGGGCCTTTAACAGTGAAAAAGGTGAAAAATAATAGTCATGTGAAGCATTAGATATAGATGTAATTTTAAAATCATATATCACTTATTTGATTTACTCCTGCTACTGTGATATGGTGCAAAATATTCAATACAAGAAAAGTGGGCGTCGCCCATCACCACCCTTTAACATAGCAATCGAAAATCAATGGTATTTCATATTTTTACTTCAACATTAACTTCTTAACATGATAAGGTTATATTAAATTTGAAGTATGAGCATAATTTAGTAAAAAAAATTGTGTCAAAATTTTTTTAGCCCCCCCCCCCTCCATGACCATGGGGGGGGGTAAGAATTGTAAAATTAGGGTAGTTCCTATGGAGCGATTTTTTGGCACAGTTGCTTTATTTAAAGAGTAGCAATCAGTGATCATTTGAGGAAAGTTTCACGATTTGTTCCGCAAACGGCGATTACTTTACACTATTTATCCCGCTATAAGCATGCCACACTGTTTTATGACTCTTTGGCTAGAAGGCAGCCATTTTGAAAATGGCCACCATTTTTACATGTTCTTTTACATTATTGACTATAACTCAAAAAGTAATAGAGCAATTTTGCTCATATTTGATATCTGAATACTCATAACCATGCCACACTGTTTTATGACTCTTTGGCTAGAAGGCAGCCATTTTGAAAATGGCCACCATTTTTACATGTTCTTTTACATTATTGACTATAACTCAAAAAGTAATAGAGCAATTTTGCTCATATTTGATATGTGAATACTCATAAGTATGGCACACTGTTTTATGACTCTTTGGCTAGAAGGCAGCCATTTTGAAAATGGCCACCATTTTTACATTTTTTTACATTATTGACTATAAATCAAAAAGTAATGGCTAGCAACCATTTTGAAAATGGTAGCCATTTTTATGTTTGTTTTTTAACTATTTTTGCTATAACTGAAAAAGTAGTTTTTAAAAATGTTTTTACCAAGTGAGATTGATATGATATTATGAAGTGATCTCTTAGTGATTAATTATCCCAACGAACGAAGTTCGGTAGGGATATAGTGAAGCCCTCCGTCCGTCAGTCCGTCCATCCGTCAGTCCGTCCGTCTGTCCGTCCGGAAGATAACTCAAATACTATTAGACGGATTTTCTTCATATTTAGCGGAAAGATGTGTATTGGTGAATAGTTTTATGCAAAAAAAATTTTTTCAAGATGGCCACCGCTTTAAAAAATTACGGGACTTTTTCGCAAAAATCATAAATTTTTCATTCTAAACCAAAGTAATTAATATTATTGTTTGAAATTTTGGTAGTATATTCACAACATTTATCTATTTCACATATATTCCGTGTTTTTCATCCTGACCCCCAGGGGCCCTGTATGGGGGGTCGGGAAAACAGAGATTTTCGCTAATTTTAAGATCTTTCTGAAGTATAGCTTTATTATACTCAAATGAAAGGCAATTAAGAGTAGATTGCAAATATTGTATCTTTTTTCTGATTCGAGCCTCGTAAAATTCAAAATGGCCGTCTAATGTATGATTACGCAATAATTTTTCGATCCCTTCAAAGTATGGCTATATTATACTCATATTGAAGGAATTTTGGAGTAGATCACAATTATGGTATTATTTTTCAGATTTGTAGCTCAGAAAATTCAAAATGGCTGCTTTGCAGGAATTCGCAATTCTAAAATCTAATTTTTTCAATTTTAACCAAAATAATGAGTATAATTGATTGGAATTCAGTAATTGATATTTTGTTCGTTGGGATTTGCTACTCCGCGGAGTTGCCGTTATCTAGTTCAACACAATCATGTTTTTACCAAGTGAGAGCGATATGATATTATGAATTGATCTCTTTATTTAAATCAGCTTTATTTATGTCCTTATTGGTACATTTCAGAATTTGTGAAATACGTTCAGTAGATGGTTCCACCATCACATCATTCTGCGTACATGAGTGTGAAGGCTCTAACCGCATTGGGTCTAGACCACGACGCTATCTCTTCACTGGCCACTCTAATGGCTGTATTCAGATGTGGGACCTTACCACTGCTGTTGATCTTATGACAAGAACTGAAGAAGGTTTGTTCCATAGTTTACTTTTATTAGTTTGAAAGTTTGCAGTATTATCATCATGACCTTAAAAGTTGCTTTATTTAAATTTTTATTTTCAATTTATTTATAAGGAGGCCCCTTCTTCTTATTCTTTATTCTTCCCTACCCTTTTTCTCCTACTTCCAACTACCTTTCAACTATCTCCTACATGCACCTTTCAAGAACCTTGGCAGGAAATTAAATTTTATTTAGGTCAAGGTCAAAGGTCAAAATCTAAGTCAAATCAAAGCTCTTTCCAAGTTTCTTAAATCCTGACACTACATTTCAATATTTTTACCTGAATTTTGGCATACAGATAGATATTAGTATCATTGGCGTTGCTAGGATTTCTCAAGGGGGTGTGCATGGGGCAAATTTTTCAGATTAATGAGGCAAATTTTTCTTTCAATGAAGAAAAAAATCGAAAGGGCCAGGGGAGCAAAGCATGCCAGTGAGCCAAATAGGTAGTCTTACACATATCACGGGCAGGGCTCACATTTCAATTTAGAAAAAATACTTGAGCCCCTAAAATCCAAATTGTACCCAAATTTGAAAATTTATGGCCCATCCATATAATGATAATTTGAACTAAAATGAATAAATAATGCCCAAAAGGCCAAGTAATCCGGGACTCAAATAAACTTGAAAGAAGGATGCAGGCACACCCGACACGACCCCCTGGCAACGGCCATGAGTATTCTATTAGTCTAAGCCTTTTGCCATCTGAACAACTCTTGTCTAGATTTTGAGATATTGAAGGTCAAAAAAAGGTCAAAAAATTTGCAAAGTCAAAGGTCAAGGTCATCAAACTAAATCACAAACTGTGTTTTCTAGGTTTCTCAAAATTGATCAATACAAATCAATATTTTTAAATTCAAGTCAGAAGATATATTCCTCTAAAGGTTCTACACATACAGTAGCGATTGATTTTTAAGGATAAAAACCCAAATGTGGGTGGATATTTTGAATCTCAGAGGCACCACCTTGTACAAAAAGTAGACCAGTACAGAATCTACTAGTTTAATGGACATATGAAGCGATTTTTGGTCAATGTTCATGAGAGAGACCAAGATCATAGGGCTTTCACCTCTGCCAAGATACAATCAAAAATTCAAAGGATTTTTTGACCCAACTTTTGTTATTTTTGCATTGCAATGTTTGCACATGGCCTTTCAAGAAAATATTTAAGCAACAATTTAGAATAATCAATTTAATTCATATTATATATGGTTTTTCTTCTCTTACTAACATTATTTTATAAAGTGTGTAGCTTGCCTTGTCAGATTTTCATAAAGATATTTAGATTTTAACATCCTAATGTTGATTCATTATCAAAAAATTTATAATTTTGAAAATACTTTACCACTAATGTAATTTTTTATAAAATTGACAGTTAACTCCAAAGTGTCTTCTCAATTGCATAAAGTACATTTTTTGTTTTCTAATATTTCATTTTTTGAATACAGAAATCAGAAATTTGCCCCCTCTAACAACTTAGTCGATTACAATTTTGTCTCATTTTGAGCTGGTATGCCCTAATCTGGACTCCTTAATAATGTTATCCTCAGTAAGAATGTTTTCTGTTTCAGAGAAACCTGTCACTGGTGGGCCAACTGCCCAGGAACTGGTACATCTACTTGATCAGTGTGAGCTTACGAATTCACGTCAAACAACGCCAAGTGTAAGCCCCTCCCCCTCTGTCATGGCGGCCAACTCTCACCGTCTCTCCTTATATGGACATGGTGCTAGCTTTCAAGGAGAACAAGTTTCTGAGGCAGTATCAGGAATCGACTTTAGAATAACAAGATTTTAAATGCAATAAAACAAACTGAATAGAAGAAATTATGAAAAACACTCCCGTTAAGTTGCTAATACATAAACCAATTAGTTGTGAGCTCCCGAGCAGTTGTGCAGTACTTTGATTTTATATTATTTATTGTGGAAATGCTATGTAATATCAATTTTGAGCTTACATTCTTAATATATTATTGTCTAATTATCCCATCTGACGAAGTTCGAGGGGATATAGAAAAGCTGTTCATCCGTCCGTTCATATTTTCACAAAACCTTGATTAAAATCATGAGTTTTGTAGATAGGCTTCATTTGACGTGTCAGTATATGAACTACAATGGGTCCTAATCTACGAAGCTTCACTTCATTTGCCAGTTATGTACAAGTAGTTAGTAATCCTATTGTACTGAAAGACACCCTATTGTGTTTTTGTTGTAAAGAGAGAATGACCTTCTCCATTCATCGACAGATTGAGGTACTTCCACAAGCCAGACCCCCTCTGGTATTGACACCATTATATAATTCAAACATGAAATAAGATAAGGTCCTAAGTGTGGAAGATACACAATATGAAAGTATAGCAAAAGTTTTAGTTTCGAAAAGGAGGCCATTTTTAAATTGCCACTATAGTCAAGAATCCATGCTCCCTTGAATGTATTGCTTAAGGTAGGTGCAACATAGAACCTTCTACAAAAATGAAAAAGCTTATTTGGAAAGACATTCTGGACCATTTTGTCATCTATCATTGTTTTAATTTCTTTGATAATGACAAATGAAAAAAATAATGCAATGGAAAGTCGCAACTAGATTTAGCTTGAATTTAGGTTTTGTGTTTTCAGGTGTTGCTCTTTGTGTTCTACCTTAGCTTTAATGATGTTTTGACATATTCTCTAGGTTGAATACCTAGGTTAAAGCTACAATATACATCAATGAGGGAGACCATGGTGCTATTATTCTGAAAACCTTTAACAAGGTTCATTTCAGCATATGATATATTATTTTAGGGGGTATTTTATGATATGTATTTTCAGTATGTTGCCCTATGTGTCCCACCTTAATAATGTTTAATATGCCCTCTAGATTGAATGCCTATTGTATACAAATTGAGGTGATCATGGTACTATTGTTCAGAGCACATTTATTGAGGTTCATTTTTTTGTTCGGTGGGATTTGCTACTCCATGGAGTTACTGTTTTTTTCTAGTTATTAACATGTCAACTCTCAACTTATGTTATCAATTTAACAGGAGTGTTAAATATTAAAGAAATGTGCTTAACCTATTTAGTATTTATGATCTCTTCAAAGAATGAATGGTAGATGTAGACTTTTATGTATGTAGACTCTCACATTTCAATTCCATACATTGAATGGATATCTCATGTTCTGTAATTTTATGGGGCTTTCTCTAATTGCTTGAGGCAAACAAGCAAATGTCAGAATATGCTAGTTTTTGTTGGCTCACTTAGTTAGCCTATGTAATCATTTACTTAAATGTTCTTGTGTCAGTCTGCCTATGGAATCATTTACTTAATTGTTCTTGTGTCAGTCTGCATTTAATTAATTGTTCTTGTGTCAGTCTGCCTATGGAATCATTTACTTAATTATCTTTCTGTCAGTCTGCCTATGTTATCATTTACTTTATTGTCTTTCTGTCAGTCTGCCTTTGGAATCACTCACTTAATTATCTTTCTGTCAGTCTGCCTATGGAATCATTCACTTAATTGTCTTTCTGTCAGTCTGCCTATGGAATCATTTACTTAATTATCTTTCTGTCAGTCTGCCTATGGAATCATTCACTTAATTGTCTTCCTGTCAGTCTGCCTATGGAATCATTTACTTTATTATCTTTCTGTCAGTCTGCCTGTGGAATCATTTACTTAGTTATCTTTCTGTCAGTCTGCCTATGTTATCATTTACTTTATTGTCTTTCTGTCAGTCTGCCTTTGGAATCACTCACTCAATTGTCTTTCTGTCAGTCTGCCTTTGGAATCACTCACTCAATTAATTGTCTTTCTGTCAGTCTGCATTTGGAATTAAATATCGCATTTTTGACAATATTCAAGCCTATCATTTATAGTGTTTTCAAGTCAGATAATATCTGCTGCAATTTTGCCATTTTACCTACCGTTACTTGTGTAGTATACAAATAGCCTGTAACAATAATTGTGTTATTGTGTGGTATTGTGTTATAAGAACGTATGTCACATGTAATGATGATAGGGAGAATTCTATAATGATGTATGGGTTTAAAATTTTATGAACCATCCATTACCAAATTTGAAATTTAAAATTTTGCCATTTTACCTACCGTTACTTCATCTAATTTTTAATAAAAAGATATGATGATGGGAAATGATAAAAGTCAAAAGAAGTATTCCTTCATGCATACTAAATTGTTGTAACTTGTGAATTAAGGAAAAAGCATATATTTCACCATTGTGCCATTTTGATACATGGAATATATAAGTATGTTTGACACATTGTATACAAATAGCCTGTAACAATTATGATATTGTGTGGTATTACGTTATAAGAACTTATGTCACATGTAAGGTTGATAGGGAGAATTCTATAATGATGTATGTGTTTAAAATTATAGCGGAATCCCCTGGAATGGAATATGATATTTATATTATTTATAATAAAGAAATGATTGTGCCATATATATAGTGTTAATGTTATAGCTTATGAGAACCACATACTTGTTATTATTCAATGCTAGTAACTGAAAAGAATTGCATCAATGACTCACAATATTATTAGCAGGAGGGACATTACATGTATACTCATTTAGCAGTCATCCTGCCACCAAAAAGAATTGTTTTGCTGCCCACTTACATTATTGCCAATGTGACAATATTCATGAAGATCGTCAAAGTAACAAAAGCGAGGGACTAAATATGTGAATTGTGTCTTCATTAATATACCAAACATAGAACCGCATGTATATTCTCAAACTCGACTATCTTCCTCAACTTTGAGCCAAATTATTGTCCACAACTTGACTCATAAGTGGTGTGTAGAAACGAGAAATAAAAATATCTCACCGAAAACGAAGCCTGGAAGTTTTTCCATCTTGTTACATATCGTCATCGTAACTAGGTGAGTACCAGTGATAAAGAACTAAAACATTGCACCAAAATTATAAGGAGAAACTGAAGTGCGATTTACAATATTATACCCAGTTTTAAGAACATACAAGGGGCGATCCATTTATTCTGATAAAAATGCTCTCATTTTGTGATTTTTTTCACATATCCCTCTCATTTTTTCAGAAATTGTAGATTATGTAATTACACATACAATGCTAAAATATTATAGCTATATCTTAAATTATCAATGAGATAAGGTTGCCATGGTAACCTGTATTAAGGGTAATCAGGTCAATTCAATTATAACATATAAATATCATAATAACTTCTTATTTTAATTATTCTAAAGCATGCGGAAATCATGCATCTTTTCTAAAAAAGTTCGGTATTGTTACTCGTTGTTACTTGCTAAACAAATGTTTATATGTCCTCACTTGTCTATAACATCACAACAAATCACAATAGCATTGTAGGACAGAATGGGTCAATTGACATTACATGTTATGAGACACACCAAAAATCAAATTGTCAGATGAGGTTAATGTGGCTGATGCAGAATGTGACATTAACGGATACATTAGGGAATACCATTAGATTTTCTTTTCTTTCAAGAATAAGAGGACACTGTCAGAGACATACATGAACTCATTAAGTGCATGGGCAAGGTGTTGTATCTGCATAAAGAATCTATAGGTAGTATTGTAAAGAGGAGGGCAAGGTCACTGTTGAAGATCATCCACAATCTGGTTGCAAGAGCTTGCGGACAGAGAATAACACTATGATAAATTGAGATGTTACTTATGAAAAGATAGCTATCCCACTGTATAAATTATCAAACAAGGGCAACAGGGGTATGGAAAAGATCAATGAATAATTGGCAATGAATGGAAGATGCGTTTGATCTGCTTAAAATAGGTACCGAGGAATGATTAAATTAACATATTTATCTATTTTAGACGTTATATTTTAACTGACCTGCCTACCCTAAATACAGGTTACCATGGCAACCTTATTTCAAGATTAATTTAAGATATAGCTAAATTATTTTAGCATCGTATGTGTAACTACATAATCTACATGTTCTGAAAAAATGAAAGGGATATGTGAAAAAATCACAAAATGAGAGCATTTTTATCAGAATATATGGATCGCCCCTTGTATATGTTAAAAAAACAACTTTTGAAAGAGAACAATGTTTAAGCCTCCAAAACAAAAATCACATGCAATCATTTTCACAACTGAGATTAAGTTCACATAAGTTACAAATAGAACTGGGTAGACATGTGAAACCACGGCCAAAACCTGAATATGATATATTATGTAGCTTTTGTGGGAAATAGAAAATGAAGTTCATTTCCTCCTTGGGTAACAGTGATAATGGCCATAGCATCATGTTCATATGTTAAGACAATCCAAGCTACTTTCATAATGGCTCATAAATAACTGATATATTAGTCTCTGTTATGTGGATTTTTCAATAGATCTCAATATAATCAGCTGAATACATCATATATATTTTCATTATCCATCATTCCAACAGAGACGATATTACAATGTTAGTAATTACTTTCAACTTCTGCGATATAATTGACGTTTTTTCCCTTGCAAAAAATATCATTTTAGTAATGAATATTTCACCCCAACTCTCCTTCTAAATGTGAACTGAAGATATGGTCCATACGTTTTGCTGGGAATAATATACATGTACCCATTTACTTTATTATTTATATACTTAGATCATTATTTTGCATTATGTTTTGCTTTTTAAATGTGCCACCATAGTTTTTTACACAGGTAAATGCATATACAGGTACTGCGATTTGATATAATATCCCTACATTGGGTACATTGATAAATTAATTAATGAAATGATAGGTGTGTTACATTTTCAAGAGGTTGTGTGATCCTATAAAATATACTCAATTCACAGACTATGAGAGCTGACAAACTGAAAATCTTGAACAGTAATTGAATATTACATTTTCTTGCATTCTTATAAATGGATTTTGGATTATATTTGACAATATACAGCTGAGCAGATTAGTAAACAGTTTATGATACATTTTCCAAACACAAAGAACTTTGGTGGAATTTTACAGTGTATTGTCTGCATTTTTGGATTATACATTCGTGTTCATACAGCTTATTAGCTTGAGAATATAATATATTCAAGGTTGGAATTCAGATTGTTATGGACAAATAAGATTTAGTTACATTTTAAAGTTTTTGAATGGTAAGTTAAATTTTATATTTCACTGTTTAGAATTCAAGCATTTTATAAAATAAACATTTTAATGTATTTAGCAGATTTTCTCACAACATACTTTTCTCACAATTTACATCAAGTTATGTGTATGACATACAGGATGTCCAAAAATATAATTATACTGGTGCTGAATTCATAAATACTGTACTTATCGAACAATGTTACATTAGTTTTATGAAAAGTTGTTCCAGGTTCTGTGATGTCAAGTTACCATAGCAACCATAACACTAACAGCTTTTCATCAAATATTTTAAAAACTATGCTCTTCAAGTCTAAATATACATGAAAGTATATTAGAGGAACATTAACATGATTGGAGCAGAATTAACAAAATACCAGCTCTAGTTCTGTTACATTTGGGACACCAAGCTTATATAAGATGACCTTATGATTTGAAATGGGTAAATTCAAGATGTGAAGCAACAGCAGGTAGAAGTATATGGCAAATCCAATTGCTTAATACATAAAACCTGCAAATAGAACACCTGTAACATGATTAGTTGAACATAATAATCTGTTCACATGTCAGTATGTTTCAAATGCATCTAGAGGGGGAGGGGGCAGGGGGAGTGGCGCTGGGGCCAATTTTTTTTATTTTTCTTAAATTCATCATTTTCTCCTTATAAGTGGGCCTACCTTTCTTGCTTTCTTGAATGATTTTCTTTTTATTTCGAGGAAGAAGGTAACATTTGGTGACATATGTATAATATAATATACATGTATAGATGCATGTATCATGATGTGATAGACTAGCACTTTCTTTTATTAAATATTTCTAGTTTATATAAGCTATAGATGTCTGGTGTCTTGTTAAACAAACCTTTAACATTATAATTGTATAAGCGTGGTTGAGCCCCCCCCCCCTCCACCAAAACCTGACCCCAGCCATGTCCCACAGACCCTGCTTATAATATTGACTGATTGACTTTGTTCAACCATTTTTGACATTTGGACACATTCCTTTAGTATTGTCTAGGATCCTCATCCTTGGGTTGAATATTTCAAATATCATCATTTATTTTTGAAGTAATTTAGACCATGTAAGTTAAATACCATGTTGATTAATTCTGTTGAACCTGAGACTAACATAGTCTCAGGTTGAACGTACTGTAGTAGCTGACCTCATTTTCTTGCGAAAATTGTGCATGGAATTTGACTTTATAATTATTCAGTAGACATGTTCAAAGTCAAGCTAGTTTTCTAAAAACACAATTTATTATTGGGAATATCAAGTCCGGCTTTAACACGTAGTTCAATGGGAGAGCTAAGGTTGCCAAACTTATGGAGGGGAGTGTATGTATGCTATGTAAACGCCACTTTGCAATGAGAATAACACAATTTAACTTTGTTTGTTTGAACATCTATATCACCTGTATATCAGGCCTGTCAACTGTCCCGCAATTTGCGTATTTGTCACGCATTTGCTGAAGAATTTGAAGTCACGCCAGTTTTTTTTGCGTGACAGAAAATGTCACGCAAAATACGCATTTTACCTGGTAATTGTCAAGCAAAAATATTTCTGTAGAAATTTTTTCGAAATATGTTTACGATACGGTAAAAATACGAACGCCGGAAAAAACCGCCCCCCCCCCCCCCCCCCCCCCCCCGTTGACGATATCGCGAGCGTAGCGAGCTCGAAAAATTTGAGGTGTTCAAAGTTTGGCAAAGGTGCTCAAACTTTGGCCAAAGGTGTTTAAAAGTTGGCCAAAGGTGTTCAAAATTTGGACAAAAGTGTTCAGATTTGGACTTAGGTGTCCAACATTTTGAAGTCACTCATATTAGGTGGTCCCAAGTTGACAGCCCTGTGTATATGCCCTTGTACTTTCATCTTTTGACAGTTTTATCAAATACCAGCCCATAAAGGAATCATTCAGTTGATGAAATTTACTCTCAAATACACCCTTTACCAATGAAAGAGTGCTCGTTCATAGAGCTGTAAGTTGTAATTTTCGGAGAACTGGGTTTCGGACAATTGGGTTTCGGACAACTGGGTTGACCCCATTTCAGCCAATTCTGCTCCACCCCATTGTACAGTGAAATGGCAGTGCCTCTGATCTAACAGCCATATGTGACATTAATATGCAAGATATTACATCATAATTGATTATGTTGTTATAAGAATTGCCTCAAGATAATGTGTAAACTAAATTTGAAAATTAATCAATTTTTGAAAAATTATAAGGTTAAATGTGCCCTGGTTTCGAGAATTTTTTTAGCTGCTCCACAGACCCCTAGCAACTGTTGCCATGGTAACCACTGTTGCTAGGTATCTATTGGAATAAATTAATGGGTATGTTCATTCATTATACCAAGTTTTGTTGCAATTGAATGAATATAAGATGCTGCCTCAGAACAGAGACATATGAATATGTCTCTGCTCAGAATTGTCTCACTAATTATGATATCCACTCTATGTATAAAGGGGTTATGCACTGGGAGGTTTTGGATACAGGGAATATCCCGAGGGATATACAATATATCTTCCCGAGGGACCGAAGGGACCGAGGGAAGATGTATTGTATATCCCAAGGGATATTCCATGTATCCAAACCGACCGTGCATAACTGGTGTATCTCATTCTTTTTTAAACTTTTTTAAACTTTTGAAAAATTCCCGGGAGCGGGATGGATATATTATATCTGCTCGCATTTGACCTGGAGCGGGACATATAATATATATCCTGCCCGCTCCTCAGATATGACATATATTCCCGAGTGATATCTACCCCAAACCCACTTAAGTATGAGATACAGACTAATACATTTGGAATCTAAACAGTAGCCTCAGTATTTCCCTAGTCTACAACCCGTGGTCTACAATAAAAACTTCAGTTTGCATATTTCAGATAATAATAAATCATTAAGGGACCAATGCTAAGACATGTAAGATTGATCTCGATAATAAATGAACTCTATTCTGATAGCTGAGAAAGCCCCCGGGAGGAATTTTCGTCATATTGTGGATGTTTCGTCCAGTGTGTTTCGTCTAGTGCTTTCTAAAATGACAGATATTTTTGTTCAAATTTATTAGAAATACACCTAAAATAGAGGACTAGGAAGCAGATATACAGCAATCTGACAATGGGATACTAGGAAGTTGTTGATAAGTTATGAACTGAGCGCAAGTGGCGGGATATAAAGGTAAAATTATTGCGAAAGTGACTGAGATCTGGAAATCCATTGAAACACGCACTTCAATTCAAGGCTTTGTATAAAAAACCTCATACCCATCTACCCACCTACGTGGGATATGATACAGTTATTGTAACATTGTTTGGTCATTTGACAATACTACTGTTATCCAGTATTATGAATTTCCAAATATTATCTAAACATTCGTGGTGCATCTTCAGGGCCATAGCCAGGATTTGCCAAGGTTCAAAAATGTCCAGGGGGGGTTCACATTTGACAATTTTGGCCCAAATATGGTTAAAATCACTTGAGAACTGCTTAAAAAGGATGGAAAAATGCATGATTTTGAAAGAATTTTATGCCAGGGGGGGTTCGCCTGAACCCTGCGAACCCCCCCCCCCCCCCCCCCCTGGCTACGGGCCTGATCTTGACCAGAGATTCAAAGACCTGACAAAACCGCATCCTCCGATCACAGGGCTTCAAAATCCAGAATATCTTCTTTCTTTTTACCCCCTGCTATAACCAAGTTGGACGCGCCCGATAAAACTGAATCACATGATCTAATTATGCGCCAATGACGTATGATTGCTGTCGCAGTGTTGCGACAGCCAATCAAATTGCAAGTTCTTAATCGGGGAAATGCTAACTGCTTATGGCAGGGGGGAAGAAGGAGGTACGGATTCTGGACACCTGCTTAGGAGGATGACAAAACCGCTGCTGTCCATCTCTCAGATTACTGTTAAAATTGTCTTCAAGCAGAGTCTCATTTTCATGTTGAACTTCTCACAAATATTGCTTAAGATTAATGTAGAAGTCCAACAGGACATTATCATCATCATCATGGTAATATGAGCCATTGTACAAAACGTGTTAATGTCAAGACATTCAATTGTAAGATTTGTTTTCTTTGCTTTGTGAATTGGTGCATTGTGGAGGTGCACTATTGACTTTCCTATTAATCCAGGGACCTTTTTTCGAAGCACTTATGTAATGTTTCTTTGATTATACTGGTTAGTGACATTACATAGTTATGATATGTATCAGTGGTATCATTATACTAAAGAAAATACTATGGCAGCAAGAATACAATATTGAACAAAACATAATATTCATAGGAAATACAATGATAAACACTGTTTCAAATGGTTAAATTCTGACAATTTATGATAATTTAGTGATATCATGGAACTGCTCCGCATACCCCTGACCACCGTAACAATGACAATCGTAACTTTAACACGTTTTGACTATATGTTATAAAAGTTGGTAGATATATTGTAATTAAAATTAGAGTGTTTGTATCTTTACTTTCCATGTATGTATGGGGCCATAGTGGCGGGCCAATAATGCATTAATGCCCAGCACTTTTCCAAATAAGATATCTTTCAATCCATATAATTTTTGCTATTTCAGCACTGGGCATTAACGATGGTAATAATACTAATAACGTCATTTCTGCGGGCAATATTAAACAAATACTGGATGATCAGGAGCTGGATATTTATAGGATATCCTATGATTTTGAGGAATATCATTTTTATCTACTCGGTGATATTGATATCTGCACGAGAGAGCAAAGCGAACGAGTGCATATATCAATATCACCGAGTAGATTAAAATGATATTCTGAAAAAAAATCATAGGATGTTCTTATTATCCTACACTTACAAGAAGTGTACTAAATGTATAATATCATTGCAAAATGAATTTCATGCCAAATAGAGTCAATTTGGCGGGAAATCAACAAGCGGAGTATATCGTCACAATATCCTCCGCATATTAGGTTTTCCGGAGTATATCGTCACGATATCCTCCGCCCGGAGTATATCGTTACGATATCCTCCGGTTATTCATTTTGCCAATAAATATCAAATTTATTTTTTAATGTTATTATACTTTTAGTACACTAAGTGTAGGATAAGGCAGATTATCCTATACTTAGTGTACTACAGGGTGGGCCAAAAAAAACCACCCCCCTAGCCAATATTTCTGATAAATATTCAATTTTTAACATGCACACCAACAATGATATATCATTTTAAAGATAATTTAATTTGCAACAAAATGATATATAACAGAACAATTTTCAACAACTCTGGCTCGAGATATAACCATTTATGTGACATGGGGGTCAAAAAACACCTTTTCAATTTTCGTCGATTTTGCGAACAATTGCCTATTTGTACCAAATTTTAGTAAATTACAACATTGTCATGAGTCTTTCATAATTGGATATTATATATTGTTTTCATTCAGTTTTTGAACCTTGCATGCTCAATATACATGTGTATGTTTATAAAACTAATTCATTTCTTCTTCAGTCTGTCCAAATATGGCTCAATAGACTCATCCCCGGACCCAACTTCTGATTTGATTTCTCGCTTAAAACGCAAAAGCCATTGGAATAATTGATGGACCTCTGCAGAAGTACCATCCAACACCTAATTATTCATTCTTTCTGTTTGTCTACACTCCTGATGGTCTAGGGATCTCCATAGGCCAACTGTTCTAAATGCCCCAAGTACTGTACATGTAATCAAAAGGCTATACTCTATATCAGTAAGCAAGAATAGTGACATTTGCGATAAAAGGCTACTCAAATCGAGGTGACATTTTTCTGAAAGGTAGGTGGTGTCCACTCGCTGTTTCCCAAAAAGGAAAGACCATACAGGCCCTGTTTTTTGAACCAGGAGCAAAAATATACTCTGAATGTTAATGACATGAGGTGGTAAAAAAGGACTCCAGAAGAACATAAAAAACATGTGAAAGAAATTTCATTTTCTGATAGAACAGAGGTCCAATGCTACCGTGCAGTTTTTGGAGATTCGAAATGTCACCATCTCTTGCCCAGAAAAATGGTTTACTGGCAGTCCAGTTGCCAATAATGTTGATTACCATACCTGGGGGCATCTAGAACAGTTGGTATTTAAATATACCAAGCCTTTCAGGGATGTAGAGGAACTAAAAGAAAGAATAACTAGTAGTTGAATGGTACTTCTGCATACATCCATCAATTATGCCATCAACCAATGGCTTCCGCGTCTTAAGCGAATAATCCAATCAGAGGATGGGTCCGGGGGTGGTTCTATTGAGCTATTTTTGGACAGACTGAAGAAGAAATAAATTAGTTTTATAAGCATACACATGTATATTGAGCATGTGTGGTTCAAAAACTGAATGAAAACAATATATAATATCCAATTATGAAAGACTCATGACAATGTTGTAATTTACTAAAATTTGGTAGAAATAGGCAATTGTTCGCAAAATCGACGAAAATTGAAATGGTGTTTTTTGACCCCCATGTCACATGAATGGTCATATTTCTATATGGGGTTGTTGAAAATGGTGCTATTATATATCATTTTGTTGCAAATTAAATTATCTTTAATATGATATATCATTGTTGGTGTGATTGTTAAAAAATAAATATTTATCAGGAATATTGGCTAGGGGGGTGGTTTTTTTTGGCCCACCCTGTATATGTATAATAACATCAAAAAATAAATTTAATATCTATTGGCAAAATAGATAACCAGAGGATATCGCCTCGATATACTCTAGAAAACCAATGTGCGGAGGATATTGTTACGATATACTCTGCTTGTTGATTTCCCCCAAAATTGAACTATTTGACATTTCATTTTTCAATGATATTAAACATTCAGTATACACTACTATATTATAGTAAGTGTAGGATAATAAGAACATCCTATG
The DNA here is from genome assembly GCA_903813345.2 of Owenia fusiformis. Lineage (NCBI taxonomy): Eukaryota > Metazoa > Annelida > Polychaeta > Sabellida > Oweniidae > Owenia > Owenia fusiformis. Next base: position 23,376,748 of record CAIIXF020000008.1, on the reverse strand, counting down.
ACTTTTTCAGAATATCATTTTAATCTACTCAGTGATATTGATACATGTACTCGTTCGCTTCGCTCTCTCTTGCAGATATCAATATCACCTCGTGGATAAAAATGATATTCCTCAAAATCATAGGATATCCTATAAATACCTATTCGAGAAAAAGTATTGGGCGAGGCAGCATTAATTTATTTCAATAGAAAGTTTTGGTTCTAGCATTGCCTCATGGGATAGTCTATTTTCTACTAAAAAAAATGATCATGGTAAAAGCTTTTCTATTACTAAAGTTATGTGCTTGCAAAAATCATATATCCTTTCACCCCACATCATATCATATGCTTTATTGATGTTAAAATCTATTTTTATAAATAGTGGAAATAAATTCTCAATTCATCTTATTATAATTTAAATGCAATATTTTATGCAACAAATGCTCAGTGCTCAGTTTTTACAAGTGCTCTACAGGTGAAAACGTATGTAGGAATATAAGCAGAAACAATTGGCAGATCAACGAAAACAAGGTTGTATTCAATGAAAGTGAACTAAATGGAACCATTATTTTTAATCAATTTGAATGCAAAATATGGTCAGACAGGAGATCTGATTTTCAATTAAACAGATAAAATCAATATATATCATGCTAATGACCTTTCCAAAAAACAAGATGATGTTAAAAGAAAGTGAACTAAATGGAAAATTATTTTTAATCATTTTGAATGCGAAATATAGTCAGACAGATCTGATTTTAAATTAAACAGATAAAATCAATATATCATGCTAATGACCTTTTCAAAAAACAAGATGATGTTAAAAGAAAGTGAACTAAATGGAACCATTATTTTTTATCATTTTGAACGCAAAATATAGTCAGACGGATGATCTTAGTTTCAACAGATAAAATCAATATGTCATACAGTGTCATACTAATAACCTTTCCAAAAATCGATTAATGAGTAGATAATCTGCTGTAAACTTAAAAAATATCAAAATCTAACATTTTTTTTATTTTTTATTTTTTTGTCAACCCCTGTTAAACCCCTCAATAATAAGTCAGTGTGTCGGATAAGCGGTCGCCATTCGCCAAATGCCATCAGAAAATACATCTGGCGAACAGTTTTGATGGAGCACTTGCCATATTGGCGATCTGGGATCAAATCAGACTTGAAAACCCGAAGATAATGGCATATTTCTGCCAAGGAACTCACCGAGATCGAAAATCCAGAACATCCGGATGTTCCTTCTTGATCGATCCTGAAACGTTTTCTATCGTGGACTCTGATTGGCCGTGTTCTGGGTTTCTTTATTCTAGAGTTCTGATTGGTCGAAGAGATCAGATTCCCACAAAAACTGCGCAGAAGCTATCGCCGAAAAACAACAAACGAAAAAATCTTTTTAAACTCGGACATTTCCTTCTTGATTTATCAAAATATTGGTTTTGTAATGTGGAAAGCACCAAATGATAGATATTTATCGTGATGATGCACTGAATTACAAAATGCGCCACTTTTTTTCTTTATTCAAGAGTTCTGATTGGTCGAAGAGATCAGATGCGCACAAAAACTGCGCAGAAGCTATCGCCGAAAAACAACAAACGAAAAAATCTTTTTAAACTCGGACATTTCCTTCTTCATTTATCAAAATATTGGTTTAGTAATGTGGAAAGCACCAAATGATAGATATTTATTGTGATGATGCACTGTATTACAAAATGCTCCACTTTTTCCGCATTTTAGTGTAAGTAATGATGAAGTACTCTATTATCGCCCGCTGACTTCTTTTGGAAATTATTTTTTCAGTGTATTCGGTGTAATAATACTTGGTTATTCCTTGATATTTCTTGAACTTTCTGAAACGGGGTGAATGGTTATTAGGAGGTCGGCGCTAAAAACGGTGATTACTGTTACTAAGCCACGTGTATTTTTGTTCTTCATTAATTTTTTCCGTGTAGATCTATATGTAGGGCCTAAAACTTGACTTTTATGAGGAATATCATGCTCAGTTTGCACAAGAGAGGTTCTATATATCAATAATTTTCTGGAGGGGGAATGCTACCAGAAAATAACATGCAAATGGTAATGTTGACAGGTCCTGAACAGGTGAATACGTATGTAGAAATATATGTTTTATCATGTAAACATCAAAACAATTGGCAGATCAACAAAAAACAAGATGATGTTAAAAGAAAGTGAACTAAATGGAACCATTGTTTTTAATCATTTTGAATTGCAAAATATAATCAGACAGACGATCTTATTTTCAATTAACAGATAAAATCAATATGTCATACTAATAAACTTTCCAAAAGCTGATTAATGAGTAGATAATCTGTTGTAAACTTCAAAAATATCAAAATCTAATATTTTTTGACCCCTGCCGCTCAATAATAAGTAAACGGTAATGTTGACAGGTCTTCAACAGGTGAAAATGTATGTAGTAATATATGTTTTATCATTTAAACATACCAAAAGAATTGGTGGAACAACAAAAAACAAGATGATGTTAAAAGAAAGTGAACTAAATGGAACCATTATTTTGAATCATTTTGAATGCAAAATATAGTCAGACAGGTGATCTTATTTTCAATTGAACAGATAAAATCGATAGGTCATGCTAATAACCTTTCCAAAAACTGATTCATCAATAGATAATCCGTTGTAAACTTCAAAAATATCAAAATCTAATTTTCTTTTTTTGTGGAGCCCTGTCAAACCCCTCAATCATAAGTAAATGGTAATGTTGACAAGTGCTCAACATGTTAAAACATATGTAGGAATATATGTTTTATCATCTAAAGATATCGAAACAATTGGCGGATCAACAAAAAAAGATGATGTTAAAAGAAAGTGAACTAAATGGAACAATTATTTTTAATCATTTTGAATGCAAAATATAGTCAGACAGGCGATCTTATTTTCAATTGAACAGATAAAATCAATAGGTCATGCTAATAACCTTCCCAAAAACTGATTCATAAGTAGATAGTTTATTGTAAACTCCAAAAATATCAAAATATATTTTTTATTTCTTGTGGACCCCTGTTAAACCCCTCAATAATAAGTATATAGTAATGTTGACAAGTGCTCAACAAGCTAAAACATATGCAGGAATATATGTTCTATCATTTAAACTTGTCAGGATGAACAGGAGGAAACAGCTTAAAGGAACATTCCTGGCCAGACTATTTCTCTCCTGATATAGTAGCTACAATCATATATATACTTTACATATTTAGCAAAACACGGGAAATTTTTTCATATTGTCAATATTGATCATTTAAAAATGTAGTACTCATTCCCAGTAAGCTGCCATCTTTTCAGATTTCTTTCAGGAAGTGATGTCATCGACTCTCACCTGTTATAACCTTGTCTATTACAGTATAGGAAAGAAGTACAAAATCACTTCTAAACAAGAAGCCCTTATCTTCTGTGTAAAAATATTTTCAGGAGTTGTCAACTTAGAACTAAAGAAGAGATCATCAAAAGGATTTTACTCATAGACCAAATTGAAAAAAATATTCAGCTGGTTTAGTAATTCTAATAGCTCCTTACCTAATGTTACATGCAAAGTTGAGAGTTGATGACATCACTTCCTGAGTGAAATTTTAAAAGATGGCAGCCTACTGGAATTGAGCACTACATTTTTAAGTGATCAATATTGACCATTTCAAAACATTTTCTGTTTTTTGATAAACTTGCAAAGTATGTATATGGTTATAGCTACCATATTAGGAGAGAGATGGTCTGGCAAGGAATACCCCTTTAATTAAGCCTTATCTGAAAAATCCCTTTATCACTAATGTATTGATGTAATGTTTAAGATCAAACTGCACTTTCTACCATTTTGATGACCATGTACTTTTTTCAGATTAACGTAACTCATTCCAAACACGTTCTAAATCTTTCATTTTTGCACAAAAGGTGCTTTAGTGTACCCAGATTAATAATTGAGTTAATTTTTCTTTAGAATGTATAAATAACTAGAAAATTGAACGGTTTTCTTTTGAAAATTGCAAAACTTCTCATCATGCAGATCTGTTATTACCTTTGAGGTATGGATTACACTGCCCTCAGTTTCAAATGGAAATTGATTATGAGCTGTGGTATTTGTTGCGGAACTATGAATATTTCTTTGAGGTACACGCAGGGAGGTATTGATATTATAGTTTCTAAAAGACAGGAATTCAAAGCAAAGAAAGTAAAATACAATACTAAAAGGTATACAGTCGATTTCACCTCCTGACTAACTAGCTAGAATGAAAAAAATCAGAAACTTTGTGCAGATTGCCCCTACTCGAAAGAACTTAAATAAAATTCGCTCCACATTTATTTCTATCAGATACTTTGCTTATGCTTCCTGATTGACAAGATAAAGCTGATGGAGTCACATTTAAGAATATTTACTAATTTCTAAAGGTGAGAGTGGGAGTCCCATTCGTTAGATAACTCTTATTTTTTTCATTATAGCCAGTTAGTCAGCAGGTTGAATGGTTTATAGTCAGTAGGATAATTCTCAGCTGGAGGTAGTTTGCCAATGTGTAATGGTAATATGCAGCATTGAAATTGCTTTGAACTAGAATTAATGGCTAAGTTTTCTTGCTCTGGAGATGTCTTCTGAAGGAGTCATTTTCTAGATTTGTGGAAACATTTTCTCTTTCAGGATATTTTCTCCCATGAGAGATTTTCTGTCAGAAAATAATTTCTTGGCAAAGAAACATCATCCATGCTGCTTTATTGAGAATGTGTTCCCTATAAAGAAACATCATCCATGCTGCTTTATTGAGAATGTGTTCCCTCTAAAGAAACATCATCCATGCTGCTTTATTGAGAATGTGTTCCCTCTAAAGAAACATCATCCATGCTGCTTTATTGAGAATGTGTTCCCTCTAAAGAAACATCATCCATGCTGCTTTATTGAGAATGTGTTCCCTCTAAAGAAACATCATCCATGCTGCTTTATTGAGAATGTGATCCCTATAAAGAAACATCATCCATGCTGCTTTATTGAGAATGTGATCCCTATAAAGAAACATCATCCATGCTGCTTTATTGAGAATGTGTTCCCTATAAAGAAACATCATCCATGCTGCTTTATTGAGAATGTGATCCCTCTAAAGAAACATCATCCATGCTGCTTTATTGAGAATGTGTTCCCTCTAAAGAAACATCATCCATGCTGCTTTATTGAGAATGTGATCCCTATAAAGAAACATCATCCATGCTGCTTTATTGAGAATGTGATCCCTATAAAGAAACATCATCCATGCTGCTTTATTGAGAATGTGATCCCTATAAAGAAACATCATCCATGCTGCTTTATTGAGAATGTGATCCCTATAAAGAAACATCATCCATGCTGCTTTATTGAGAATGTGATCCCTATAAAGAAACATCATCCATGCTGCTTTATTGAGAATGTGATCCCTATAAAGAAACATCATCCATGCTGCTTTATTGAGAATGTGATCCCTATAAAGAAACATCATCCATGCTGCTTTATTGAGAATGTGATCCCTATAAAGAAACATCATCCATGCTGCTTTATTGAGAATGTGATCCCTATAAAGAAACATCATCCATGCTGCTTTATTGAGAATGTGATCCCTATAAAGAAACATCATCCATGCTGCTTTATTGAGAATGTGATCCCTATAAAGAAACATCATCCATGCTGCTTTATTGAGAATGTGTTCCCTATAAAGAAACATCATCCATGCTGCTTTATTGAGAATGTGATCCCTATAAAGAAACATCATCCATGCTGCTTTATTGAGAATGTGATCCCTATAAAGAAACATCATCCATGCTGCTTTATTGAGAATGTGATCCCTATAAAGAAACATCATCCATGCTGCTTTATTGAGAATGTGATCCCTATAAAGAAACATCATCCATGCTGCTTTATTGAGAATGTGATCCCTATAAAGAAACATCATCCATGCTGCTTTATTGAGAATGTGATCCCTATAAAGAAACATCATCCATGCTGCTTTATTGAGAATGTGATCCCTATAAAGAAACATCATCCATGCTGCTTTATTGAGAATGTGATCCCTATAAAGAAACATCATCCATGCTGCTTTATTGAGAATGTGGTCCCTATAAAGAAACATCATCCATGCTGCTTTATTGAGAATGTGATCCCTATAAAGAAACATCATCCATGCTGCTTTATTGAGAATGTGATCCCTATAAAGAAACATCATCCATGCTGCTTTATTGAGAATGTGTTCCCTATAAAGAAACATCATCCATGCTGCTTTATTGAGAATGTGATCCCTATAAAGAAACATCATCCATGCTGCTTTATTGAGAATGTGTTCCCTATAAAGAAACATCATCCATGCTGCTTTATTGAGAATGTGTTCCCTATAAAGAAACATCATCCATGCTGCTTTATTGAGAATGTGTTCTCTATAAAGAAACATTATCCATGCTGCCTTATTATCCCACCGAACGAAGTTATGCACTTATGCAGTCCTGGAAAAATACTTGGATATGGGTATTGGGAAACTACATGTAATTCCAATGACAGAAGCTTCTTAATATATGAACACAAGAACTAAACCAAGTTAAATAATCAAGCTTAACAAGTTATAGATTTAAAAACTAATAAAACTATTATAGTTTAGGGCTTGCCCTTGTTATGATTGTCCAACAATAATACAGAAATACAAAAAATTGAAAAAATGGTGAGGATTATAACAGATCCTAATATACAAAACGCCCCATCATAACGGAAATGGGGATATATCAGTATTTTAAACAGTTTAAATATTTAATATGAACATTACATTTTTATGCAACTTTTTTAAGTGTACATTCCTTCCTAAAATCTTTTTCATTTCCTCTGAATGTTCAACTTCACGATCACAGAGACCCTTCTCATGCTTTATTTCCCTGGTGTTGGTTGCTTGGAGTGACGAGATAGTTTGCACTTTTAATGCTCTACTTGCTTTTTCCTCTTTTTCCACTTTGTATGCCTAATTCCCTCTGTGGTTTGCTCTTTCGCTTATTGACTTTGTGTACCAACATTGATGTGGCTGACTTGGAGTATTTTGGTAAGTGGTCGGAAAATGACCTTAAACAACAAATTTTCTGGTCTATAGGCTACACATGATGTATAATCTAAATAGTCCATTAATCCCATATACTAACAGGTTAAAATTTTTTAAATAAAATAAATATACATATGATTTTTTTAAATAGTTTAAAATACTGAGTAAATGGTATCAAGAGAAAAATAAAAAATGAATTGAATAAAAAATGTTATCTATAGAAATGGAAAAAATGGAGAATGTTAACTATAAAAATACACCGTACACTGACTTGTTAATATAGTTCAGGGACCCAGTTATGTCTTATTTATTAAATCCATGCAGGAAAGGGGAGTGTTTCCATGGACTAAAACGTTAAACCCACCTATGCCCAGTCACAAGCCTGAGGAGCCTGTGGATTTTTATCATGACTTAAATATTAATATGGGTATTTCCTATAATTAATATAATACTGGATTTTAAACTCACCAAATATGACTTTATATTAATATGGGTTAAAACCTATAATAAATAAATACCGGATATGACAAGTAAATAAAATCAATTAATAATCTACCTACATGATGTAGATATCCAAATGTTGGTCTGAATTTATCTTTGTGGAAAGATTGTATGCTTCAGTTGCTCTTTAACAATAACTCAAATACCGGTCGACGGATTTCATTCAAATTTTATAATTTTATACCTTATGGGTGTAGGACCTCTTCTCGAGAAGGAATTTTCAATATGGCCGCTAAATTAAAAATGGCGGCCATTTTTCGGAAGAAATATAATGTTTGATAACTCAAATATTAGTGAATGGATTTGGTTCAAATTTTATATGCTGTTGCCTGGGTACAAAGGAGCCTTGCTCAAGAAAACATTTTAAGAAGGCCCCCATATTTCAAAATGGCGGCCATTTTTCGTAAAAAAACGTTATCTTTGATAACTCAAATACCATTATTAAATAGATTTGGTTCAAATTTTACATGCTGATGCCTAGGGACATAGGAGCTCTGCTCGAGAAGGGATTTTCAAGATGGCAGCTAAATTTAAAAATGGCCGCCACTTTTTCATAAAAGAACCTTTGATAACTCAAATACCAGTTGATGAATTTGGTTCAATTTCTATATGCTGATGCCTAGAGACAAAGAGGTTCTGCTCAAGAAGACATTTTCAAGATGGCCACTGTATTTCAAAATGGTCACCATTTTTCGTGAAAAAGTAATCATTGATAACTCAAATACCAGTGGATGGATTTGGTTCCAATTTTATATGCTAATGTTTAGGTACTAAGGTGGTTCAAAAAGTTTTGCAGTTGATGCCATAACTTCAAAGAAAATAGGATATACTGGTACCCACCACTCTGGTTACCATAGCAACCATATCTCAAGAACCAATCAAAATTGAGGTCCCAAATTTTACCATATAATGTATAAATATATAACACATATGTGTACCAAGTTTCATTGCAAAAGTCCTATTTTCCTTGAAGTTATGGCATCAACTGCAAAACCACCTTAGTAAAAAGGAGATCTGCTTCAGAAGAAATTTCAAAGGGCTCAGCTGAATTTCAAAATGGCTGCCATTTTTCATAAAAATGGTAAACTTTGATAACTCAAATACAATTGGACGGATTTACTTCAAATTTTATACACTGATGCCTAGAGATAAGGAACTCTGCTTGAGAAGAAATTTTCAAGGTGGCAACTATTTATGGAAATCTCCGCCATTTTTCCTTAAACATGTAATCTTTGATAACCCAAGTACCAGTTGATGGATTTGGATTTCAAACATGCTGCCTTGTTGAGAATGCGTTCCCTATGAATAAACATCATCCATGCTGTCTTATTCAGAATGTGTTCCCTTTAAATATAAAGAAACATCATCCATGCTTCCTTAATGAGAATGTGTTCCTATAAAGATACATCATCCATGCTGCCTTATTGAGGATATGTTCCCTATAAAAAAACATCATCCATGCTGCCTTAATGGGAATGTGTTCCCTCTAAAGAAACATCTTCCATGCTGCCTTTATGAGAATGTGTTCCCTCTAAAGAAACATCATCCATGCTGCCTTAATGGGAATGTGTTCCCTCTAAACAAACATCATCCACGCTGCCTTATTGAGAATGTGTTCCCTATAAAGAAACATCTTCCATGCTGCCTTAATGGGAATGTGTTCCCTCTAAACAAACACCATCCACGCTGCCTTATTGAGAATGTGTTCCCTCTAAAGAAACATCATCCATGCTGCCTTAATGGGAATGTGTTCCCTCTAAACAAACATCATCCACGCTGCCTTATTGAGAATGTGTTCCCTCTAAACAAACATCATCCATGCTGCCTTATTGAGAATGTGTTCCTATAAAGAAACATCTTCCATGCTGCCTTAATGGGAATGTGTTCCCTCTAAACAAACATCATCCATGCTGCCTTATTGAGAATGTGTTCCTATAAAGAAACATCTTCCATGCTGCCTTAATGGGAATGTGTTCCCTCTAAAGAAACATCATCCACGCTGCCTTATTGAGAATGTGTTCCCTATAAAGAAACATCTTCCATGCTGCCTTAATGGGAATGTGTTCCCTCTAAAGAAACATCATCCACGCTGCCTTATTGAGAATGTGTCCCCTATAAATAAACATCATCCATGCTGCCTTATTCAGAATGTGTTCCCTTTAAATATAACGAAACATCATCCATGCTGCCTTAATGAGAATGTGTTCCTATAAAGATACATCATCCATGCTGCCTTATTGAGGATATGTTCCCTATAAAGAAACATCATCCATGCTGCCTTAATGGGAATGTGTTCCCTCTAAAGAAACATCTTCCATGCTGCCTCAATGGGAATGTGTTCCCTCTGAAGAAACATCATCCACGCTGCCTTATTGAGAATGTGTTCCCTCTAAAGAACACTGCTGCTTTATTTAGAATGTGTTCCCTATAAAGAAACATCATCCATGCTGCCTTATTGAGAATGTGTTCCCTATAAAGATACATTATCCATGCTGCCTTATTGAGGATGTGTTCCATATAAAGAAACATCATCCATGCTACCTTATTGAGAATGTGTTCCCTATAAAGATACATTATCCATGCTGCCTTATTGAGGATGTGTTCCATATAAAGAAACATCATCCATGCTGCCTTATTGAGAATGTGTTCCTATAAAGATACATTATCCATGCTGCCTTATTGAGAATGTGTTCCCTCTAAAGAAACATCATCCATGCTGCCTTATTGAGAATGTGTTCCCTATAAAGAATCATCATCCATGCTGCTTTATTGAGAATGTGTTCCCTATAAAGAAACATCATCCATGCTGCCTTATTGAGAATGTGTTCCCTATAAAGAAACATCATCCATGCTGCCCTATTGAGAATGTGTTCCCTCTAAAGAAACATCTTCCATGCTGCTTTATTTAGAATGTGTTCCCTATAAAGAAACATCATCCATGCTGCCTTATTGAGAATGTGCCCTGCGTGCAGAGTCTAGTTAAACTACACTCTGCCTAGTAGAGACCATATTACAGTTTAGTAGCCCCACCCCCACGACGGGTACTGGTGACAGTTTGGTTAATAAATCACTTCTGACCAATGCGCTGACCTTTCTTCCACCATTCAGCGAGCTTGAACAAACATACGCTAAATGCGTTCTAATTAAATATGCGCATGTCATTGGTCAATTCTGGGCTCAAAGATGACGTCAGAAGGAATGACCATATATAGAACATCGGTCAAATTTGGCCGACGAACACTGATTGGCGCGGTGAGTTCACAGGTTTATTTTAGTTTGAAAGAGTGAAGACGAAGCTCTCTTTTATGAAGTGAAGTCAAACGAATGCAAAGGGTATTGAGAATGTGTTCCCTATAAAGAAACATCATCCATGCTGCCTTATTGTGAATGTGTTCCCTCTAAAGAAATATCTTCCATGCTGCTTATTGAGAATGTGTTCCCTTTAAAGAAACATCATCCATGCTGCCTTATTGAGAATGTGTCCCCTATAAAGAAACATCATCCATGCTGCCTTATTGAGAATGTGTTCCCTCTAAAGAAACATCATCCATGCTGCTTTATTGAGAATGTGGTCCCTATAAAGAAACATCATCCATGCTGCTTTATTGAGAATGTGTTCCCTATAAAGAAACATCATCCATGCTGCCTTATTGAGAATGTGTTCCCTATAAAGAAACATCATCCATGCTGCCTTATTGAGAATTTGTTCCCTCTAAAGAAACATCATCCTAAAAAGCTGTTGATATGTTCAATATTATATCAGCTCAGCATAAAAGCATAATATTCCGAGCTATCTTATAGGAGGCACTTGTTTATATCTTGAACAACTTGACTCGTCTCGTCTTGATCTATGTTCCAATATATGTCTTAATGTCTAGGCAAAACATATTATACAGCTTCCTTGCTCCTAACTTTTATCACATCTATTGAACAGAAACAGTTTAGTGCATAGCAAAAAGTACACTTCAAAGGTTTTTTGTTATACATGTATTTAAAAATGGCTTTTCACATTGATTAACTAAGAATTAGCAAGTAACCAACTATATTATACATGCAATCATACATGCAAACACAATTAGATTTTTATTATTCTCTTGTAGTAGGTCTTGTTGTCTCAATTAATGAAAATTGGATTGCATGCACAATGTGTGGTTGGATCTTTTGGTTGAAATCGTTTATTTATTTCTATTGTGTCTCTAAGGTATACCACTCTACAATGCGAGTTTCTACAGTGTCACTGGGTCTCTCTAGTGTTTATGGTTTCTCTCTAGGGTATCTTCATGTCTACAACATATGCTACAATGTTCTACAACATAATTTACATATTTTACAACATATTTACAACATAATCTTCATGTTATACAACATAATCTACATATTTTACAACATGATTTTCATGTTCTACAGCATAATCTACATGTTCTACAACAAAATGTACATATTTTACAACACAATTTTCCCTTAGGACTTTTGTCTCGGGACGGGATCGGACGGGACAACCCCCGTGTACCGAAGATTTCGGTCCATGTTCAGGATACACTATTTCTCCTGGATATGACCCAAACTTACCAAATGCACAATAAATATAATCTAAACTTTTGTTTTTGCACCTTATCATGCGTAAATGCCATCTAGTGGCTATTACTATACCGTAAGTGATTATAATAAACAGAATTCAGGACAGAACATACAGTTTTATTGATAACAGTGTTTCCCTTTGAAATATGCTTCAATTTAAACAATAACAAATAACTTCATCGGCGAGAAAGGTAACAACTTAAAATCAATCTCAGATTAGAAGTTTTTGCGCAACATGCGCAGCAATCTTATTCTTTTTGCAGAATTTTTGTTTTGGCACTGAATTTCGGGGAAAACATGATTTTTCCAGTCAACCATCTCATCTCATATTTGTGACTCACCTAAACACTCAAAGACTCAGCTCGTTTGTTGTCAGATACTTGTGTTTTGTCAGATTTTCAAGAGGAAATCTGAAATCTGTTTTAAATTCTCGTGCTTCCGCCTTTGCACTTAGAGGTAAGACTGCGTCTAACATAATCACGAAATTTGAAACCAATGACTGTACCTCGTAATTGTATAGTTTTGCAGTAATATGTCTAATATTGTATTCTATTGTATTCTAACGCAATAAATCATGCTTCTTATTGCGTTTTGCTTCGTCATATATAAATAGACGACATCTGAATTCCCTGCATATTGATCTGGAATTTCGTGATAGTTCACAAGTGAGCATTTGGTAAGTTTTGTCGCTAATTAATTAACATTGCATCTGGTGTTGTTACTGTAGTTGTCCATTATCGCTGAATAAAGCAGCATGAGTGGAGTTCAAGAATTGTTTATTTTGTGGAAAAAATTATTGATTTTTGCAAGAATTTCACTTTTTGCACATACTTGTACCACAAAATTTTACTTTTTCCCATGCAGAATTTGGTGCAGAATTTTAGATTTCATGCAGAATTTGGTGCAGAATTTGGCTTTTTCATGCAGAATTTCTGGGCAGAATTTGCATTTTTCTCATGCAGAAAACTAGGATGTATACTGTTACTGTTAAGTTATTTTTTAGTCATGTGTAGGACATGGACCAATCAGAGAGTGAGGAATATGACAGTGATATGATACTGTAACATATGATATATACATATGTACGGTCAAGTTGAACTATAAAACAATGAACATCTATATGCACATCTGTTAACCCAGAACATTTATTGACTTTATATGTGTGAAAAAGATTGATTAAAATATTTATGTTAATATTCTTACATCTGCATTTTATTTAGGCTAGGCATTATCTAGAGGATAACTGTGAGAATTATATTATTACTTTGCTATAGATCAGAGTGAAGTTTCTATTAACTGCAGGCAGATTTAATTTTCAGTCAATTAAATGGATGTAGGTTGGATTGATGCAAAGTGTTTAGAAAGTGGATGCAGAAAAATGTAGTGTCATAATTTTCTGACTGGCAGATAGGTATTTTAATTGGATTATAAAGGTACAGCTGGAAAATAACATTTTGGTAAAAAATTGCTATACCTGCACATGTTATTTTCTGGTACAAAATTAAGTATGAAGGCATGTGTGTATTGCTTTTTCAGGAAAGTATCATTACATTGTCTATTTTTAGTATACCTGAAAACAGGTCAATAACATGTGCAGGTATAGCAATTTTTACCAAAATGTTATTTTCCAGCTGTACCCTAAGTGCAAATCATAGAACTGCCTCTAATTTAGAGTTGATTAAGTAAGTAAAACTCTATAGCTTAAGATACTTATGGTTTATCACAGCTTTATATTGTTCATAGGGTTGAAATATTAAACATGAGATGATTGGCTTTACTTGCTTGACAAAAGAATATTGTCCTTAACAACTCTAAAATTGAGTCCAATTAAATTAAACGTGGGAACTCCCACACAAGTGAGGTTGCAGGAATACCATCTCTCTAGCAGATTGTGGTAAGCCATGCCTTCTCCATCTCTGTCCTTCTGAGATGCACAGTGAGAGAGATGCTATTAACATCAGAATGGTAATATAGAGGATACCTTGTTTATTTCCATCTTCGTTCACTCAGTTCCTGCCAGTGGTCTTTGTAGATTTAGTGTAAGATTCATTGCAATCTATATCAAAGTTCATAGATGCAAATACCATTTTTCATTCACTGACTCACTCCACTAAACTTAAGTTATTCACCATCAATCTTAGGAAACCTCTTCTTCTGCTTGTGCACCAATACACTAATGCGTGATAGACAAAAACATTGTCATTAACATAAATATCTCCCAAAATGCATTGCTTCAAGAGGGGCAATTTTTCATTGGTCTACGGATTAGGATTTGTAGAAAAAACCGGGTACCGGGTAGTAAATCCTCCATGCTGGGTTCAAACTTGGTACCCAATAAAAAAAGGGTACCCAAAAAAAAGAAAAATACGAATATATAACATAATTAGATCATTAGAAAACGTGTAAGATTTGTTTTGAATTTACAAAAATGTATGTAACTTCCTTCAAAATTGAGGTAGAAGCTTCAAATCAAAAGCATTTTAAGGCTCTTTTCTTCCTCTATTATCATGGTCATATTTTCATTGGTTATCGGGGGGGGGGATGCGATCGCACCATCGCACATTGTAAGACGTAACAATTTACACTTCAGTAGACGTTTTGTCGAAAATTGGGATATCTTAAATTATGATAAATAATCAAAATCTTACAAGTTGCATCATGTTGATTAACACACTTCACCTCTCTGCTAAAGTAACGATAGCTATTTACAGATTTAAATCATAATCAAAACAAATGGAAATGTAATGGAAATATATTCTGTTTTTTACGCCATATGTAACAGAATCTACAGTCGGTTTCATGGTAAAAATAGCAAGAACTTAACTTCGACATATAAGTGTTACCTGGTGAATGGGACCCTCACGTGCCTTCCCAATGGTAGCTAACGAACCCTAGTGTAACTACATCAGCTTATCTTTCCGTCCGATCAACAATAAGTACAGTTATACAAGAAATGTAAACTAAGTGAAAATATTCCCCAAAATTTTCCGAAAGGCATTCATTTCCGGAAGTTATGATACGTTATGGTGTCACTACGGTAAATTAATGAAAAAAATCACAAAATTCAAGTTCTGGTGTGAGGTTCCATATCCATCCGCCAAAAGGTATGACTATATAGTCCATTTAAAAATGTGTGGTTTTGTTCTAAATAACGCCATAGTTGGCTTCTTGGGTACCTAGAATGCCACTATTTGGTATCAAAATAAAGAGGATGAGTTCTACTTTCATTTGAATTACGAAAATAGCGATGTAGGTCAAAATAGTTCCGGCGTGAGCATGTTTACTACGCGTATGCCCGTCATCTCAGAATTGAGGAAATGGTAGCAAACGCGAGTTACAATAAATGGACGCTGATATCTCAAAAAGTAACCTGACTCCCTATAATTTAATGTATATCAATCGAAGTCCTATATGAACAGGTACATTTTGGTATATAACACCATGGGGGGTAAGCGTTTTATAGCTGATCACGAACGCCATTTGTGCAAAGTATTGTTCTGAATCAAGGAGGATTGGCTCCCAGAATGCACCACCGATATTCTGTCCCATATATGGTAGCGGTGACCTTTGACCTCACAGGTTTCAAAATGGCTTCCGTGCTAAAGAAAACCTGTCACGTGTCAACAAGGTCAAAGGTCACGCTACCATATATGGGCCAGAATATCGGTGGTGCACTCTGGGAGCCAATCCTCCTTGGTTCTGAATTTTCGAATTTGGTGCTGGATTACGGTACTCACACCTCTGGGGTACATATCGCCATTTTCGAATGAATTAGCCCATACAATGACTATATTTCTGCAATCCCCTATACATAACCTTCATCTTGACACTATATTAATGATGCCCCAGACAAGATAAGAAACTCAATCAAAATTTTCGCAGATGACACCAAACTCTATGGGGAATGTGTCAGTGCCGAACAGCGAGAGAGCCTTCACCAAGATATTGACACTCTAGTTAACTGGTCAAATGATTGGCAATTAAAGTTCAATCAAAAAAAAGTGTAAAGTTTTACACTAAGTTGGTAAAAACGTAAACCAACAATACAACCTAGATGGTACCATGATAGAGTCAGTGACAGAACAGAAAGACCTAGGATTCACCATAGACAAAGAACTAAAATTCAAACAACACATCAGTCAAACTGCAAAAAAAGCAAATAGTAAATTAGGAATTATCAAGAGAAGTTTTAGTCACACCAAGGAGATCATAGTGCCACTCTACAAATCTATGATTAGACCTATATTACACTATGGCAACATTATATGGCACCCAAGACTCTTAGAAGAGGAGTGAAAATAGAACAGATACAGAGAAGAGCTACCAAATAATACCAGATTTGAAGAATAAGCCATATCAAACGAGGCTTAAAGAGCTAAAGCTCCATTCCCTCTACTACAGACGTAGACGAGGAGACAGGTTTATAAAATTATTAATGGAATTTACACTAAAGAGCATAGCTCATTTTTTACCAAGGCCACCACAACCACTAGAGGGCACTCCCTGAAAATGTACAAACACCACTGTAACACCACCCTTCGACAGGACACCTTTAGCAACTGAATTATAGAAGACTGGAACAGCCACTCAGAGAAGGTAGTGACCGCCCATAGTGTAGATCATTTTAAAGGGAGACTAGACAAACTTTGGCTAAATTATCACTATGATATAGTTTAATATCTATTGCATACATTTAAATTAAGATCTGAGCAACTACAGGACTTTTCAAGACCAATCAGCTCAGAATTTGATGATAATGATGATGTGTCTCGTGGTGAAGAAAAGCTATCAAACATTGTCTGAAGAGCAGATTTATCCAAGGGCGTTACAATACCCGGGAATTTATCGGTTCGTCCAGTACTTGTTTGTGATAGCGCCCTCTGTAGGTCACTGTGCTTATAGCCTACAGTAATACGGGGTAGGATATCGGGAATTCGGTCAGTTTCTATCCGTCGATTTCGCTATGAATTGAAGCAAGTGTGACCACTTTATCCACTTAAACAATTTGATAATTGATTAAATCTTTAAACAAAATCGATAAACACGTTATACACTTCCTATCTCCTTAGAAATTAGCATGTATTTATGGATTGTGTTTTCGAACAAGGCTCGACCCACCCCAATAGGGAAATCCTTATGCTAATTAGTATGACGTCATATTTTCCTGGGGAATCCTAGATTTCAAGGCCTCAGTCTGTTATTGTGTCAAATGTAAACGCTCTTGGGACGCTCTTTTGCAGACAGAAAATTGACAGATTAGCTTTTAACTTTCAGCTTTGATGTTTAAATATTCTGTATTTCTACTAGACTTCTTGCTGAATATCATATAATGTTATAACTTGATTTGGATCATTGCCTGATTGATCATTCTGAAATTTTGATTGTGATTCATGATTGATTGGCAAGAAAAATAATTCCTATTGTTTTCCAGCGAAGTCAAAATGTTACAGCATGAGTTATAATGTCGAGTTTGCATCATGTTAAATTCTGCTAGTGATTAGAAGTCCATGCACAAGCATACACATAAGAGACAAACACACCCAGGCTCCAGGCCGTGGATGGAAATATAAAACTATTTAAGGCACAAACTGGTATTAATAGACCGATATGTAGTGTCTGCCATGTATTGAAGGTAAACCAATCTGTATTATTAATGTTTCTTCTATCAATACATGGGTTGTGCAATAGAAAAGCAATGGCACAATCAAAAATGTGCATATCAATCGTGAATATCTCTCGGTTCAAAGATTATTTCCAACAGAATCGTGTCAAATTATGTGTCTGAGTAACAGTTATACATTATAAGATCGCAAACTCTTACCAATTATCAGCCGAATGGCTCATTTTCAACGAAATGTCCTTAAGACAACAGCCCTGGGTCGCGCCTGAGACCAAAAACTACTTCAAATAGCCCTCCCCTAATTATATTGGATAATCACATTTATGCGTGCGCGCGCAGCTCATCCAATGAACGAAACGCCACTTCCCGCTGAAATCACCGGGTATTGATCTTTCCCTTGATTTATCTCCGTAATTCAACTTTTAGCATGGCGACCTTGACCTTGAAAAATATAGCCATTTTGGCGATAATAGGTGATTCAAAAGTAAAAATTATTGCCTTTTCGTAGTTTTACTTTGACCAAGCCTAGAAAAAAATTGAAGTGGTAAACCTACCCCCAATTTTTAACATTTTTGTTGTCTAGAAGTGTTCCAGATGATATCAAAGTGTAAGAAAATTTGTATATCTAGAAATATTTTAGAAATTAGTGCCATTATGGTTGGTTTGGGTGCTTTTTTGCCCTCATTTTTAGCCCATTTCTATGGTTGCCATGGCAACTATTAGGCTTGGGTAACTATGTCAACTTGATTTTTCAAGGACATCTGCCTGATAGTAGTTGGGCCAAGTTTCATGGGAAACGGGCCTTATTTGATATGCTGGCAGTGAGGTTGATTGTGGCAAGTAGTAAAACGACAAAACAATGGTGGAGTCATACCCGATGCTTGGATGTTCACATTTCACGCATGTTCGGTAATATAACGTATCATAACTTACGGAGATGACATGCCTTTAGGAAATCTTTTTGGAATATTTTCACTTCGTTTACATTTCTTGTAAAACTGTACTTATTGTTGATCGGACGGAAAGATAAGCTGATGTAGTTACACTAGGGTTCGTTAGCTACCATTGGGAAGGCACGTGAGGGTCCCATTCATCAGGTAACACTTATATGTCGAAGTTAAGTTCTTGCTATTTTTACCATGAAACCGACTGTACACTGTGCTCTGATGCCGACATACAGTATAGTAGAGGTGTGAATTTTTAATCGATCATCGATTAATTGATCGACACAAGTTTAATCGATTATGATTCTTAATACTCAATTAACTGATTCTCAAAAAGATAATCTTCAGCATCCTGCCGTGAGTAAGCTTACATGATGTCACTGACTGATTGAGACCTAATTTGTCAGGTTGACATGCCAAGCTTAAAACTCAAACTGCCAAACAAGCTAATTACCCTAAGCCAGAAGCTTACTTTTGTTGTTTTTGTGCTTTCTGATACATCTTATTGATATATTTTATTCAATAGAGGTATGCAATCAAATCAAACGAATGAATTATCGCCTACTACTAAAGAATTAGAAAATATTAGGGAAATTATGTCAGATCTCTATCATTTATATTAGAATGATTAAAATATTTTGTTGATCGATTAAGTGATTTACCAACAGTGCACACCTCTACAGTATAGCAAGCCTCCACATTGACAAAGTCATTATATGTTGAAAAAACATTCAAAGCTCCATAAATGGCCAATACATGAAATAAAAGCATTATTCAGATTTTTTTAACAAAACAAAGAAATTTAAATAACTGTAGTCAATAATTATGCTAAGGATTTTTTGAATTTGACATATGGCACAAAAATATAGGATATACTTAAACATCACATCTGATTTTCATTACTCATAACAGTTCAACCATTGAGCTGACGGTATTTTTATATTTATCCATAAATATTTAATGACAGTTTGTATTTATTTCAGGAGCTCTACTACTACTGAAGGGATCTGACAGGACAAAAATTCACAAAGTAGTTTAGGAAGGAATGTTAAAATGAATGTAGTAATACGGAATAATGATATTATGGATCATGTAATTTGATTACAATGGTGAGTAATTTAAATTTATTTTGGTGAATATTAAATTATTAGTATAGATAGGAAATATTGCCATAACATGACATATTAGTCTATATATAAAAATACATTTAATCATCTGTTTTGCACTACACTTCATTGCACTACACTACACTATATTAAACTACAGTACACTACACTAGACTACCATAATTTAATGTCATTTGAATTGGCATACAGCCTTGCATTTAACGGTATGATTCATTAAAGTTAAACTGATTTAATGATGAGTAATATAAAGATGTAATTTTTGTAATATTTTTAAAGCAATTGCAAAACAATTTCCCCACTTATATTATAAGTTATTGAATGATTTGAAGTGCAATACAGGACATATTCTGCTCAATAAATTCTGTATTGGACAAGACGAAGTCGAGTGCCAATAAAGGATTTATGCCCTGAACTCAGTTCATTGTTTGCTGAATCATACCATGAAGGTGTTGTTTCCAAACCTTTGCATGACCGTGCAGCGGGAATACAAAGTTTAGGAAACAACGCCTAAGTGGAATGAAGCAGCTACAATGCATTGAGTCTTAGGCTTAAATTCTTTTCATACATTGCAAATTGTTTTCTATAAAATCATCTAAAAGGAACGAAATCACAAAAAGAACACATTTTCAATGAAATGTTTTGCAAGGGTCAAGTTGGCAAGTCATCAAATCCAATGTGAAAAAATCCATTCATCACCATGACAACTGTTTAACTATTGACCTTGCATGTGTTATTGATATTTCACACACTGCAGTGATCTCCCCATGTCACTTTTACCGGGGGGGGGGCTCCCCCTACTTGAAACCAAAGGCCCCCCATTTGGCACCCAGTTGGAATCTGCACTTCAACTTCTGATTTGAAAAATGAGTGAGATATTGTGAGTGTAGCGAGTGCTGATTTTTTCAGACTTAAAATCTGGCACCCAGTTGAAAAAATTTTTTGGGGAGAACACTGCACTGTTCATTATGTGAACACTCTGTTCGGATTGGCTGGAATCGGACACACCTTGCCTAGAAGTTCTATATTCAATCATTTGTTAAACTAAGTCTGTTTAAAAGATTCTTATATTGTTTATTATATATATATTATAATATGGAATGTTCTTAACATTTGAATACATTTATAAATGACATAACACTTCCATTCATAAGTGAGGGAAATAAGTTCAGAATATCAGTATTGACCAACAAGTTATGTTTCTGGAGGGCCAAAGTCTATTATATTTTGTTGTATATTGATTTTAAAGGAAATACCTTTTGATTAGAAATAATCAAAAAATATCAAGCCTCTGTATCCCCTAAAAGAATCCACTATAACCATAAAAACAATGACCTATAATTGGGGGAATGGAGGGAAGAAAAAAGTGAAAAGTTGTTGCATGTATGGCAGACATGGGTCTGACTCAAAATATGGCAATCAATTACTGTAACAATATTATACTGATATTCATAGTCTCTTAAATCAGCAGAATGTCAGATATAAATATTATGTTATAAGGTAAAAAAGTAGTGTATTCATTTCTTTAGGTATTAAGAATTATATTGATCTCCATATGCCAATTACATTTGCTGGGAAGTATAGAATACTTAATTCCAAAATCATTTACTAACAAGAAGAAGAAGTTATTATATCATAATATATGTACATAATTAATTTCTGCTTGACAGACAATGGTTTACATCATCTGCATTGCTTTTTATAGTAAGCTGATAGTAATCATCTACATAGCATTCTTTGATTCATGAAATATTAATTGCAAAATGTGAAATTGGACTAAATGGCCTCCACAGAATTGATTATTTTTTGTCTAAATGGTTTATTCCTTTGAGCTATTTGCTCAACATTGGTATTTATCACAACTTGTTATTAGATGTATGGGAAAGTAGTCAGTTTGTCACAGTTTTAGAGTTCATCATTGTGTTAAATAGCATTCCATTGAAGAGTACATGTATTCATGTAGGCAGTTGGAGGGTGTATATGCTTGTTTTTTTTACATTCATTCATTTGTTCATATGTTGGCAACTATTTGTTTTTTTAGTTCATTAATTTGGTCATCTCTGAGATTGATGTGCCTTGATTTTTTATTTGAAAGGTTATGGGTATTATTCAAGATTTATTGAAACTTGTAATTCTCTCGCAAGCAGATCAACCTTATGAGCTTTACAAGTATTGACACTTCAAGTACACTTAGATACTAAGGTTTTTAATAGTTTATGAATTGATAACATCACAGCGAAGTAGGTACATCCTCTCCCATAAGGTTGAGAATCAGAAATTCTGTTAGATAAATAGGTATGTTTGTGTGTAAAGCTTGTGCTTGTATTTGCATGTTAATCTATGATTGGTCAGATATTGAAGTTGATGAACTTATACCAAATAGAAATATGCTTTAACATTTTCTCCAAAAGGCATCGGTTCAGACAGCGCTATACTAAGTTCAGGAAATTGTGAATGACCGAAGTTGGTGATGTTTTATTGATGTCAGACAGTTAACAGAATATGTTAAATTGTGTTTTGAATATTAAAAGAGAGAGAATGTAATTGAAGAAATAATGTATTTGGTTATTGTAAAAGGGATCTTTGAAACATTTGGCGAGTGTTACGCTTTTATAGATACTTTAAGTATTGATAATTATTATCCATCAATACCTAACTACCTTTAAGGCTTATATATACCATGTAGTTGTGAAATTTAATATCTAATATATTTACATATGCATATGACATATTTTTAAATGAAGATGATATTATATGTATTCATTCTCGAAAAAAAACAACCAAAAGACAGATATTTTTGACAAAAGAACACCTTTTGTAAATAAACCAAATGAATATATGAATCAACAAATATTTGAAGAAATGGCAATAACCATTGATAAGTGGTCCCACTATCAGAAAAGGAGCTTATTATATGAACCTGTATGTGGCTGACTATTATATCAGACACTTGACAATAGATAACATTGAACAAGTGGGACTTGTGTTACTTGTGCACAAAATGACTCTATACCTATTATGCTTACTTCATGTTATTTCTCACTAAAGTTTGAATGATATACTTTATTTCCTTAAATTTCTATATAGTTTAGAGTATGTGCCACATACTTGCTTAGTTCTGTACTTAGTAGAATTTGTCGTTTAAAAGATGTGTTTGAAAAGTGAATTGGTTAACTATCCAAGAGTCTTGCTATTTTACCAAACACAATATCAATATTTTGTTATACAGGTAAAATACAAAACATTCTTGATTCTACTTTGCTAGACAGCTAAGATAAGATATATTTATCAATATTTTGTCAAACTTGATTCTTATTAACATTGGATAAAACTATGCATAACATAATATGTGGAGTACTGCCAGATTTAAATTGGATTTTGTGATGGGGAAGACCATTTTATGTCCTGTTTAATAGCATCACATAGGAAAACCAACTAGTGTAAAATACATGAATAAACATCCAATTGCCAAGACACTTATATCTGGATGACATATAACCAAATATCAACATCAATTGAGAATTTGCATGAGAGATTATTTCGCTGGACAGTATAAGTATATATGGCAAATGATTCATATATTTATTGAAATAAAAACTTGGTTATTTTTTGGATATGTTGGAGGTATGTACATGTTAGAGGGGTTATCCAACTATTTAGAACAAGTAGCTGAAGGCAAGGTACGTATATACCCATCCTGACCCCTATTTATATATTTTGTATCTGTTTTTGTATCAAAATTGAAACCAGATGATGCGACACTCAAACTATTTGATTCACATGTGTTTTCATCTGCCTACATCACTATACATTTTAAAACTCCATTGTATGGTATGGCAGTACTGTTTAATAGTTTTATGTTTTGCCAACCAATTGAAGTTAAAGGTCCATGTGCAGTATGGCAAGTGATTTTTGACAGTCATATCTTTCACCATGAATACTTTCTGGGTATAAATACAGTGATTTTTATTAAAACAATATGTTTTCTTTCAAGTCTCCATGATAGTAAAATATCAATCCAACTCTCTGAAAAATTATGGATTAGTTGTCACTTGTCACTTTTTTAAAAATGTAAAGCTTATTTTCTAAAAAGAGGATCTTGTTTTTCTCAATTTAAATGTATCAAAAGTTTCTTCTACACTATATTAATAACTTCTGAAAAGGGGATTGGTATTGAAATGCGATAAAGTTTAAAAAAACATTTCCCATGTTATTTTCCCATAGGGAAAATTCATGCTATCCATTGTTTTCAGCATGATTTTGGTCATCGAAAATTGATATTTTCAAAACTAGACTTTCAATACCATTCTACTTTTAAAGATGTTTTAGACCCCTTGTTGAATAATCTTTTCATGCAATAAAAATCAGAAAAAGAAGATCCTCTTTTGAGCAATTAAGTAATAAATTGTTTATAATTTGTATTTATAATTTTTCGAATTGTTTGATTGATATTTTATCATCATGGGGACTTCACTTGAATTAAAAATCACTATATTTATGCCTAGAAAGTACTCATGGTGAAAGATATGACCGTCTAGAATTACTTGCCATACTGCACATGGACTTTAAGTTCATTTTATTTAGAATTTCATCTTGGGTGACATTATGTCATTAACATATAATATTTTCAAATGTATCTTTGAAATACCAACCATTTGTTTTTAAATGATATATTTTTTATTTTTATTATTATTCCATATTATATCATCATTTGTCTAATTTCTAAGCAAAGGTAAACCATAATTCAGTTACCGTAGTAGCCGTGATTGGCGCTTGGGCGCTCAAAGTAAGTCAAAACAGTTCATAAAGTTGTCCTTATTAGCGCCCATATGAGTCCCGACTGAGAAAAAATGCCGGAGTTTCATTTTCAGTTTAAAAAACAAATTGGAAAAAATGGTATATGCATAGGCTCATCCAGTTTGCCAGGTTTCAGGGCCTGTGTGCTACACTATGTAATATATGCAATTTAAGGTGTTTTAAAAATCTCTGACAGTGATCTTTCTAGTACTGCACCCACTTGAGAGGCGTAACTAAATCTATTGGCACGATTTGATATTGAGAGAGACAATGAAATATTGGCTTATTTGAGCAAGTTTGGTCAGAATTGCGTGCATTTCCCTTTATTTAGTGTTGCACCCACTTGCGCTTTTGAAGGGGCTCGCACCTACCTGAATGCCATTTGCACTCATTTAAAAATGAGAAAGATCATGAAAAATGGCTATTTCGTTTTTTCAATAGAGTCTTTTCCATTAATCCATAATCCATATAGCTTTGAAATCTCGTTAAAGTATCGCTTTTAATGAGAATTTAGGAGATCTGCATTTTTAACCATTAAATACCAACATTTTCTTCTATTTGATGGCATATTTGAATTCTGGGTGCAATTTTCTATCAAAACAACTTTGATTTGCACAGTTATTTTTTACCTTTATAGGCTATTAGTCAAATTCTTTCAAGATACAATGTTGAAAAACCTTTAAAAGTTCATTTACTCTTACAAGGATCACAATTTTAATGTTAAATCACAATCCACATGTCAATAAGCTTATTTAATTACATTCCAATGGTGTTTTAAGTCGATTGAAATGGAACTACTTGTTAGATCAAGAAATTAAGTGACCCTTGTAATATGTTCCCATGTATTCTGACCCTACCAACACCCATTTATATAGAAAATGGTCAATATTGTGTCAGAATTGTGAAAGTGACCATCCGAACCTGGGTAGAACACTACAATGGAAATCTATTAGTAATTTTTTAAGAAGCACTGAAAGATTAACAAAATGCTGTTCTATCTAACAACTTACCAATATCTGATGTTACATACAGTATTGTAATTACATATAGATTGAATCCTTTCTTGTGAAAGTAAAGCTTATAAAAACATGCTGTAGGATACCATTTGAGATGAATCATTATCTAAATACTTGATCTTAATACTTAAGCATAGTTCTCTCTTAATCTTATTTGGCTTTTGCTCTGTGACATATTGCTGTATAGAAATTGGAGCTACGCAAAATAAGCAAGATTTGGGTAAAATCCTTAAAGGAAAAAATTGCCATTAAAGTTAGGAATCCTTCATTGATGAAAGTTGACTTTTGGCATGTATGGATTTCAAGAACCTTTATGCAGGTGAAACCCAGATCCACCTGTAGCTCTTTATCAATGTTAGATTACCAACCAGGTATCATATATTTTTGAATACCTACTGGTAGGTTGTAGGGTACATCTCTGATACTTCAAACATTTATGTTGTTACAATAATCAACTTGTACAGTTTTCATATTATATTTGATTTGAAAAAATGAATCTCATGTAACCACTCTTTCAACAGAATTAGAAGAGACAGAGAAAAAGTTATCTTTTCAAACTTGTATGTTATATATATTCTTAATTGACTCAATTATCATCTTTAAAATAGTGTTGATATGTCTAATGCAGCCTGAACAAGATTCTTTAAAATAGTGTTGATATGTCTAATGCAACCTGAACAAGACTCTTTAAAATAGTGTTGAGATGTCTAATGCAACCTGAACAAGACTCTTTAAAATAGTGTTGAAATGTCTAATGCAACCTGAACAAGACTTTTTAGAATAGTGTTGATATGTCTAATGCAACCTGAACAAGACTTTTTAGAATAGTGTTGATATGTCTAATGCAACCTGAACAAGACTCTTTAAAATAGTGTTGAGATGTCTAATGCAACCTGAACAAGACTCTTTAAAATAGTGTTGATATGTCTGGTCTAATTCAATCTGAATGAGACTCTTTAAAATAGTGTTGATATGTTTAATGCAACCTGAACAAGACTCTTTAAAACAGTGTTGATATGTCTAATGCAACCTGAACAAGACTCTTTAAAATAGTGTTGAGATGTCTAATGCAACCTGAACAAGACTCTTTAAAATAGTGTTGAAATGTCTAATGCAACCTGAACAAGACTCTTTAAAATAGTGTTGATATGTCTAATGCAACCTGAACAAGACTCTTTAAAATACTGTTGATATGTCTAATGCAACCTGAACAAGACTCTTTAAAATACTGTTGATATGTCTCATGCAATCTGAACAAGACTCTTTAAAATAGTGTTGATATGTCTAATGCAACCTGAACAAGACTCTTTAAAATACTGTTGATATGTCTCATGCAATCTGAACAAGACTCTTTAAAATAGTGTTGATATGTCTAATGCAACCTGAACAAGACTCTTTAAAATAGTGTTGATATGTTTAATGCAACCTGAACAAGACTCTTTAAAATAGTGTTGATATGTCTAATGCAACCTGAACAAGACTCTTTAAAATAGTGTTGAAATGTCTAATGCAACCTGAACAAGACTCTTTAAAATATTGTTGATATGTCTGGTCTAATTCAATCTGAATGAGACTCTTTAAAATAGTTTTGATGTGTTTAATGAAACCTGAACAAGACTCTAAGTCAACTGTGGTATGGTTTGAAATAGTGTTGATGTATATTGTGTGATCTAATGTAATTGTATCCTTCCAATAAACACTTTCCCAGGATATAATCTTATACTAATAGATAATCTTATAACATTATTGACAATTACTATTTGGATAGAAATTAGTGAAATCAATATAGCACCCAAACAGATCTTGGCTGCACTACTTCAATAATAATTCTATTAGACTCTTAGATGTATTTCACCTCTCTTTACTCTGTTATGTAAACCCTCAAGAATTGGAACTCTAGTTTCACATTGTTCAAATTTGATTCCAAGACTTCCAATATTGCAGATAAATCATGCCCAAAAATCATATTTATGTAGACAGTTTTGCACAATTGAACAGTAATTGGCATTCAAAATTGATTTATGAGAGTTAATGCTAAGAAAATATTACACCCTAGTACTTTGGAATGAGATTTGGGGATGAGGCCGCTGACTTTTAAACGTTGTCATAATAAATAGATTTTCAACTTTGTTAAGTCTACAGTGAAGGAGTATCTACCAAAAATAATAAAGAAAAATTCCTTGGAGGAAAAAGTATGTTGTATCTTGAACATTGCCAGATATTGCAAAATGGATATGATCCATATAGGAAGGATACAAGCTATTAGAGGGAACATGTAATTTTTTGACAAAAATAATCACATTTATTTTTTAAATATGCTACTGATACATGATTCTCCTTGGATACAAAGCAATTAGGAAATCCCATGAAGTGAATGATCACACTGACTGTATTATTAAGCATTATAAATTCAAAAGAAGTGATATAAGACTGATAATAACATCCAGTCAAAGAATGAAAATGAAGTGACTTGAACTAAAATAATTCACCTTTGTCAAAAGGGACAAGAACAATTAATAAAGCAATTGATGATATGTCTGTCAAAAAATAGACTCAGGAATATCAATTCAGTTAAATTAAGTTGGTAGGAAGTTGACACATGTTTTTTATCATGAGTTGTCCAAACTACAGATAATGATGCTTGGCTCCCTCGTGCAGCCTCATCAAACAACAAGCAAGCAACAAGCAACCCTGATATTGCATCATTAATGAAATGATTGTTAGATTAGGATATTCACCAGCTGCATGGCCCTACAATTTCACAGCGCATTGAGTCATTTTGGTGAACTTTTGACAATTTATCAATACATGCGATTTCAGATGGCAGACCCTCAGGGGTCGGATAGTTTCTATCCACGGGGTCATAAAATGAATGGAGATACAAATGGATATGTACCTGGCTTCAACTATACACCAGATTTCTATGGTGATGAGATGGCAGTTGATGTAGAGGTAAGAACATTTTTTTATTTATCATCTTTAATTAATGTTCAAGGGAAGAGTTGTCCATAGGATGAGATATCCAAGAGAAGAGTTGTCTTTGGGATGAGATATCCAAGGGAAAGTGTTGTCCATGGGATGAGATATCCAAAGGAAGAGTTGTCTATTGGGATGAGATATCCATGGGAAGAGTTGTCCATGGGATGAGATATCCAAAGGAAGAGTTGTCTATTGGGATGAGATATCCAAGGGAAGAGTTGTCCATGAGATGAGATATCCAAGGGAAGAGTTGTCTATTGGGATGAGATATCCAAAGGAGGAGTCGTCTATTAGGATGAGATATCCAAGGGAAGAGTTATCTATTGGGATGAGATATCCAAGGGAAGAGTTGTCCATGGGATGAGATATCCAAAGGATGAGTTGTCCATGGGATGAGATATCCAAAGGATGAGTTGTCTATTGGGATGATAAATCCAAGGGAAGAGTTGCCCATGGGATGAGATATCCAAAGGATGAGTTGTCTATTTGGATGAGATATCCATGGGAAGAGTTGTCCATGGGATGAGATATCCAAAGGAAGAGTTGTCTATTGGGATGAGATATCCAAAGGAGGAGTCGTCTATTAGGATGAGATATCCAAGGGAAGAGTTATCTATTGGGATGAGATATCCAAGGGAAGAGTTGTCCATGGGATGAGATATCCAAAGGATGAGTTGTCCATGGGATGAGATATCCAAAGGATGAGTTGTCTATTGGGATGATAAATCCAAGGGAAGAGTTGCCCATGGGATGAGATATCCAAAGGATGAGTTGTCTATTTGGATGTGATATCCAAAGGAAGAGTTGTCTATTGGGATGATAAATCCAAGGGAAGAGTTGCCCATGGGATGAGATATCCAAAGGATGAGTTGTCTATTTGGATGAGATATCCAAAGGAAGAGTTGTCTATTAGTATGAGATATCCAAAGGAAGAGTTGTCTATTGGGATGAGATATCCATGGGAAGAGTTGTCCATGGGATGAGATATCCAAAGGAAGAGTTATCTATTGGGATGAGATATCCAAGGGAAGAGTTGTCCATGAGATGAGATATCCAAGGGAAGAGTTGTCTATGGGATGAGATATCCAAAGGAAGAGTTGTCCATGGGATGAGATATCCAAGGGAAGAGTTGTCCATGGGATGAGATATCCAAGGGAAGAGTTGTCTATGGGATGAGATATCCAAAGGAAGAGTTGTCCATGGGATGAGATATCCAAAGGAAGAGTTATCTATTAGGATGATATATCCAAGGGAAGAGTTGCCCATGGGATGAGATATCCAAAGGATGAGTTGTCTATTGGGATGAGATATCCAAAGGAAGAGTTATCTATTGAGATGAGATATCCAAGGGAAGAGTTGTCCATGAGATGAGATATCCAAGAGAAGGGTTGTCCATGGGATGAGATATCCAAGGGAAGAGTTGTCTATTGGGATGAGATATCCAAATGAAGAGTTGTCTATTGGGATGAGATATCCAAGGGAAGAGTTGTCTATTGGGATGAGATATCCAAGGGAAGAGTTGTCTATTGGGATGAGATATCCAAAGAAAGAGTTGTCTATTAGGATGAGATATCCAAATGAAGAGTTATCTATTGGGATGAGATATCCAAATGAAGAGTTGTCTATTGGGATGAGATATCCAAAGGATGAGTTGTCCATGGGATGTGTTGTCCATGGGATGAGATATCCAAAGGAAGAGTTGTCTATTGGGATGAGATATCCAAAGGAGGAGTCGTCTATTAGGATGAGATATCCAAGGGAAGAGTTATCTATTGGGATGAGATATCCAAGGGAAGAGTTGTCCATGGGATGAGATATCCAAAGGATGAGTTGTCCATGGGATGAGATATCCAAAGGATGAGTTGTCTATTGGGATGATAAATCCAAGGGAAGAGTTGCCCATGGGATGAGATATCCAAAGGATGAGTTGTCTATTTGGATGTGATATCCAAAGGAAGAGTTGTCTATTGGGATGATAAATCCAAGGGAAGAGTTGCCCATGGGATGAGATATCCAAAGGATGAGTTGTCTATTTGGATGAGATATCCAAAGGAAGAGTTGTCTATTAGGATGAGATATCCAAAGGAAGAGTTGTCTATTGGGATGAGATATCCATGGGAAGAGTTGTCCATGGGATGAGATATCCAAAGGAAGAGTTATCTATTGGGATGAGATATCCAAGGGAAGAGTTGTCCATGAGATGAGATATCCAAGGGAAGAGTTGTCTATGGGATGAGATATCCAAAGGAAGAGTTGTCCATGGGATGAGATATCCAAGGGAAGAGTTGTCCATGGGATGAGATATCCAAGGGAAGAGTTGTCTATGGGATAAGATATCCAAAGGAAGAGTTGTCCATGGGATGAGATATCCAAAGGAAGAGTTATCTATTAGGATGATATATCCAAGGGAAGAGTTGCCCATGGGATGAGATATCCAAAGGATGAGTTGTCTATTGGGATGAGATATCCAAAGGAAGAGTTATCTATTGGGATGAGATATCCAAGGGAAGAGTTGTCCATGAGATGAGATATCCAAGAGAAGGGTTGTCCATGGGATGAGATATCCAAGGGAAGAGTTGTCTATTGGGATGAGATATCCAAATGAAGAGTTGTCTATTGGGATGAGATATCCAAGGGAAGAGTTGTCTATTGGGATGAGATATCCAAGGGAAGAGTTGTCTATTGGGATGAGATATCCAAAGAAAGAGTTGTCTATTAGGATGAGATATCCAAATGAAGAGTTATCTATTGGGATGAGATATCCAAATGAAGAGTTGTCTATTGGGATGAGATATCCAAAGGAAGAGTTGTCTATTGGGATGAGATATCCAAAGGAAGAGTTGTCCATGGGATGAGGTATCCAAGGGAAGAGTTGTGTATGGGATGAGATATCCAAGGGAAGAGTTGTCCATGGGATGAGATATCCAAAGGAAGAGTCGTCGAGATATCCAAAGAAAGAGTTGTCTATTAGGATGAGATATCCAAAGGAAGAGTTGTCTATTAGGATGAGATATCCAAAGGAAGAGTTGTCTATTGGGATGAGATATCCATGGGAAGAGTTGTCCATGGGATGAGATATCGAAGGGGAGAGTTGTCCATGGGATGAGGTATCCAAGGGAAGAGTTGTCCATGGGATGAGATATCCAAAGGAAGAGTTGTCTATTGGGATGAGATATCCAAGGAAAGAATTGATCATGGGATGAGTTTTCTAGGAGTTGAGTTTTATATTTTTCTTATATGGGATGCTCACTGTTTTTAGCAATCAAATGTCTTTTTCGGAAGAGTGAATATTTTCTATATTTTGTCTGTAAATATCCCTGTAAATATCTTCTACTTTAAAAAGAATATTCCTTTTGCCCTGTGGTGATCTAAAGCATTAATGTTGTGAAAGAATTACTGGTCTGTTTTTTTAAGAATCTTAAAAGTATTTATCCAAATATTTGTTACTGATTAGTTTAAGAATAGGCCATGAATAAATACTCTTAACCTAGCTGAGTTGTTTTACATGCCCAACTCCTTACAAGTATATTCTAGAGGGTAAGATCACTGATATGTTTTGATAGCTCTTTGAAGCTTATGCAAAACAAACTTCTATGCTGATATATTTGAGCCAAATGAAGTTATATTACCCCTTAGCTCACAGATACCGTTTGTGTAACCCATCTGTGAAACTTAATATATTGTACGATATATTATAACTTTTTTTGAATTGAGGGCTGTTTTCATAAAGTTTATTAATAATCAGGGAGGGAGCTAGGTTATACTTTTTTGGTTTCATATTCTGCAAATGCAGACTAGTCCAGGGGCGAATCTTGGAATCAATAAGGGGGGGGGGGCAAATTTCTTGATAATATGGACTAAAATTTGAAAATAAGGCTGTAAAAGGCCAAGTGATACCCAAAAAGGCCCACTAATTGATTCCTAAAAAGATTTTCTGGGTCATCCCCCAGATCCACCAGTGAGTACTACGATCTAATTTTGGTCATGCTGCGTAAGTTCCATTATGTCCATTTTTACTCTTCAAAGTGTCATATTTATCCCTGTGTGTCTTCTTATTAGATCTTGTATTCCACATTTGCTAGGGCCTTATTTTCCACATTCCTTTTTTCGG
Organism: Owenia fusiformis; assembly: GCA_903813345.2. NCBI lineage: Eukaryota > Metazoa > Annelida > Polychaeta > Sabellida > Oweniidae > Owenia > Owenia fusiformis. The sequence continues at coordinate 23,344,036 of CAIIXF020000008.1, read as the reverse complement.
ACCTAATATCTAGCTCACATAAGTGCCTGTCGCTGGCCGATTAGTTACTGTGAAATTGTGCGATCGCCGGGCACTTTTCTCTGATATCTTGCGTTCATCGCAGGGGTGTCATTAGCCTGTTGTGAGAAATTCTTGTGAAACTACTGCATCGTGAATATGCTCACGCATCATATGACGGCCGCGAACAAAATGATACATGGAAATCATCCGTTGATGGCATGAAGATCATAATCTTTGATAACTCAAATACCATTGAATGGATTCAAATTTTACATGCTGATGCCTATAGGGACATAGGAACTCTGCTCAAGAAGGGATTTTCAAGATGGCAGCTGAATTTCAAAATGGCTGCCATTTTTCATAACGTAACCTTTGATAACTCTAATACCAGTTGACGGATATGGTTCAAATTCTTTATGCTGATGCCTAGAGACAAAGAAGTTCTGCTCAAGAAGACATTTTCAAGATGGCTTCTGAATTTCAAAATGGCCACAATTTTTCGTAAAAAAACATGATCATTGATACCTCAAATATCAGTGGATGGATTTGGTTCCAATTTTTTATGCTGATGTTAAGGGAAAAAGGAGATCTGCTTCAGAAGAAATTTCAAAGGCATCAGCTGAATTTCAAAATGGCTGCCATTTTTCATAAAAAGGTAATCTTTGATAACTCAAATACCATTGGGCGGATTTGGATTAAATTGTATATACTGATGCCTTGGGACATAGGAGCTCTGCTAAAGAAGAAATCTAAAGATGACAGCTGAATTTCAAACAGGCAACCATGTTTCATAAAAACATAATCTTTGAGAATAATACCAGTGGATTGATTTAGCTCAAATTTTAAATGGCCGCTGTTTACCAGAACATGTTTTGTTCGGTGGGATTTGCTACTCAGTGGAGTTGCTGTTTTTCTAGTTTGATTTGTGAAAACGTTTATAACTATTTAAATGTACTTATTAGATTCTAGCTTCATTAATTCATTGAAATCACAGAATGACTTTATGATGTCACCGAAAGCTGTATGATAATTGTACGATGACCTCACAGGCGCCGGTGGGTTAGGCTCTGATGAGTTTGATTGGAAGAAAAATTGGTGAGATAATGGCAAGTTTTATGTCCGCAATAAAATTCTCCTGGCGCCTATACGATGTAAAAATCATACGATTGTTGCCGGCACCCATAGGATGCTCGTACGTATCTGGCGGATGTTGAAAGATACTTATCGGCCAGCGCCCATACAATGAATCGGAGCTTATTTGAGCTAAGCATAATATTCTTCATTATCCATGATCCTAAGTCTTCTTTTTAATATTTCTATCCCATTTTTGCCCCTCACATTCCATGTTTTTACAGATACAGTAACACCTGTCTAAATTAAACTCGAAAGTCTTTTGCTTGAAATATTCACATTGATACCAGTTTCATTATTGAAGTGAATGGGAAAATCAAAAAGGTATTCACATCAAAAGAATCTAATAATATTGGCGCCAATGTGATGATCAAAACTTAGGGCTGAAAAAGTGTTCATATTACTAGTTCCATTAAAATGGTAGGTAATAGAATAGTGAGAAATTAAGATCATAATGTTCACATTCCAAAAATGTGGGAGGCAATAGAATAGTGAGAAATTAAGATCATAATGTTCACATTCCAAAAATGTGGGAGGCAATAGAATAGTGAGAAATTAAGATCATAATGTTCACATTCCAAACATGTGGGAGGCAATAGAATAATGAGAAATTAAGATCATAATGTTCACATTCCAAACATGTGGGAGGCAATAGAATAATGAGAAATTAAGATCATAATGTTCACATTCCAAAAATGTGGGAGGCAATAGAATAGTGAGAAATTAAGATCATAATGTTCACATTCCAAACATGTGGGAGGCAATAGAATAATGAGAAATTAAGATCATAATGTTCACATTCCAAACATGTGGGAGGCAATAGAATAATGAGAAATTAAGATCATAATGTTCACATTCCAAAAATGTGGGAGGCAATAGAATAGTGAGAAATTAAGATCATAATGTTCACATTCCAAACATGTGGGAGGCAATAGAATAATGAGAAATTAAGATCATAATGTTCACATTCCAAACATGTGGGAGGCAATAGAATAATGAGAAATTAAGATCATAATGTTCACATTCCAAAAATGTGGGAGGCAATAGAATAATGAGAAATTAAGATCATAATGTTCACATTCCAAAAATGTGGGAGGCAATGGAATAATGAGAAATTAAGATCATAATGTTCACATTTCAAAAATGTGGGAGGCAATAGAATAATGAGAAATTAAGATCATAATGTTCACATTCCAAAAATGTGGGAGGCAATAGAATAGTGAGAAATTAAGATCATAATGTTCACATTCCAAAAATGTGGGAGGCAATAGAATAATGAGACATTAAGATCATAATGTTCACATTCCAAAAATGTGGGAGGCAATGGAATAATGAGAAATTAAGATCATAATGTTCACATTTCAAAAATGTGGGAGGCAATAGAATAATGAGAAATTAAGATCATAATGTTCACATTCCAAAAATGTGGGAGGCAATGGAATAATGAGAAATTAAGATCATAATGTTCACATTTCAAAAATGTGGGAGGCAATAGAATAATGAGAAATTAAGATCATAATGTTCACATTCCAAAAATGTGGGAGGCAATGGAATAATGAGAAATTAAGATCATAATGTTCACATTCCAAAAATTTGGGAGGCATTGGAATAGGACTGAAAATGTTTTCATATTAAAAGATTCATATGGGAGACAAGGGATAATTATTATTAAAAATTAAGGATGAAAAGGTTCTAATAACATTGAAGTATATTGAAGAATTGAATATTAAGAGAAGGTATTTGCAATTTCTGGCCTTCACAATTTCCGGCTTCCATATCAGAAAGGTTCTGCAGTTTTAAAAATTGGTGATAAAAGAAATGATTCACAATTTTGTTATCTAATCGGTATGACACACTCATAGGCAACTCTCATTCTTACCTCTTATAACTTGGTTTGCTCTGAATCTGCATGTAGCCTTGAGACATTTATAAACATTCATGGGAAAAAGGAATATTATTTATCTATGTTAAAATTGCTCTATAATTTATCTGTTGAGTTAACAATTTTTCTTTAAAATTGGAGATATGGGAGTCTAACCTCGCATCTTGGTGTACCTTAGATGCAAATGTAATGATCGATATGAAATTAGCCATTTTGTTAGCAAATTATGTTATTTTTTTCTTAGTGATTCAAATAAGGAAGTACATTTGTATCAATTAACTAATTGGTCAAGTGTTTGATATAAAAGAGATGGAATATAAAGTTTTGCATCCCAGCCTTTAGTAGGTTTGCTTTAGGTAAATGTATTACTTAAGATTAGGTTCATTTTTTATTATGTTCACTTTAGATATATTTCCCATATTGTATGCTAGCTCCTTTTCATTACCAGTTACACAGGTGTTTGGTAAAACTTATTTTGAAGTTTGAGATGCTCTTTAGGGTGATGTCTCAGATATTATAACTTTGATGGAAAAAGCAATGCATTCGGTTCATGTTTGAATTGTGCATTAGTATGACAGTTCTGCTTAGGTTTATTTTTTTTCAAAGTTGCATTTACTGTACTGTGGTATTTACTAGTTCAGATGCTTTAAAATGATGAAGTACTGTAATACATTTTGTTCAATACATAATATTATGAGACCAATGGATTCATACACAACTAAATATCCTCATTATTTTCCCTAGGAGCAAAAAAAGCCAGTCCCCACTGAGGAGATTTTTGTTAAAGTGATGAAGATGCAGGGACCTGATAAACGGTTTGGATTCTCAGTTATAGGTGGCACTGATGAGGGCTTTGAACCAAAGATAGAAGAAATAATGAGTGGTAAGTCAATGATGTTTCTGGTTGATATAGTGTAAATGATAAAGATATTGAAAATAAACCTAATCAGTTAATGGAGCAAACAATATTTAATTCCCCAAATGTCAGAAAGAGTTAATATAAAGTGTGAAAATGTGACACCTTGGGGTTCTTTAATAATTGGAGTTGATGTTTATGTCATTTATTCAATTCCTTGATATATATCATTTATCATAATCATGACTTTTTCATGTTCTTATCTTTTCTTGCCACCTATGGAAACATTCAATTTTTTTTATTCATCACATATAATCATCACAATTAGGAATGAAATGATCAAAGATGAAGTTCATCATACAAAGTAGTAGAGATTAGTAGATAAAACCTGAACACTACAGTTTAAACATCAGTTGTAATACAGAAGCAATGTTAATGTAATAAGACAATATGAATTCCCCTGGGAGAGATCTAGGTTGTATGGTTCACCTAGGAAAATTAATCATTGTGAATTTACTACTGTCTCAGTATGTATGTCATCAGACCCATTGCAAATATCAATTTATCTTTGCTATTGTGAAACAGGCATATGCATAATGTGCAGCACTTTAAAATTGTTTCTAATATGTTATAACATAGATGTTTTTGAAAAGAGGTTTTAGTGTACATGCCAACGTTCGAGATATTGATCACTGGAAGCCTAGATAATTTGGTTACCACAACTTTTACTGATAATATTTATCCAACCGAACAAAATTCGAGGGGGATATATGTATGTATATTCATAAACATAATCTTTGATTACTCAAATACCGATGCAAATACCAGTGAACAGATTTCGTTTTAAATTTTATATACTTATGCCTAGGGAAACAGTAGGTCTATTTGAGAAAGAGTTTTCAAGATGGTGTCTGAATTCCAAGATTGCCACCATTTTCCCCCCAAAAAACTTAATCTTTGATAACTCAATTACCGGTGAAAAGATTTCATTCAAATTTTATATGCTTTTATATAAATTTTATGATTACTCTAATACCAGTGAACAGATTTCGTTTTAGATTTTATATGCTGATGCCTAGGGACACATTTGCTCTGTTCAAAAAAGAATTTTCAAGATGGTGGCTTAATTTCAAAATGGCCACCATTTGTCCTTAAAATACTTGATAAATCAAAAACCAGTAGATGGATTTGGTTCAAATATTTATATGCTGAAGCCTAGGAACACAGCAGCTCTGTTCGAGAATGAATTTTCAAGATGATGGCTGAATTTGAAAATGGGTCCCATTTTGCATAAAAATCCTTATACCAGTGAAAGGATTTGGTTTAAATTCTATATGGTGCTACCTAGGGACAAAGGAGCTCTACTTAACAAGAAATTTTCAAGATGGCAGCTGTATTTATCTTAAAAAGTTAAAAATCTTTGATAACTCAAATATGAGTGAATGGATTTGGTTCAAATTCTACAATCTGATATGCTCTGTTGAAGATGAGATTTTCAAGATGGCCACTAATTATCAAAATGTGTTTTCAGTTTGGTGGGATTTGCTAGTTTTTCTAGTTTGTTTTTACTTTTTTTAAACAAAGCAGTAATCATAAAGTGTGGGATATTTTATTGTGAAAATAACTTGAGATGACACATATAGATGGCAATAATGTACAACACTCAGTAAATTCATTGAGATCTCAGCCTTTCAGATAGTGTTTACAGACATGACATACAATTTGAATCTGAGCTGTCAGAGAGTTTCCAAAATAGCTCTTTATTTGATTAAAATTCCATTGAATCTTGAACTGACCTTCTGCTCATCAACACCTCTTATCTGCAAAAAGCAACACAACTACATTTATCTTTCCTTTGAAAAGGCCTGTGATCAGATGTTATAATGACAGGAACATTTTATCTACAAATCATGATTTATAAGTTTTTAAAAAAGTGTATTATAGGGGGCCTTGGGTGATTTTGATAATGTAACATTGTTTTATACAAGTATAAGTATAAGTACTATGTAATTGCTTTTAACCCATGACACTATCATAAAATTACAATAAATTAAAATTAAAACAAAATAATTGTTTTCCCAGGTTTTAATGTTTTAAGCCAACAAATTATATTTGTTTCATTGACGATCATTTGGATATTGAGTTATTAGGGTCAATGTGAGGCTACAGTGTAGGTGATGCCATAGAAGCCATATCAGCTATGTCCCTTTGTCCCTCAGCCTCTCAGCTTGAGGGCGTCCTTTGCCATTCACCTAGTCTCCAATCCTATTTTAATATGACCTCTCCTGCCTCCCATTCACTCTCTTTTCTATCATATTATGTTACATGTCTAATCTACTTATTCACCTAATCTCTCTCCTTCTCATATATCATCTTCACCTTTCTCCATTTTTTACAGTCCTTCCTTATATCATCCTCCTCATATTTCACCTTCCACACTCAGTCAGCCCCATCCTCTCTCTATACATAAGTTATCTGATTGAAAGGACTAGATCAACATTTCTTTCTCACTGAAGAATTAAAGATGAATTCCTTTCTTAGAGATACAAAGTCAAACTCTGGATGGTAGATTCTTCCTTAATAAGAGTAATCACATCAAATGAACCATCAAAATAAAGTCAATAAAAGCACCAAAATGTAGAAAGGACATTGCCAGAGACAGATTCCCTTTAGAGATAATTGGTTTTATGATATGTTAGTCAATCTAGTTAGACATCAAAATGCTCTTTAAATCCTCTTCCATGCCACATGTTGTCACGTTTGATTTTTCTATGAGTAGAAATACAGTATGTTGATGGAGGCAAGATGTGCTCTTGTACTCTTTTATGTATAGAAGTAGAACTGTGGGTTCATAGATATTTAGCAATGGAACAGGCGGTTGACAGATCAAAAAGACTCAAGAAGAATTGAGTGCTATATTACATACTAATTATAACTTAAATGTATCTGTATAATAGAAATATCAGTTACAAAACCCACTTGGGCTTGGCCGGAGTGTTGGGGAAGCCCTCTGATAAGTGTGTACTGGTTATGAAGAGTTTAAGGAAGGCCAATGTTGATGCTTCCTGAAAATTGTACAAAAACGAGAGTTGATTTCTTTCTCAAGACACGTCCAATGTTAAAAATTGGTAGTTCCCAGAGTTCTTTGTTTCCTAAGGTTCATTCCCGTATATTATTTTTAACGAAGGACAGCCTATAACGACTGCTATATGCAAAAAGATGCATGAAATTATCGTTTTGTAACTAGAATTGTTCTCTAGGGGACCTCTGCGCGAGTTTCCATTTTTTGGTTTGATTTTTTGTGCAGGTGAGTTCAATTCAGCATTTGATTAGTTCATATTATTTCAATTTGAACGCATGCGCAATAACCACATGAGCTGTTGTGAATCATAGCATTTGTCCCTTCATCATCCATCATAAGTGCTTAGTCACAAAGATATGTAGTGATTACACAGGATCTCTATATTTTTGGTTTTCTATACGTTTTTTTAAAGGCATGAATTTCCATGATATTTTTGCAGGGAATGCAGCAATCAACCATACAATTGATCCAGAAATTGCATAATTATATCTCTAGTGGTATTTGAATGAGTAAGAATAATAGTCATTCGTGGTAACTGGGAATGAAAACACCCAGTTTCAAGGTAATATTTGGTGTTACTATTTTACAATACATGTAGTTTTAATTATGTTCCATTCATTTGGAACTAGACGGATATCTAAATCATCTATCAGACATACACATTATGTATGGTGGTTATGCTTTTGTAATTGGCGAGTAACAAAAAAGACTTGTTCAGCATCAAGAAAAATGGAACTGGTAGACTGAACTTAGGGTCTACTGTCCAATGTTCTATTTTTGTCAAGAATATTAGCAAAGTATTATCTGAATTCTAAAAATTTGATTGAGCCACCTACTTGAGTGACAGCACAGTGTATATCACAATATATATGCATAGAATAGATTGAATGGTTGAAATAATATGACTTTTGCCTCATCTACTCAATAGAGTAGATCTAAAAATATAAACTATTGTTTTAAAAATGTCAGGAAATTCAAATATTTGAAAACTGATTATAAGATGAACAACTTTTTTTCAAAAGTCACATTTTTCATGGAAAGTAATATTTGAATGATTGAACTATATTTTCAAAATTTACACAGGGCCTTTAAGTACAATTTTGAAACAATATTGTTGGAGTAACATTACCAGTCAGCAAGCCCTTTGAACACAAAAGCCACAAAATAGCACAGCATGAATATTCAACAATATTTATGCATGTACTATTAATGAAAGTAGAATTTCACGATATGATCGAAATGTACCATTTGTTTTATATACACTATTATAATATACATTTAGCATTATATACAATATATGCTAGTTGAGCTTTTGAAATTACATGTACAGGGTGCCCAGAAAAAGAGTGGACCATTGTTTTTACCTTTGACTTCCACATGATGCCATAATCAGGTTCATTTTTGGCACAATTGTACATGCATGACATTATATTTCAGGATATGTTCCATGTGTGCTCTCTGGCGTAGAAAACAAACTTGGATTCTTTGCATAATGATCTGTGGTTTTCAGATGAAGCCCATTTCCTCCCAAATGCCAATGTCAGTTCAAAGAATATGTTTATTGGGGTACAGCTCCCCAAGATCAAGTACTTCAAAGACCATTGCAATTTTAAATAGATGTGATTGTCAAGATAATTTTGAGAATTTAGAGTATTGTTATATAGAAAAAGTCAAAAAGAAACTACTGCTTACATATGAAACAACTTGGAATGATTTAGTACACAAGAAACCAAAATTAAGAACATATGTCAAATTCAAAACCTCATACAAAACTGAGTCATATTTATTGCTAAATTTATCTAAGTTGGAACGATCTTTAATTGCACAATTACGTATGGGAATTTTACCACTGGAAATTGAAACAGGCAGATTTAGAAATGAAAAATTGGAAAATAGAAAATGTACTTTATGTAAATCTGGCAACATTGAGGATGAGGAACATTTTATTTTTAATTGTACATTTTATAAGGAAATAAGGAAAACATATTTACAAAATCACCAAATTTTTGAAGAAACAGAATCAACTACGGATCAAAAGTTTCAGTATTTATTTGAAAAAATGCCTAGGCAAGCTGCTCATTTTGTTAAACTTTGTTATTTTAAAAGAAGAAATGCCATTTATAATGTAAATTGAATTAAACTGCATGTATGTGTCTAAGAAATTCATGCTAGTATTTTTAAAATTGTTTGTTATGAATCTAATTGTAATTTTTAACATTAGTGGTTGATAAGCCCAAGTGGGCTGGGTTGCTTTTTATTACTTTTCTTTTGTATTGTATTGTATTGCATTGTATTGAACCTACCACTGTAAATAACAATAAAACTAAACTAAACTAAACTATAAAATGTATATCTGGGATTGCTCTCTCAAGGCTCGGCATAATTGGGCCTTACTTCTTTGAAGATGAGACAGGAAAAGCTGTTACAGTGAACACTGAATATTATCTAGCAGTGATGTAAAAATTCTTGACAGCCTCTTGACAGAGGAACCCTCTAAGACATGAGCAGTAACACTGTGCAAGGTTTGGAGTTCGATTGATCAGTAGGGATGTCCCAATATATGGGGCCCTCACAACCGTAACTTAAACCCTCCAATTTTTTATCTTTGGGGCCTACTAAAGGATAATGTGTATAAAAACAATCCTGTTACCATAAATTAGCTGAAATTAGCAATTAAATTGAGGAATGTGTCCATGTCATCAACAATTTTGAGCGCAGAATCCAAGTTTGTATTAAGTGCCGGGAGCACATATGGAACATGTCCTGAAATAGCCATCAAATAAAAATGGAAGGAGATTGACATTTCACACTTAATGTCATGCATTGACTAATGTACATTTGTGCCAAAAATGAACCTGATCATGGCATCATGTGGAAGTTAAAGGAAAAAACAATGGTCACCCTGTATGTCAACCATTGTTTATGTTATGATTCCTGTTGTTGAGTTCATTTAGGATTTCATCATCACCGTCATTTGTTGCGTAGATGTATTGTGTATCAGTCAAAGGTTGTTCATGTTGAATAGGCTCACCCAAAGCATCACGTAGCTTCCACCAGAACACCTCATTTCTGTCATTATCATCACTCAATTCAAAGATAGATTCGAGTATCTAAGAGGGAACGTAATGTTGGAGTGATTAGTTCAGGTGGGAGAATCCCTTTTGGCTCTTTCAGGATGAGTATAAGGCAGTCACGCCCTCTATTAGCCAGCTCACCTCTTGCTAGGTTTAATTCATATTGGCACCATTTGCTACGGAGAAAATTCTGGGTGATAATCAGAATGACTTTGTTGCTGCGATCAATAGCATCAATGATGGCATTATTGATATCAACTCCAGCTATGAAATTACGATCATCAATACATATATTGTATTTATAATCACCAGATAGTTTTGCCCATAATATCTCCAGCCCCCAGTTTTTATCATATGAACTGTAGCTTATGAAAGCATCAAAGTGATAGACTTGATTATCTCTGTCATGATGGCGAAGTGCTGCACGGAACTGTAGATAAAGATAGTGAAGCTTATACCTCCGTTGATAAGTCACAGCTACTGTATTAGCACCAAAACCAGTATGAGGACTGTACATGGCATTGAACCAGCAAGAATCACACTTTTCCAACAGGTCAACTTCATCATATCCAAATCAATTGTGTGCATGTAAACTAAAGAGTTACTGATATACACACATTGCAACATTTCCCAACTCACGATGTGTTTACTATGTCTTTGCATCCATTCAATAAATTCAAGGGAATTGTCTTGGCAACCACATGTCAAAGGATTCCCATGTATGTCAATATAGAAACTGGAGCTTTGATTGTAATCATCTAGGCTTGCCCTCATTACATCTGTTAATAATGGCAATGCATTATGGGACATGTTTAACATTTGCAACAATGGGGCTCCTTCCAAATCAATTTCGATTTCATCAAAGTTGTTTCCACTAATGTTCAATGTTTTTAAACGGGATGCATCTTTAAGAATAGATGATGGAATGTTACCCATATTGCATGTTGTATGACAAGTCTAAATATTGAAGCCATGAACAATTCTCAAAGATTGTCATTGTGTCATTTATACTTGACATGTCTATGTAGTTATTAGCAATGTTCACGAATTCTATGGATTCAAATGCCCCATATATTCAAGTAAACATTGATGGTTGGATATTGCAATCATTGCTTTGAAAGTCTAATTCCTTTAATTGCACTAAACCCAAAATTGGGCCCATCTTTCTCACAAACTTTGTATGGGACAAATCAATTTTGGTCAGACTGTTGTCTCTACTCAGCTTTAATCCATAGGAAAGATATATAGGTTTTGTTAACAGATCAGAATGTCCCAAATCAATCACCTTATTACTTTTAGGAACTGCCCATGTCTGCTGAGCCATCTCCTTAGAGAGTGCTTCATGTCCAACGTTGACTGTTCTGTGAATGTTATCTCGTAGTCTGATGGTATGCAGCTTTGTCATCATAAACAGTTGAAGGAAAGTTTTTGACATAACAAATGCCATTTGAAGGCTATTGAATGATATATCAATTTCTTCTAAATGTGGCAAATATTCAAATATTCCAAAATCAAGTGATACCAAATGCATATCTGTTAGCACCAACTTCTTAACTGGAGAGTTTTTCAAAAAAAAAAATTTCTGGTTTACCTACTTCTACAGGTACAATTGAAATATGATCAAATATGATGGTCTCAATTGTTGAATTCTCTAGTCCCTTGATGGTATTCAGCCAAGCATTTGGTACTATACTGAATGGTTTGTTTTTCCATTTAGTAGAATCACCCAGACGTGTCACCTCAATAGACTTAATGTTTGGAAGCAAGCTGATGACATAAGGATCCAGTTTATCAGCAGAATAATTATCATTAACAATTTTTATAACCTCTAGTTTTTCTAGCCCTGCAAATGTAGCATTCTTTAGAACTGATATATTGTTATTGGAGATATCCAGATATCGTAATTGTTTATAATATCTGCCAAGTTCAAAGTCCTTCAGTTCACGTAATTTACAATTGTAAAGATCCAAAATGGTTGTGTTTGCTGGGAAGTCAGTAGGCAGTGAATCATTTACAAATGTTTTACCTTGACAATGACAGTGAACTGTTGTTCCAGTGCAATGACAAATGCTGCAGCCTTTTCTTTTGCCATTCTTTATTTTTGTGACAACCTCAATTGATTTTGGTTCAGTGATAGTGCTTGTGTATTTTGTTGATACCATAGCCCCTGTGGATTCAGAGTTGCCTCCTTGATAATAAGAGGCAAGAGCCACCACATAGAGTAACACAGAATTCATTCTTCAAGATTTATAAAACTTGAATGATTCTTAAGATGGTTTTTATAAACTGTTGTGTGAGATGTTCTCTTCTCAATGTTTGGTTATGTATTTGTTTAATTGCATAAATGGACTAATAATCTTATAAATGGATGCCTGTTATCAGTTATTTACTTATTGTATCTATTTCCTTATACACTCCCGGATCCCCTCAACTGGAAGTTCCCCTTTAATTCACTTATCAAAGCTTGTTCATGTTATTTGAAAAAATCATCAAATTTTTCATGAATTTATTGTAATTAAAGAACACAATTTATAATTTTAGATCCAAACAGGCTTTGGTATGCTATGTCTGGTTGCCAAACTCATAGAGAGGAGTGTACAATACATGGACAGGATAATTGGATCTACCCTAAGCTGAATAATTATCGTACCTAAAATAAAAAAAAGGTCTGATATTGTCGTCAGCTTGATGGGCGGGTGGGCAGCGTCTCACTTTCTTGCAATCACGATTCCAGGAAAACCACTTGACATAATTCAAATGTTCACACATGTTAAATAGTAAGAGGTTTTAGAGCTGATTAACTTTTGTACGGCCATCTTGCATTCTGGTGGCCATCTTGGAAGTTTTTAGTTAAATCTTGTCATCACAATTCCAGGAAAACCACAGATTTACTTCATATTTTCACACGTGTTACATGGTAAGAAGTTCTAGAGCAAAGCCACCCATTCATTTGTCTGTTTGTCCGTCTATTTATTCTGAAAACAACTCAATCTTCGAAAATTGAAGCCAATCAAGGGCAGAGAAATAAGATAAAAATGTTAAAAGAAAATACAGTAAATTGAATTGAAATTAAATGTAACACAATATGTAATAGATGATGAAATTTTTTTTGAAATAGCAAGCCATATACACAGCACACCATTGGAAAGTTTATTTAGTGTCCTTTATATTCTCGTTCATAATCAAATCGAATCAAATGTTCAGGGACTGGAAAATTACGCATAGAACTTTAATAATAAATTAGGAAATATCTTTGCAGGTTAACAACATTACGTACATCTTTTGTTTATGATATTAAATACCTTAGCTTACATTGTTTTCTTAAATCTATTTTGTTCCAAATTAAATTTTATTGATAAATAAGTGAAATACTGGTATATTAACAGACTAACATGAAGGTTCGACTTGGGCTGTGATTCTAGGGTGTTTTAGTTTCACTTCCTTGATGAAGCCTTAATACTAGTATTCTGTTTCTATTTCTTGCCTGGTCTTCCTGATTAAATGTGGATGATTTCAATAATACTTATTATCCCATCGAACGAAGTTCGGAGGGATATAGGGAACGCCTCCGTCCGTCCGTCCGTACGTACGTACGTCCGTCCGTCCACCTATGCGCAGTCTCAAGTCTGTGGACCCTGAAGAAAGATAAGTAACATCGCAATCAAATCAAGACAAAGAAAGAAGAAAATGAATGAAGAAACCAATGCAGCAACAACAAATGACGTCCGTCTGTCCGTCCGTCCGTCCGGGCAATAACTCAAATACCGTTGGCCCGATTTTGTTCATATTTTGTACACATATACCCTATGGGGGTAGAAGTTCTGCTCGAAAGCCGATTTTCAAAATGGCGGCCATTTTAGTGCCGATTTTACAGTAATTTAGGTGCAATATGTAAAACTGTAATAGCAATATGTTTTAAATTTAAAAAAATTATAAAGGACATTAATAATGCTACAAATGTAGATATTAAAGAAGCACATGGCAGCCATCTTGAAAAATGGCGGCCTTTACTCGTCATTTTACGATTGTTGCTGTAACTCAAAAAATAGTGGAGCGATTTTGTTCATATTTGGTATGTGAATATTATAAGCATTGCACACTGTCTAAAGACACTTTTGGTAGAAGGCGGCCATTTTGAAAAAAAAATTAAAAAATGGCCGCCATTTTAACGTATTTTACTATAGCTCGAAAAGTAGTGGAGCGATTTTGTTCATATTTGGTATGTGAATACTATAAGCATGGCACACTGTCCTATGACACTTTTGGTAGAAGGCGGCCATTTTGAAAAAAAATTTGAAAAATGGCCGCCATTTTAACGTATTTTGCTATAACTCGAAAAGTAGTGGAGCGATTTTGTTCATATTTGGTATGTGAATACTATAAGCATGGCACACTGTCCTATGACACTTTGGGTAGTAGGTGGCCATTTTGAAAAAAAATTGAAAAATGGCCGCCATTTTAACATATTTTACTATAACTAGAAAAGTAGTGGAGCGATTTTGTTCATATTTGGTATGTGAATACTATAAGCATGGCACACTGTCCTATGACACTTTTGGTAGAAGGCGCCCATTTTGAAAAAAAATTTGAAAAATGGCCGCCATTCTAACGTATTTTACTATAACCCAAAAAGTAGTAGAGCGATTTTGTTCATATTTGGTATGTGAATACAATAAGCATGTCACACTGTCTATTTCTAATGACACTTTTGGTAGAAGGTGGCCATTTTGAAAAATGGCCGCCATTTTAACGTATTTTACTATAACTCGAAAAGTAGTGGAGCGATTTTGTTCATATTTGATATGTGAATGCTTTAAGCATGGCACAATGTCTAATTAAACTTTGGGGAGTAGTCGGCCATTTCGAAAAATGGCCACCATTTTTATGTGTGTTATTTTACGTGTATGATTTTTCAAAAATTTTAGAGGTGGCTACTTAAAAGCATATTATTTCTTCTGATGACAACTTGGCTAGTGAGCAACCATTTTGAAAATGGTGGCCTTTCTGGTGTGTTGTTTTATGATATTTGCTATTCGTTTGTAAAAATGCCAGCCATTTCTGTTCGATGGGATTCGCTACGCTTTGGCGTTGCCGTTGTTCTGGTCATACTCTTCTACTCTTATCATACATCTTCCATTACAAACCTTTTAACATCACAAAATCATGGTGTCGATATACAGCAATGGTTTTCCGTACAACGTGCATCGGTATAACAGGTTTTGGTACAACATGCATTGGTTCTAGAACTGATTAACTTTCTGGCAGCCATCTTGCTTTCTGGGTCATCAAGCCGACACTACTATGTTTTAGGTACGATATTGTTCACCCTCTGCCTTGTTTGTCTAAGAAACATAGACATTGTATATACATTTTTTAATAAAAGATTATATTACAAAAGTACAAAACAACTCTCCACTCAACCTAAATTAAAAAGATATTACTGATTATTATGATGCATTTAATCAGTATACATTCTTACAGATGTCTGAAATCTCAACCTTTTTACTCAACTTAATACAGAAAGGACAACATGTTGCATGTATACATGTCACATAACTTAACCTGGTCTGAACAACTTCCTAATATTTATAGAATAAAGAATGAAAATTTATAGGGAAATATATACGTAGCCATTGAAATACAAGTGAACATAAGAAGTAACAGATAATCTCTCATTATCTGTTATACTTTGACATATTTATCTCAATAAATAACAAATGAATTTTGATATTATAGAAAAGGGAAATCACACCACATGCAGACAGATTGCCTAAAATCACATTTGTATGATGGGAGACTAAACATTCAACAGGAAACTAGAAACATTTTGTCACCAATGTTGGAAATTATTTTTTTCCTGCTTGATAAATGTTGAATTACAGTCACATTAAGTTCTACAAGTACGAGAATAGCATGACATTTTAAGGTAACTTATTTGAAAAATGATGAGGATGATTGATATTACGATGTAAAGATAAAACCACAATGAAATATTTATAGATTTCTTCGACAAAACGAAGAAATATATATCACATTTCGAATTTTATTTTTCAAAACAGAAAAAATGTGTAAAAAAGTAAGCCCCGCAGTTCCAGTTCCCCCTGGTAGCATGGTCTAATATGTCATACAATTGATATTTGAAACAAAACTATTATTCAAACTTATGATTGGACATCAGTATGATGTGTAGTTCAAGGTAATGAAGTAACATCATACTAATGTCCGATCATAAGTTCAAATGATAGTTGCGTTAATAGTTAGTATTAATCTCATTCATATTAATCTAAGTTCTTTAGACTCAGATATTGGCTTAAGCCATTCAAACCTCTGAAAAACAATATGGAATATAGCCTACAGTCCAACCAATTTTCCATGTTCCTTGTGAATATGTGAATTTTCAAAATTTGCCTGAAACATGATTCCTTGTTCCCACTCGACAGATGTTTGCTCACAGAGAGGGTCTGTTATCATTTAAGTCAATGGAAAAATATTCTTTTGGAAACCATTCCTTGTAAACAGGTGTTACTTACAGAAAGGTGTTCCATCTGACAGGTTTTACTGTGATTGTATTTGTTAGCAGACTTACTTTATATCCAATTGACTGATCACAGGTATTGGTGATGATACTGATAGGTCCCCATGGTATATGGTGTCTCTCATGTTTCAGGCTATTACAAATGCCAAGTATGGTGTTCCTCATGTTTCAGGCTATTACAGATGCCAAGTATGGTGTTACTCATGTTTCAGGCTATTACAGATGCCAAGTATGGTGTTCCTCATGTTTCAGGGCTATTACAGATGCCAAGTATGGTGTCCCTCATGTTTCAGGCTATTACAGATGCCAAGTATGGTGTCCCTCCAGAGGTTAAGTAATATATATCACAGCTGTTTTTATAAGCAATAAGAAGTCCCTATCTCATAATAAATGTATCAATCTATCCCATTTTAAAAGATTTGGATTTTTATGCCATGTCTTACATGTATGGTGTCCCTCATGTTTCAGGCTATTACAGATGCCAAGTATGGTGTCCCTCATGTTTCAGGCTATTACAGATGCCAAGTATGGTGTCCCTCGTGTTTCAGGCTATTACAGATGCCAAGTATGGTGTCCCTCATGTTTCAGGCTATTACAGATGCCAAGTATGGTGTTCCTCATGTTTCAGGCTATTACAGATGCCAAGTATGGTGTTACTCATGTTTCAGGCTATTACAGATGCCAAGTATGGTGTTCCTCATGTTTCAGGCTATTGCAGATGCCAAGTATGGTGTCCCTCATGTTTCAGGCTATTACAGATGCCAAGTATGGTGTCCCTCATGTTTCAGGCTATTACAGATGCCAAGTATGGTGTCCCTCGTGTTTCAGGCTATTACAGATGCCAAGTATGGTGTCCCTCATGTTTCAGGCTATTACAGATGTCAAGTATAGTGTCCCTCATGTTTCAGGCTATTACAGATGCCAAGTATGGTGTCCCTCGTGTTTCAGGCTATTACAGATGCCAAGTATGGTGTCCCTCGTGTTTCAGGCTATTACAGATGCCAAGTATGGTGTCCCTCGTGTTTCAGGCTATTACAGATGCCAAGTATGGTGTCCCTCATGTTTCAGGCTATTACAGATGCCAAGTATGGTGTCCCTTGTGTTTCAGGCTATTACAGATGCCAAGTATGGTGTCCCTTGTGTTTCAGGCTATTACAGATGCCAAGTATGGTGTCCCTCATGTTTCAGGCTATTACAGATGCCAAGTATGGTGTCCCTCCAGAGGTTAAGTAATATATATCACAGCTGTTTTTATAAGCAATAAGAAGTCCCTATCTCATAATAAATGTATCAATCTATCCCATTTTAAAAGATTTGGATTTTTATGCCATGTCTTACATGTACAATAATGCATAGGAATTGCTTTTAATAATGTCTACTTTCACTTTTGTTTCCTGTTATTTATCTCTCACTTACAATGTTTGAATACGTAAAATTCCATGGTGGTTCTGTTTAAAAATTCAAAATAAAATGAAATGGAGAAAATTCACTAGCATTGTATTTATGAATTGTACAAGTATTAATTGAAATACCAAAAATATGGCAGTTCTATATTAATTCTTCAAAGAAATGACTAAATTATCCAGTAACCCAATGAAATGCTATTAACAGGTTTAAGACAATGGGAAGCTGCAATGTAATTATTCCTCACTGAATGATGAAAGAATCATGGGACAATTGGGAGTCATAGATTTCTTGGAAATCGTTACCTTGAGTCTGTTTAATACATTGTTATTAAATCTAGCCTGATATATTTACGTATATATCAACTTCTAACATTTTTATTTGTGTCATGTTTGTTAACTCTAGAAATAAAATCTAGTCCTGTTATTAGAGCTATTTCCATCTCTAATCAAGGATATTATCTGTCATATGGTATATCTATTTGTTACTTTTTGAAGTCTGCAATTTTTAGAATACAAGATGGTGAAAAATTACCATCATTAGTTCGATTGTAATTCTTACATTGATTAAGTCCTCACTCTATACTGTTCCCTGTATGCTAATATCTGAATGCTTTCTTATTATCCCACCAAACTTCGTTTGGAGGGATATAGGGAATGCCTCCATCTGTCCGTCTGTACATCCATCCGTCCGTACACCCTTTTTTCAGGTACATCTAGATGGATTCTGAAACTTTGCAATCTCATATAACTTTCCATAAGGAACAAAATGATATATAACATGATAGGGTAGCAATGCTAGATGTATGAGTTAATGGGGGGTGCATACATATGAAACACCCTGTATATGCTTTTTCCTGTTACACATATGCTTTCTCCTTTTGCATATTATGCTTTCTCCTGTTGCATATATGCTTTCTCCTATTACATATCTACTTTCTCCTGTTATATATATGCTTTCTCCTTTTGCATATATGCTTTTTCCTGTTACATATATGCTTTCTCCTATTACATATCTACTTTCTCCTGTTATATATATGCTTTCTCCTTTTGCATATATGCTTTTTCCTGTTACATATATGCTTTCTCCTGTTGCATATATGCTTTCTCCTGTTGCATAAATGCTTTCTCCTGTTACATATATGCTTTCTCCTGTTACATATATGCTTTCTCCTGTTATATATATGCTTTCTCCTGCTGCATATATGCTTTCTCCTGTTGCATAAATGCTTTCTCCTGTTACATGTATACTTTCTCCTGTTGCATATATGCTTTCTCCTGTTGCATATATGCTTTCTCCTGTTACATATATGCTTTCTCCTGTTATATATATACTTTCTCCTGTTGCATATATGCTTTCTCCTGTTGCATAAATGCTTTCTCCTGTTGCATATATGCTTTATTCTGTTGCATATATGCTTTCTCCTATTACATATATGCTTTCTCCTGTTACATGTATGCTTTCTCCTGTTGCATATATGGTTTTTCCTGTTGCATATATGCTTTATGCTGTTGCATATATGCTTTCTCCTATTACATATATGCTTTCTCCTGTTACATGTATGCTTTCTCATGTTGCATATATGCTTTCTCCTTTTGCATATATGCTTTCACCTGTTGCATATATGCTTTCTCCTGTTGCATATATGCTTTCTCCTGTTACATATATGCTTTCTCCTGTTACATATATGCTTTCTCCTGTTATATATATACTTTCTCCTGTTGCATATATGCTTTCTCCTATTACATATCTACTTTCTCCTGTTATATATATGCTTTCTCCTTTTGCATATATGCTTTTTCCTGTTACATATATGCTTTCTCCTGTTGCATATATGCTTTCTCCTGTTACATATATGCTTTCTCCTGTTACATATATGCTTTCTCCTGTTATATATATACTTTCTCCTGTTGCATATATGCTTTCTCCTTTTGCATATATGCTTTCACCTGTTGCATATATGCTTTCTCCTGCTGCATATATGCTTTCTCCTGTTATATATATGCTTTCTCCTGTTGCATATATGCTTTCTCCTGTTGCATATATGCTTTCTCCTGTTGCATATATGCTTTCTCCTGTTGCATATATGCTTTCTCCTTTTGCATATATGCTTTCACCTGTTGCATATATGCTTTCTCCTGTTGCATATATGCTTTCTCCTGTTGCATATATGCTTTCTCCTGTTGCATATATGCTTTCTCCTGTTGCATATATGCTTTTTCCTGTTGCATATATGCTTTCTCCTGTTGCATATATGCTTTCTCCTGTTATATATATGCTTTCTTCTGTTATACGAGGGTTGATCATAAAGTTCTCATAATATCCCTCTAATTTCTATATTTTTCAATATATTCTAATGAAATTTTCACAGAATGTGCAGCATAGAATGTCTTATTAAATCAGATAAAAATATTTAGTTAAACAGAAATATTAAATAAGAAATGGTTGCCATAGTAATGGGAAGGCACCCGGGGCAAATAAAAGTAATTGAGAGAATGACTCTAATTAACCATTTTAACACACATAATAAACTCTCATGAATTACCAAACACGTTAAAATGTTAACTTGAATATGTTGTTAAGTGCTTTTACTATTAAAAAAATTTATCATGTTGATTGTGTGGTGTCATAGGGGATGCTTTCATGCTTCATTAGATGTGATACGAGGGTCTGAGACTCAAAGCTAATGATCAGAAATGACTGTGTAAGAGAATGCAATAGATGCAGAGATCTTCAGAAAAATAAAATTCATATTGATAATATGTTATGTTAAGTTTGTAAGATCCTTTGGTCAGACTAAACATGATCTAAAACAAATATATTGCTAAGGTATTAACAAAATTACACCATGTGTGTGGTCTGTACATGTTAAAAATGAACTAAAGGGGCAAAATCAATTTTCCTCGGGATATTTGACAAAACAGTCATGGGGTCGAACGGTCACTTCTAATGAAGCATTACAATCATCCATTATGAGATCACACAATTCACATGACCATTATAATAGTTCACAACAGTCAAGATCAAATATTATTTGACAATTTAATGTGTTTGACAGCTTATTTGACAACTTATTATGTATTTAAACATGGTTAATAGGGGCCATTCTAGCTAGTTTTTTTTATTTGCCCCGGGTGCCTTGATTTCAAGTTACTATGGCAACCATTTCTTATTTAATGTTTCAGTTATCCTAAATATTTTTTGCTGGATTAATGAAACATTCCATGCTACACATTCTGTGAAGATTTCATGGAAAAATATTGAAAAGTAAAGAAATTAGAGAGATATTATGAGAACTTTATGATCAACCCTCGTATAAATGCTTTCTCCTGTTGCATATATGCTTTCTCCTGTTGCATATATGCTTTCTCCTATTACATATATGCTTTCTCCTGTTGCATATTTGCTTTCTCCTGTTGCATATATGCTTTCTCCTGTTGCATATATGCTTTCTCCTGTTGCATAAATGCTTTCTTCTGTTACATTTATGCTTTCTCCTGTTGCATATATGCTTTATGCTGTTGCATATATGCTTTCTCCTGTTGCATAAATGCTTTCTTCTGTTACATTTATGCTTTCTCCTGTTGCATATATGCTTTATGCTGTTGCATATATGCTTTCTCCTGTTGCATATATGCTTTCTTCTGTTATATATATGCTTTCTCCTGTTGCATATATGCTTTCTCCTGTTGCATAAATGCTTTCTTCTGTTACATTTATGCTTTCTCCTGTTGCATATATGCTTTATGCTGTTGCATATATGCTTTCTCCTGTTGCATAAATGCTTTCTTCTGTTACATTTATGCTTTCTCCTGTTGCATATATGCTTTATGCTGTTGCATATATGCTTTCTCCTGTTGCATATATGCTTTCTTCTGTTATATATATGCTTTCTCCTGTTGCATATATGCTTTCTTCTGTTACATTTATGCTTTCTCATGTTGCATATATGCTTTATGCTGTTGCATATATGCTTTCTCCTATTACATATCTACTTTCTCCTGTTATATATATGCTTTCTCCTTTTGCATATATGCTTTCTCCTGTTGCATATATGCTTTCTCCTGTTGCATATATGCTTTCTTCTGTTATATATATACTTTCTCCTGTTGCATATATGCTTTCTCCTGTTGCATATATGCTTTCTCCTGTTACATATATGCTTTCACCTGTTGCATATATGCTTTCTCCTGTTGCATATATGCTTTCACCTGTTGCATATATGCTTTCACCTGTTGCATATATGCTTTCACCTGTTGCATATATGCTTTCTCCTGTTACATATGCTTTATTCTGTTACATATATGCTTTCACCTGTTGCATATATGCTTTCTCCTGTTGCATATATGCTTTCTCCTGTTGCATATATGCTTTCTTCTGTTACATTTATGCTTTCTCCCAATACACATATGCTTTCTCCTATTACATATAAGTGGACCTATAACATTTTGCTTAGCAATATCTTAACAAGTATTGCTTAGACTGACTTCCTAATTTTTGCTGTGACCATATATTACCATGCTATGAGTTCTGCATTTCTGCCAATATCTGTGAACTTGTAATATTTTTTAACCATTTGCAATAACTTAAAAGGTGGTGACATTTTGTTTGCAATAATTTAAGAAGTAATGTTCACATGAACCTGAAATTTTTATTGTCAACATATTACAATAATAATAC
Organism: Owenia fusiformis; assembly: GCA_903813345.2. Classification (NCBI taxonomy): domain Eukaryota; kingdom Metazoa; phylum Annelida; class Polychaeta; order Sabellida; family Oweniidae; genus Owenia; species Owenia fusiformis. Next base: position 23,321,392 of record CAIIXF020000008.1, on the reverse strand, counting down.
ATGTTACTCTTTTTACTCTAGTAGCTCATGCTGGTTGAGTATGCACTTCTATGTCCAGAGATTTTCTCTTCAGAAATCATCTATGTGAAGGTCATTGATCAATTTTGGCTTGGTAACATATTTGCCACTGAAGGCGAAACAGGTCAAATGGCCACGCCCTTTTTTATGCGAATACTCCCCCCCCCCCATTTTTGTATCTCCGGAACCGTTGGACATAGAAGGTTGTGTGACCACTCAAAATGTCCGGAATGGCCACATTATAGGGGGTCAATAATACATATGTATTTAAAAAAGTCAATGGTTCTCAAGATATTTGCCAAAAACTGATTTTAGCATGTTACGCACAACAGTTTTCATCTATCCTGCATCATTTAAGACTGAATCCGCAGCCTCCATCTTGTCAGATCAGCGAAGGAAACAAACTTTTTGGTTGTTGAGTTGGCCAAGAGGTCTTAGGTGAATGGGTACCCTAAACCACGAGGTTGCGAGTTTGAGACAAGTGTGCTCCGTACAGGCCCGTAAGACACTTTTCTCCAAGGGGGGTGCTGTTTTTACTAAAGAGAATATGAAATTGTCAATTTTTGCCGCATAAATCAAATCGCGTTCAGAGGGGGGGGGTCGGTTACCCCCTATATTGAGCCTATTTTGTAGTGTTTTATTGTTTTTAGACTAAATATTGAATGAGCAATTTTGGAGAAGCACTGGAATAGGGGGAAGGTGCGCTAGAAGGGCATAAATGTTTACCCAAAACTTTTCACCAGTTCAAGATCACATTCGTTGATTTCTGAACACTTTAAGGTGTTTTAGTCAATAGAATCAATTTAAAGAAATTGAGATTTTCCATCATTTTCTTCGAGGAGCGAGGGGGCAGCACAGGAAACTTCTACCAATTCAAGATGCTGTCTGATTAATTCTGAGCACCTTTAATGTGTTTGAGTAAATGAATGCTTTAGTTTTTTAGGGTGGGGTGCCAGAAACTTTTACGATTTCATTATGTCACTTGGTGACTGTTTAAGTGTCCAAACTGTCCAATTGATTTGTATGGGGTGTGAGGAGTGGCCCACTCCCCGTAGAATATTTTACACTTTTGAGATACTATTTGGTGCTTTCTGGGCACTTTCAAAGTGTATGAGTCAATAAAAAAATGGAATTCTTTTGGGGGTGTCAAAAAGGATGAGAGGGTGAAGTGTGGGGTGCCAGACAGTAGAGGGGGACCAAGTGGTTGTCCCCCAGAAACATTGACCATATCAACGTGCTATTTGATGATGTCTGGGCACTTTAAAAATGTATGAGTGAAATTCAGATTTTTTTCAATTGTGTTGTGGGGGATTTGAGGGATGGCCAACTCTCCAAGAACATTTTACAATTTTAAGATGATATTTGGTGCTTCTGAGCACTTTTAAATTGTATGAATCAATAAAAAATTTGAAAAAAATCACATAATTGTTTTTCTCAACTTTTGAGGGTTGTCAAAGGGGATGCCAGAGGGGGAGGTTGGGTGGGGATGCCAGAGGGCGAGTAAAAATCATTGACTAGATCAAGGAGCTATTTGATGATGTCTGGGAACTTAAAAGTGTCTGAGACAATACAGAAAATTAAGAATTATTTCAATTGTTTTGTGGGGGATGTGAGGGGTGGCCAACTCTTCTAGAAAATTTTACAATTTTATTATGCTATTTTGTGCTTTCTAGGCACTTTCAAAGTATATGACTCAACAAAAATATGAAAAAATCACAATATTTTTTTCAATTTGGGGGCTTTAAAGGGGGGGGGGGTACCAGAGAGCGAGGTGGGGTGGGGATGCCAGAGGACGAGTAAGCGTTAGTCTGAGTGTCTGAGACAATATATAAAATAAATTCAGAACTTTTCAATCGTTTTGTTTAGGGTATGAGGGGTGGCCCACTCCCCCTAGAAAATTTTACAGTTTTAAGACACTATTTGGTGCTCTCTGGATACTTTCCAAGTGTATGAATCAATTAAAACATTGAAGAAAATCACAATTTTTTCCATTATTTGGAGGGGTGTCAAGGGGGGGGGGGGCTGCCAGAGGGGGAGCAAGTATTGGTCCCCCATAAACATTGACTATATCAAGGAGCTACTTGATGATGTCTGAGAACTTTAAAAGTGTCTGAGACAATACACTAAATTCAGAATTATTTCAATTGCTTTGTGGGGGATGTGAGGGGTGGGCAATATGCTATTTGGGGCTTTCTAGGCACTTTCAAAGTATATGACTCAACAAAAAAATACAAAAAATCACAATTTTGGGGGTTTAAAGGGGGGGATGCCAGAGAGCGAGTAAGTGTTAGTATCCAAGAATCATTGACTATATATCAAGGAGCTATTTGATGATGTCAGGGCACTTTAAAAGTGTATAAGACTATACATAAAATAAATTCAGAACTTTTCCATTGTTTTGTGGGGGGGTGTGGGGTGGCCCAACCCCCCAACCCTGAAAATTTTACAATTTTGAGATGCTATTTGGTGCTTTCTGGGCATTTTCAAAGTGCATGAGTCAATGAAAAAAAAATCTCAAAAAAAATTTTCAAAAAAAAAATTCACACTAGGAGCACATGTGTCTCAAACTCACAACCTCATGGTTTATAATTGAACTCAATCGATATTCAATACTCATAATACATCAGCATTCCTTGTAGATACTAGATATGGTACTCATAAAAGAATGAACATACGGAGCACACGTGTCTCAAACTCGCAACCTCGTGGTTTAGGGTACCCATTCACCTAAGACCTCTTGGCCAACTCAACAACCAAAAAAGTTTGTTTCCTTCGCTGATCTGACTAGATAGAGGCTGCGGATTCAGTCTTAAATGATGCAGGATAGATGAAAACTGTTATGTGCGTAACATGCTAAAATCAGTTTTTGGCAAATATCTTGAGAACCATTGACTTTTTTAAATACATATGTATTATTGACCCCCTATAATGTGGCCATTCCGGACATTTTGAGTGGTCACACAACCTTCTATGTCCAACGGTTCCGGAGATACAAAAATGGGGGGGAGTATTCGCATAAAAAAGGGCGTGGCCATTTGACCTATTTCGCCTTCAGTGGCAAATATGTTACCAAGCCAAAATTGATCAATGACCTTCACATAGATGATTTCTGAAGAGAAAATCTCTGGACATATAAGTGCATACTCAACCAGCATGAGCTACTAGAGTATTTAGCTTTGGCAGTTTTAGCTCCCATGGCTATGAATAAACAGGGAACCAACAAGGGGGAACCAAATTTTAGGTTAGAGAAAAAGATTTCCATGCTTGGGCAGAAAAAGATTTTGGGTCCCTTAAAGTCAAAAGTGGGCCGAAATTTTGAGGCCCATTTTCTTCAAAATTTGGCCTGAAATAAAAAATAAGGCCTTAAAGGTCCAGTAAAGGCCCTTATTGGTCCAAAATTTTTTGGGTCCAATTTTTTTCTGGGATCACCCAAGTCCCCTCCCACCAATCCCCCCAGATCCGTCAGCGATATATGTAACAATGTCAGATTATTTTGTCTTAAAACACATTTCTTACACACTGTAACTTAGGAATGCATAGTCACATTGACTTGAAATGTTACCATGGCAACAAATAAGTGGACTTGTAACATTTTAAAACCGTTTGCAATAATTTATAAGGGGGTGACATTTTGTCATGTTAATGTCTTGTTTGTTTTGTGTTTCATTTTGTATTTTTATTTCATGAACTAAGAAGTGACATGTTAAGGAGCGGTAACATATTTTATAACCACAGTTTTCCTGTGGCATTTATTGTCAGTACTTGTAGAAAATGGTTACATCTTTATATTGCAAATAGTACTGTCATTTTATTGTGTTAATGCCTTTTCTATTGTTGATAAGGATTCTACCAATGTCATTCGAAGTATTCTCTCTCTACACACCAAACCTGCAGCAGACTATTCCTATTTTTATCACTCATTCATGAAACTTATCTTGAGATGTTAAAGCATTTTGCTCAGGTGTGATGCTTAGATCTTGTTCAATACATATAATATACTCCATACTTGTTACCATCTAATGAATGTCCTTCTTAGAATTCCCCTTTGTTCACCAGAATAGAAAAATAAAATTGTTCATTTGAAGTTTTGTGATTATTATAAGTGCATTTTTTATAAGTGCATATAAGCTAATTTGATGTCTTGTTTTCATTATTATTCTAGTACTTTGTATAATGTTGTCATTGTCATTATTTCCTTTACTGTTATAAATATATATTGCATCATGCTATTGTTGTAATGTGAATGTTATTTACAATATGAAAAGAAAGAACGATCTAAACATCTGAGAGTTTTAAACTGAATAAGTACCAATTGCTTTACCAATAAAGGCAAACAAACAATTTATCGTCATTTCCCATTAACCTCTTGACTACCTGGAGTGACGAGATTTCTTGTCACCACACAAATGACCTCGAACCCCAGAGTGACGAGAAAATTTGTCACAAAATTTTTCACTAAAATTGCTCTTATTTGAACAATTTTCATCTAATTTGCACAAAAATTGTTTTACAATGTGTAAAAATGATCTTTCCCATCTAATTATCCCAACGAACGAAGTTCTGTAGGGATATAGTGAAGCCCTCCATCCGCCCGTCTGTCCGTCAGTCTGTCAGTCAGTCAGTCCGTCCGTCTGTCCGGAAGATAACTCGAATACTAGTTGACAGATTTTCTTCATATTTGGTAGAAAGATGTATATTGGTGAATAGTTTTACGCAAAAAAAGATGGCCGCCAGTTTAAAAATGGCGGGATTTTTTTGCAAAAATCTTATGTTTTTTTCATTTTAAACCAAAATAATAAATATTTTTATTTGAAATTTTGGTAGTATATTAACAACATCTATCTATTTCACATATATCCCTGGTTTTTCACCCTGACCTAGGGGCTGTAAATGGGGGATTGGAAAAACTGGAATTTGCGTTAATTTTGAGATGTTTTTGAAGTATAGCTTTATTATACTCAAATGAAAGGCAATTTAGAGTAGATTGCAAATATTGTAGCGTTTTTCTGATTCGGGCCTCAAAAAATTCAAAATCGTCGCCTAATGCGGGATTTCGCAATTATTTTCTGATCTCTTAAAAGTATGGCTATATTATACTCAAATTGAAGGAATTTCAGAGTAGATCACAATTATGGCATTGTTTTTTTGATTTGCGCCTCTGAAAATTCAAAATGGCTGACTAGAGCAGAAATTTCACCATTACTGATACTACAATGCTTTAAAATAGTAATTGAAGGTAAGAGTAGATGGTAAGAGTAGATATTATATTGTGACTGTACAGATTGATGATTTATATAGTGTTCGTTGGGATTTGCTACTCCATGGAGTTGCCATTTTCTAGTTTTACTAAGTTGAGTATCTAAAGTTGTATAGGTGTGTAGTAAAATGTCAAATGCTGGCAAAAATGAAAAATTCTCTGGTTTCAACCGATTTTAGAGCCTGGGATTCAAGAGGTTAAGCTATCCTTTACCAAAAAAACAAATCCATCAACCAATCAAGCAAGCAGCCAATCAACCAACTACCTGAACCAATCAACCTGCAAATAACATGACTCACTAATTAGAGTCACCTATCAAGCTATTCTTTTCCATCTGTTTCTTCTTATTAATTGATGTGTTAGATAAAAGCTGATGAAAGGCATAATACCAACAACTGATTATAATTATCTCCCTTGTTTTGTTATCCTACTGTAATGTTTCCCAAATGTCTCCTAACATGCTTATAAAAGAATACCATCATCATAACAACTTGAATTCATTTCAGAAATGAAATAATCGTGAATTGTTTCCTATTTGAATCAGAAAACTCAATTTGCACTGTTATGTAATACTACATGATTTTTGTAATTCAGACGTTTTGTTTTTGGGAAGTTTTATTGTAAAATATTGTGAGACTAAGGATATTGAGTTTGATTTGTGGCAAAAGGGTAGTACAGTAGTGTAGTAAGTAGACAGCATAACTGAACAGATTTATTACACCTATCTGAATTCAACCAAACGGAACTCAATAAAGAAAGGTCCATTTGTCATCTGCTAGACCATGAATAAATATTTTAGTAGTCATGCTTAAAAGTTTGATACAGAGTTGATAAAAGAGGAATCAGCATGGAATGGAGTAAATAGAGGTGTGGTAAACATTCCAAATTGATAGAAATTCCAAAAATACACTTTATTCAATTTTGGAGAGATAGCAAATGGCAAAATAACATAAACATTCTTGTGTTCTGGCATGTTACACAATAGTACTTAAATTGGCATCTTATATCTCAAGCCAATTTGAACTTTATCATGGAATTATTGAGGATGAAACATTTTTCTGAAAACAAATTACATTTTTTACTGTATAGTAAACAATGAAGTCAGCCGGTGACATCTCCAGATAATAGGGTTGCCAGTGTAAGGTGTTATGCATTAGAGCTGGTTCAATAACATTGATGTGAGTAAGTAGTTACCATTTTCACCACCAGGTGGCTGATTCGGGGTAAATAACATGGCAGGGTAAATTCCCTTAAACTTAAATATTCATCAGTTTTAGTTGTTCAATTTTGTGATCGATTGTTTACAAAAATACGTTGATATAAATTACGAATGAATCATATTAACATATTGACCTGAGGAAATACGCAACAGATTTTGAAAGCTCGTTTCACATGTAACTTAAAACCTGAGAGCAATGAAAAGAAAATGTAAAAATGTTTTATTTTTCTGACATATTTCACTTTTTGGTCAGTATTAAGTGAAGTAGACGCATAGAGAGTTTGAGAGTGGTGCAAACTTTGAGGTAGGCGCTGTTGAAGTGGGTGCTGCGCCATGAAAGAAGATGCTGGGGAGATCATAGTATCTTCTCATTGGGTTATGTATAAGCAGTTATCTATATTTCTTTCAAGTGAACCTTTGTTTTTTATTTGATTTAAAAAGCCATATTAAAATTGAATGAATTGAATGCTTTTCTTTTGCTACCCAGCACCCATTCATTAATTTTTGTATGAATATTATGATATTAAGGATACATGACAACATGACACTTATTACAACCCTTGTAGTTGTTTAACCTTAGCTAATTTCATCTATTTTTCCATGCAATTAAGTCCTCTTCAGAGAAACTCATTCTGAATATTAATGATGAGAAATGGCACAATATCTTAGAAGGTATGTCTAGGAATGTGAAAAGCTGATTTTCACACATTTCAAATTAGTGTTAATGATGGTCCAAGGAGTTATGATTTAATAAAAAGTAAAATATAATAAATATATTTAATATACTATATGTAGCTTCTTGAATAACGTAGATGCAAGTAGGTAGTTACCCGATTCACCACCAGGTGGCTCATCCGGGTCAGATAGCATGGCGGGTATAGTAGAAAGTTCCCTTTAACTTAAATTACATCTGTTTTAGTGGTTCAATTTTCATATCACCCTTATGTATCTAATAGTTATGCAAATTAAAATATCTCCAGTAAAAGAAAAGGTTATCTGTCCAATACAAGAAAAGATATTTCACTTTTTGTGATTTTGTAACATGTGATCTATGGGGAATCTCCCCAAACTTATAGTCACATTTTCAAAGTTGATAAACACTTTTCGAAAAACAATATTTTTAGATGTACCTTTGCCTGTAGAATTCAAATATGACATCACTTTTACTGAATTGTGAATATATAATGACATAAATAAAGATTAATTCGCATCTAACCTATTATATGACTGTGTAGTACAGTCATGTGCATATCACCAACAAAGAACCCTTACCAGAGCCTTGCTTTAGATATGATGCAAAACTTCTGAGTGCCTTTAGTTAACCGTATAGTTATGAGTCTGGCTTGTTTACTTTACTCCTTAGTTAGTTTAATACTTTGATCTCTATTTTGCATTTCAAAATGTTACCACTTTGACTTCTGATCAGCTGGGATTGTTTTGAGCTTGGTCATTTGGGGTTTTGGTTAATTGCCAAAGAAAAGTGCTATTAAATGAAGGAATTGATTTTCAGACATTCTTCTTTTTTCAAAACTGCCCATTAATTCTTCAATAAATCGTTAATTGTCACTCTGTTTGACTCTTTGTAAAAAATCACAGTCTGTTAAAATACACTTAGCATATTTTTCTTCTTTGCAATTCTTGTTTGAAATTAAGATCACTTAATTTTTTATGGAATTCATATTACCATATCAATTTCTTATGTCATAAAAGTTAACATGATAAAATTTATTATGTAATGTATGCATATATGGTTTCTGGGGTACAATTTCAAATTTTGAAGGTTTTTATATCTATAACATGGTAGTATAGGAAATTTTTGTAAAGATTAGGGCCAACATTATCGTAAAAATCCCTTTGCCATTATAAGATAATTTTACCGTGACCACATGGATTTTGAGATGAAAGAACCTGGAGAGAGCTACCATTGAAAAGCCACCTGTTTCAGAAAATCATGCTCATGCTCTACATAGTCTCGAAAATCACTCCGCCATCTCTAGAATCTCTGTTTCTAACCAAAAGTGGAAATATTTCCTAGTAATTAGTACTCACCCTATCATGAATAAACCTTGATTAATTTATCAAACACTAGGTGGTGCTGTGCTGGGCCAGAAAGGGAGCAAATGCTTTTTTATACAGGAAATCAAATTACGAACAGTAACTGTTAGTATCCCTACTCAGAACTATATTCTTAACTCTCTCACGCCTAATTACTTTTTGGAAAAATAAAAAAATCTTGAACTGATTAGATTTTGGGCATTCTGGGTAAATGAATTTTCAGTCCAAAAATCTTCTCTGTAAAGTCTTGTCTATACATTTCCAGGGAGTCATTTGACTGATCGATTTCTAATTTTCATGGTTCATTCTTTGTATGAAAATCTCAAACTGACTAGTTTTTGAGCATTCTTAGTAAATGTTTAAGTATCCATTTTGGATTTTTTTAAATGTTTTCTCTTCAACTGATTAGCATTCAGGCTGAAAAATGTATATACTGTAGTATTACCTATTGGTGGGGACATGTTGAACACTTTTGTGTCCTTGTATTATAAGTAAAGCTGTCATATTGTAAGGAAGGCTTTCTACATGCAGAGTTTCTAGATTTAAGGAAGGGGCTTTATATTGCATGAAACGGTTTCTATATTGTAAAAAGGAATATCAACATTGCAAGGATGGCTATATAATTTATAAGGAAAGATTTTAATGATAATATTTGTATAGCAGGATAGATTTTAAAATTGGTGTGTACCTTGTACCTACATGGTTAAGATGGATTATCCAGTTGACAATAATAATAATCATTACTTGAGATTTGCCTATAGACACAATCTTATAAAATGTCTTTGTATAAGAGAACACCATTTGTTCGTTCCCATTCCCATTACACAAGTAACACACAGAAAAAATGATAAAGTATATCTTACTTAATTAGAAGCTTTTAATCTCATGAATCAATTCAATACTTGACTTACAGTTGAACAAATTGTATGTAAATGGCAATATGCTACTGTAAGTTAGATTGCATTTGCTTAATGAAAAATTGGGGAAATGAGTTGCTTGAGTAATTCGTTAGGGTGAGAATCCAGTTTTATAGCCATGCAGTAGCTCATAATATGTGTTAAGATTTAGCGAGAATTATTAGTTATCTATTGCCACAGTAGATACATCATTATAGATGATGTTGGTTTTGTTTAAGAAAATTACACATAGCTCGCTCGCATAGGCTCACAGCTTGATGGACCATAGGGGATTATCATGTTAACTCAAAGGAACCATCAAACAACATGCATTTTTATTACATTTGGACATGATAAGCGTAACGAGGAATTCAGGTTTTCATGAATTTTTCAAATTATTTGAGGTTCATCATTGCCATAAAAATGAAAGTAAGATAGCTTCATTGGTTGATAAGCAGTAGAATCATTGCCATAAAATGGAGTAATTACCTTATGGGATCCTAGCAATATTTACAATAATTGATCCTTGTGTTAAACCAGTGGCCATGAAAGATCATAAAAACTATGAATTTTGGTCAATGAAGGAGAACTGATTAATAAGCAAACTGACTGGATTAATGGTCGCAGAGAGAGAGATTAATGTTATCATAATGAAGTTTTCTCGAAGGATTTAGTGCCGTTTATGTATATCATTGGTGTATAATCAGAAGGAATATGTCACGGAATCGTGCGAAGGGCAAGAGATCCCTACATTCTGTGCACAGTCACAGGAAAATGGTGGACCTTGTTGGATATGCCATCCTTTTACTTGAAACAAAAGAAGGAAAAGTTAAACTATATGGTAAGTTCATTATGTCATGGTTAATTGAGATAAGGTATTTAGTTTTAGGAATATGTCACAGAATCGTGCGAAGGGCAAGAGATAAGGTATTTAGTTTTTTGTTATTATTAGACTCCAGATGAAATCTGGAGTCTATTGTTTTCGTCAGTTTTCTTATTCTTCTTCTTCTTATTATTATTATTCTAAACCAGTTTTCTCAATAACCATAAAATTTTCAGTAAAGTCAGTCATTTGGTCAATTTAGGTCCAGAATCTAGTTCCTCGGAAATTGGGTCAAATTTTTATCTAGGTCAAAGGTCAAGAACTAGGTCAAATCCAGTACTTTGTCACTTTTTTCGATTTTCTCGGTCGTCCTTTAATATTTTCGATCTGTTTTTTATTCAGTGTGTTCCTTATAAAAAAGTAGAAAACCTAGGTTCGATTTTGTTTTTTGATATCTCAAACCGATTTCGAGATATCAGTGTCCGAAAACGAGGTCCAAACGAAAGTTCTCCGAATCAAATATCCAGGATATTAGTCTTATAGGAAATTTTCTCAGGATTCCGAATCTGAAAACCAAATTCGAATCAGACTTCCGGTTCGGAAGTTATGGCGTTTTGAAAGCTCAAAAATCGCTAAATTTGGTGCCCATGTTAAGTCAATGGGAAAAAATATTTTTTTGAAGTGAAAAATACGAAATATAGACTGAGTTCAGCTAAATATAATGAAAGCTTTTAAAAGAATGGGACTTCAAAAGCCATCTAGCTTCAAAATTTGGACACCAAAGTGCCTAGTTCAAAATCTAGGTCAAATTCAAAGTTTTCCTTATTTTTGCTATTCTGACACTACAGATTAATTATATTCTTCGAAATATTGTATGCATGTAGCCAAGAGTGTGCTAATAGTGTTAGCCTTTTGCCGTCAGAAAGTATCTTGCCCCACTTTTGAGATATGGTGTCCGAAAAGTAGGTCAAAATAAAAAATTCTCCAAATTTAACGTGTGAGTTATGAACTAAGTATAGAATTTTCTCAGGAATCCGAATCTGCAAACCAAATTTCGATCCGACTTCCAGTTCGGAAGTTATGACATTTTGAAAGAATCGCTAAATTTGGTGCTCCATGTTATGTCAATGGAAAAAAAATTTTTTTGAAGTGTAAAATACGAGATATAGACTAAGTATAGCTTAAAATAATGAAAGCCTATGAAAGAAGGGAACCTCGAAGGCTACCTAACTTCAAAATTTGGACACCAAAATCTCTAGGTCAAAATCTATGTCAAATTCATAGTTTATCCTTATTTTTGCGATTCTGACACTACACTTTAATTATATTCCTCGAAATTGTGTATACATGTAGCCAAGAGTGTGCTTATAGCGTTAGCCTTTTGCCGTCAGAAAGTATTTTGACCCACTTTTGAGATACGGTGTCCGAAAAGTAGGTCAAAATAAAAAGTTCTCCAAATTTAACGTTTGAGTTATGAATTAAGAATAGAATTTTCTCAGAAATCCAAATCTGCAAACACAATTTCGATTCGACTTCCGGTTCCGAAGTTATGGCGTGTCCAAAAAGTAGGTCAAATTTAACGTATGAGTAGTAGGGGTAGAATTTTGTCAGGAATCAGAATCTGCAAATCAAATTTCAATCCGACTTCCGGTTGGGAAGTTATGGCGTTTTGAAATTTCAAGAAAAATCGATCTGATGGTATCCTGATAGAAAGGCAAGAGTAGAGAAGAAAATATTGAAAAATGCATCCATCCTTCCTTTCTGATCCTATCCTATCCTTCCTATCTACCCTTGCTTCGTATCCTCTCCTTCCTATCCTTCCTATTCTATCCCTTCTTCCTATTCTATCCTTCTTTCCTATTTTATCCTATCGTTCCTTCCTATTCTATCCTATCCTTCCTTCCTTTTTCATCCATCCATCCATCCATCCATCCATCTTTTGCTGGATGACTTAGCTTATTTTGGATGACTTGGCTTATTCAGGATTACTCGGCTAAAAAAAGTCTAGATCTGGAGTTTTATTTAATATAATGTTAGGAGATATTGAAGAGATATAGAGAAGTTGTCCGTCCACCTCACTGTCTATCCGTTTGTTTATTCGTTCATTCATCTGTCCTTCCATGTGTCTGGCTGATAACTCAAATACCAGTTGTAGAGCTGTTAAGTGTCCCACGAATGGCGGGATTATCCCACATTTCATAAAAATTAGACTACTAGTAATTTGTATGTTTCCGAAGTCCCGCAAATGTTGGCTTTGACCTCCACGAATGTCAAAAATTGTTGCAATCCCCTAGGCTAATATTGTGATTGATAACAATGCGTAAACACAAAATGTCACCAAAATGCCATTTGTATGATTTTATTACAGATACCGAAGGCCGTTCCCTTTTTTAGCTCAATTAGCTCAATTGCAATGACTCACTTGAAAATGTCTCCACTTTTTGATGTTCATATTTTCCCAGTCTCTCGAAATGTCATCTAAAAGTATTACAAAAGTTGTGTGCTTTGCACTGAATTTAACTGAATTAAACACTTATTATTATTAAAATATGTATGCGTTACTTACTCTTCCTCGTTGCCTTCAATTTTCCTGAAGTTAATGTAAACTTATCCCGTGCCAGGACTATAGTCCTGAGAACGTCTCAATCTTTTGCCTGTACAATTACGACATGGGAAAATTTTCTACACCTCTTACGATACCTACTTCAATAGATTCCGGACCACTTCTGGGCCAGTTAAACGGGGAATCCCCTTTTAAATCCAACCGCCATCTTGAAAAGTGATGGAATCTCTCTCGATGAAAAAGAAAAATGTTCCCGTTCTGGGAAAAAGACTGGGCAAAAGACATCTGTTCTGGAAGGAATATCCAATATGACCATTCAATTCAAAATGGTCCCCAGAAATGAAATCTTTAAAAACTCAAATACCATTTGACAGATTTGGTTCAAAGTTTGTATGCAGATGCAATCAAGATGAACACTATTTGTTTTTTTGCATTTGTTTAAAAAAACTTTAGATATGAAAACCAGTAGCATTCACATTAGACTCGTTTTACTGCACTTAAATCTATCTACAGTAATCACCATATTTAGCACCCACCCTCTAGTGAGCTCCTTCCCTGCCTCGCAAAGTTCAAGAAATATCGAGGAATAACCAAGTTTTAAAAAAACATTCAATTTCTAAGGAAATCAAGTAGGCGATAATAGAGTACTTACACTAAAATTCTATTAAAATTATGCATTTTGTAATTTGATGCATCCTCCCAAAGATAAATCATTTGTTCAGCACCATACCAAACTAAAATTCCTTCAAAATAGTCCAAAATCAATGAAGGAAATGGATAGATGGCTCATTGTTTCTTCAAAATCTTTGGGCTCTATAAGGCTAGAATAATTCCGGACTAGAGCTCGGAACATCATTGGAAAATGGTGCCAGTATTACCGCATCTTGAAACCGTACTGTTACCGATTAATCACTGGCATAGAAAAATAATCAAAAATATTCTGCATATATTCATTTTATAAACATTTTGCTTCTTACCTCTTTAATTCTGCCTTTTACATCGCGTTTGGGGAACCGAGTGTAGTATAAGTGTTTTCTTGTGTATATATAAATCGTATTCATGCTGATTACAATCAATGAACAAAATAAATGTCAAAGTTTATTTTTACGTTCACATTCACAATAGATTACGCGCTTATACTTTTGGCCTCATTTTGAGTGGCGGCAAAATAACAAGTTCAGGTAAGTGTTTTTTCAACTTTTAGGACTCTTACGCTGAAATTACATGTAAATAATTAAATATTATACTGTAACACACAACATTAAAGATGTCATTTTAAAAGCAAAAAAGGCTCCAAAACGTAATAAAATATGTAGTTTGGATGTTCATTTATGTCTGTGGATTATATTTTATACCACAAACACTTATAAATACCTGAAATTTGCAATAAAAGTGCCCAAAAATTGTTGTTTCGAAATTCCCCATTTTTCCTGTATCGCACTAGTCACGTGACCCTTACGCGTAGCAGGCAATGCCTAGTATTACAGATATTACAGTACATATTTCAACATGTTCAATATGGCAAACATCAGCGATTCTGACTCCCGGGTTCTGGGAAATGGCTATATATAAATCGGCGAGAGGGTGTTATTTAAGGAGGACAATTTAAGGAGGGGAAATATGTCCAAGTATGCCAGTAAAAGAGCAGATATGGACTTTAGACAAGTACTATGACGGAGAATCAACTAAAAAAATGTGCGTTCTGGAATGAAGACCCGTTGCCATTGACTGAGAATCCCAGCGATCCTATAATCCTACTCAGTTTGAATTTAGACGCGGAAAACAGGTTATGAAAACGGGCTCTCTGCAAAGTTATCAAATTTAGAAAATATGGATCTTGTTTTTGAGTGGCTTAACAAGCATTTAGATACAAGACTTGGCTATCTCTTGTCAAATACACGCAGACTTGCAGTAAATTGGCCATTGCAAATTGCAAAATCAGATCGTCAAATTAATCGCTTCGTTTTTAAACACGGTATGCTTCATATCTTCATCCAAAACTTTAGGATTCGATAGAGATAAGTTAAAACTTGTACAGGAAGAAATGGGAGATCCTACCTTAATTTAGAATCGCTGATTTCTCTGGACAAATTCCGAGAAGAAATTGTTCAACATCGCGATCAGCTCAGACTAAACTTACATGTCGTGCATGTCACTCTGAACTCAAGTGATAAAATACGGCATTTTGATTGGTTACTGCTCGTGTTGTCATGACGTGAAAAACAATAGTAAACACTGAATATGTTAATGAACTGTCATATATGGAGCAATTGTCTTTCTGATTGGTTAACTTTACACGCCTCCTAAATGAATATAGTAGTCGTAGTAAATGATTCATTGATAACTCTGAAAGTGGGCGTGACCAGCTTTATTTTGACACCAAATTCAAGATGTTTCAAATGAAAATGGCCTCGCAAGACGAGGTTGAAATATCGGCAGTTTGATACTGATATGGTCTACGATAGATCAAAATTGACTGCCCCGCGTCATATGTCACGTGAGCCTATATTTGTTGAAAAATGAAAGAGATAGTGACACTTTTTAATCTTAAGTTAATACCAATATTAGAAACACATATCTATTTTTTTCATTAAATATTTATTTCTTCATTATACATACATTTGTTTTACACTGCATTGATTTATTTTTGCAAAACCTTTGCTATTAGATCTTTAAAAGAGTGAATACACTGAATAGACATATACTAAGATAAATGCGACTTTTACATGTTATTTGTGGTACCGATTGATGAAGCATGAATGGAGAATTCCTCCGGGGATTTACCGTTCGATGTTCGTAATTAATTTCAATACCGGCATTCACCAATAACCTTACCTTTGCGACATTACCGACAATACCTCCTAGCTCTATTCCGGACACATGTGATTCCATGGTTAGGCTGGTTGGGATTTAGGGTAATCATGTACTGTAAATTATTTGTAGTAGTAAGTAGGAAGTTACATGGTTAGGCTGGGTGGGATTTAGGGTTATCATGTACTGTAAATTGTTTGTAGTAGTAAGTAGAAAGTAACATGGTTAGGCTGGGTGGGATTTAGGGTTATCATGTACTGTAAATTGTTTGTAGTAGTAAGTAGAAAGTAACATGGTTAGGCTGGGTGGGATTTAGGGTTATCATGTACTGTAAATTGTTTGTAGTAGTAAGTAGAAAGTAACATGGTTAGGCTGGGTGGGATTTAGGGTTATCATGTACTGTAAATTGTTTGTAGTAGTAAGTAGAAAGTAACATGGTTAGGCTGGGTGGGATTTAGGGTTATCATGTACTGTAAATTATTTGTAGTAGTAAGTAGGAAGTTACATGGCTATTAGGCTGGGTGGGATTTAGGGTTATCATGTACTGTAAATTATTTGTAGTAGTAAGTAGGAAGTTACATGGTTAGGCTGGGTGGGATTTAAGGTAACCATGTACTGTAAAATCATTTGTAGTAGTAAGTAGGAAGTAACATGGTTAGGCTGGGTGGGATTTAGGCTAATCATATACTGTAAATCAAGCATGGAAGACGAAATTAGCATGAAATGTTACTAATTCAATCATTTCACACACTTAACAAAACTGCTGTTTCAAGGATATAAGCAATTCTTTGGAAAGATTAATCAAACCATGGTTTCTTAAGAGAGTGATTAATCAAATTAAAACATACAAAGGTTGCTACTTTGTGCTGAGGGACCTTGGAACTCTGGAATAATGTACTTCAAGGCAGTATTATTTGCAGAACTCATTTAATGGAATATGGGTGTAAATCAATGTTTTATATGAGGTATTTCAGTATATTTCTGATATTTCAGTGATCTCCATAGACCTGAACTGGCCCTGAACCAGCTGGTTACTGTTAGATGTTCAGAATTTGAAACTAATTGCCCCTTAATCAATTATATTTTAAAAACTTGAATGATCAGAATACTTTGACCTGTTTATAAAGGAGTGGTGAACTTTTTGAACACACATTTCTCTTAAACCATTAATCAAAAAAATTTTACACATTGTCAATTTAATGGTCATCTTTTGAATGGTAATAATATGATTTGAAAAAAAAATATACTTTTCTCTATATTCTTCTTTTGTTCTTGGTATCATATGTTCGGAATGAAATGAAACATCTATCCGAACCTCATTGGAACAAAAGGACATAAACACAACATGTTTAGGTCTCTCAATATTGTATTTGTACAAAGGAAAGTTTGATTGATTTTAAAAAAGTATCTTGTTAATGAAATAAAAGGTTTATCTTAATTTTTATCTATTTTGAGGGATTTTGTTTTAATTTTTTGAATCCTTTTTGTTAAATCAACCAAAATTTCATTTGTATAACTGTAATATTGAGAGGTCTAAGAAAATGTATATGCTATTTTGTTCCAACAAGGTTCGGAAAGACATTTTATTTCATTCTCAAGATTTGGTAGAAATGAACAAAAACAATTGCAATGGAAAAGAAAAAATGTTAACAAAAACAGTTATATAAAATATATGTAAATAATTTTCGCATTAAATTGTTGTCAATCAGTCAACCTTACAGAAAGGACCGTGTTTTTTAATGAATGTTTTCAATAATTGGTTTAAGAAAAAAACACAGGCAAAATTCACAGGTAAGATTTCTTTTTAAACTAATTCCATTCGATGACGTATATATGGATGGTTATAAAGACTGAGTTAAACCTGCCGTGTGGTCTACAAGAAGCAGAATATAAGCTGTAAACCCAACGGCTGAGATATTCAAATTCATAATTTTTAGTCCATTCTCGTGTTTTCTCAGTATATGTGCCTCTGAGCCACTCAAAACTAACTGTAAGTAAACTGTGTGTAAACAAGCCATAAAATGACAAATCCAGAAAGGAATGTGGTGTATATTGTAAATAATAAGGTTTCAATCACAAGGTCGTTAGACAACAACATATGAATTGCATGATTTTTATGGACGGTAACGTATTTTATACATTAGATATTTAGCAGACAGTCATGTCATGTCAAGGTTGCTACTTCTGAAAGCCTCTTTCCATGTTATTGTTATAATAGGTAAAAAATTGAATATTGAATTGCCTATATTTGTTTTCAGGACTCAAATCAAATCCAGTTGAAAAATATCTAGCAAAATACATCATTATGCTTAATTGACTTTGTATGATCGTATGTAGATTACATCTATATACACCAAGGTTGTTAGGCAATGTAGACCATGCCCTAATGAGGAAGATAAACAAATTACTAAATCTTATGAAGTTTTGAATTTCAAACTCAACAGTTTTTCGCTTATTTCATGTTATCCCCTGGCATCAATTTACAAAGACTATGTTCAAAATATACATTACTGAATGCATCACCGAATGCGACGCTTAAATAAATCATTCATGCTTTCATTGATACACAGTAGTAGAAAATAATGCACCAACCTTAGCTTTCTGTTCCATCGTGGCCATTTTATCGGTGAATGTAGCAGTCAAATCTCGTTTTCAGAGGTGGCATAACGGCCATGCTATAACAGCGTGTTTCTGGCTACATATAATACAGTATTGTGGGATTTTTTCAACATACATTTCATATCCATTCAAGGGTGCTTTACCAGTAAATTTCTATTTTCAACTGCATGATCAGATAATGTGCTATGTCAAAATTTCATCATAATGATCGCTTTTGGTGCAGCATTATGATATATGCACTTGTGCACAATGCTATTACAAAAAAAGCTTTCGGATACAAAACACAACTGCTGTTCACTACATGTACATATTACAAAGCACAACTTCTGTTCACTACATGTACATATTACAAAGCACAACTTCTGTTCACTACATGTTTATATTACAAAACACAACTTCTGTTCACTACATGTACATATTACAAAGCACAACTGATGTTCACTACATGTTTATATTACAAAACACAATTGCCATTCACTACATGTACATATTACAAAGCACAACTGATGTTCACTACATGTTTATATTACAAAACACAACTGATGTTCACTACATGTTTATATTACAAAGCACAACTGATGTTCACTACATGTTTATATTACAAAGCACAACTTCTGTTCGCTACATGTTTATATTACAAAACACAACTTCTGTTCACTACATGTACATATTATAAAGCACAACTGCTGTTCACTACATGTACATATTACAAAGCACAACTTCTGTTCACTACATGTTTATATTACAAAACACAACTTCTGTTCACTACATGTACATATTATAAAGCACAACTGCTGTTCACTACATGTACATATTACAAAGCACAACTTCTGTTCACTACATGTTTATATTACAAAACACAACTTCTGTTCACTACATGTTTATATTACAAAACACAATTGCCATTCACTACATGTACATATTACAAAGCTCAACTGATGTTCACTACATGTACATATTACAAAGCACAACTTCTGTTCACTACATGTTTATATTACAAAACACAACTTCTGTTCACTACATGTACATATTATAAAGCACAACTGCTGTTCACTACATGTTTATATTACAAAGCTCAACTGATGTTCACTACATGTACATATTACAAAACACAACTTCTGTTCACTACATGTACATATTATAAAGCACAACTGCTGTTCACTACATGTACATATTACAAAGCACAACTTCTGTTCACTACATGTTTATATTACAAAACACAACTTCTGTTCACTACATGTTTATATTACAAAACACAACTTCTGTTCACTACATGTACATATTATAAAGCACAACTGCTGTTCACTACATGTACATATTACAAAGCTCAACTGATGTTCACTACATGTTTATATTACAAAACACAACTTCTGTTCACTACATGTTTATATTACAAAACACAATTGCCATTCACTACATGTACATATTACAAAACACAACTTCTGTTCACTACATGTACATATTATAAAGCACAACTGCTGTTCACTATATGTTTATATTACAAAGCTCAACTGATGTTCACTACATGTACATATTATAAAGCACAACTGCTGTTCACTACATGTTTATTATATTATCAGTTAGTCTTGAATTAATACCTTATACACCCCCTCCTCCATTACATGTGTGCATTTCTATCACAATATCTTTTATGTCACCACCAATTAGTAGTGACATATAGTATTGTTATGATTTAAGCCTTCATTTTTATGATTGTATAGCAATCAATATTTAAAATTGAGATGTGGTGGTTAGTACATGTTACAAATTGTTATTACATTTTTGTTACCACTTGCATGTGGTGACATTTTATCATGCTAAAGTAATTGTAGAAAATAATTTTTATGTAGAAAATAGGTTCCCTCTTGTCAAATACATTTAATGGGTACTTTTCTGTGAATGAATATTTTATATATAGGTCTTCATTAGAAATAAGAGGCAATTTATTAGATCTTATTTCGGAGCTTATTATCCCAACAAATGAAGTTCAGTAGGGATATAGCGAAGCCCTCTGTTCATCCCTCGGCCCGGCCATATGTCTGTCCAGAAGATTACTCGAATAGTGGATGGATTTTCTTCATTGAAATTTTTTTCAAAATGGCCGTCACTGAAAATGGTGGGAATTTTAGTGCGAAAATCTTTAAGTTTTCATTTAAAGATGCAACATCGGATAAAAGCACAATGAGAGTAAACCCCCTGATTTTTTGGCGTTAAAAGATGTAAAACAAGTTCGTCTATCTACTTACCAACTTTGGGAAAAGGATAGGTATCAATATGGAGAACTGGATTCAACAATGTTTTTCTCTTAGACCAATTATTGAAAACATTCTGTAAAAAAACATGGTATTTTATGTAATGTTGACTGATTGACAACAATTTAATGCGAAAATTATTTACATATATATTATATAACTGTTTATGTTAACATTTTTTCTTTTCCATTGCAATTGTTTTTGCTCCTTTCTACCAATTCTTGAGAATGAAATAAAATGTCTTTCCAAACCTTGTTGGAACAAAATAGCATATACAACATGTTTTTAGACTCAATATTAAAGTTATACAAAGGAATTTTGGGTTGATTTTAAAAAAGTATTCAAAAAATTAAAACAAAATCCCCCAAAATAGATAAAAATCAAGAAAAACCTTTTATTTCATTAACAAGATACTTTTTTTAAATCAACCAAAATTTCTTTTGTACAATTACAATATTGAGAGACCTAAACATGTTGTGTTTATGTCGTTTTGTTCCAGGTTCGGAAAGATGTTTCATTTCACTCTGGAAACATGCCTATGGAATCGACCAGGCGTCCGTCCGTCCGTTGGTCCGTCCGTCCGTTGGTCCATCCGTTGGTCCATCCGTCAACATTGGCCGAACAAATTAAAACTGCTATTCGGATTGAGTCATATCCACAGTCATTTTATGCATATCCATAATGCCTATTTGACCTATCATCGCCATTTCCCAAGTTCATCCGGTTTCCGAGAAATTGCTGATTTTGACTTCAAAAAGTCAAATTTTCTGTAAATACTAGACATTTTGTTGAAGTAGAACTTTCAAATAACTTGTAGTAGTTGCTGTATATGCAACTTATGTCCTCTGAAGATTTCAAAGCTCTTGGAATTACAGTTTTTGGTGTTTACTCCATAAAATTTGACAAAAAGTTGGACTTAATCATTTTCAGGAAACTTTCTCATGTATAAAGTCAATGGCAGGTTTTGTGATTGACAAGTTTCTCAAAGTTTGCCTTATACTTAATCATTTCTTGCAATGAATTACATCATAACTAGATTTAAGCATTCCCTACATGTTGCTCAATATATGTCAGCATCAAATTTTTACCGTTTTTGAGATATTTAATGTCTAAAAACAGTAAAAATAAGTTATTTTTCAACTTGCTTTGATTTGACGAATTTTTTTTGAAAATCATCTTAAAGTTACCAGGGGTTCAAATCTGACATTAGTTTTAGGATTTGACCTTTACTTGACCTTCAGTGACCTTTGAAAGATAAAAAAAGTTGATTTTTCAAATTGATTTTTTGATGTAAAGAAGATCTTACTGAGCTCTAAATAAGTAAAATTTTCAAGGTCAAAGGTCATCAAACTAGGTCACACAACTGTGCTGTCTAAGTTTCTCAAAGTTCGAGACTACAAATCCAAATCAATATTTTTGTTTGAAAGTCAGGATATACATTCCTCTGAAGGTTCCAAACTGTGTGAGCACAGGACCGTGGGTCCTATTTCTTAAAACAATATAGATGAAAGTATGTATATCTATTTCAAATTATATTGCTACCATTCAAAAGATGGCCATTAAATTGACAATTTGTAAGATTTTCAGAAATTTTTGATAACTGGTTTAAGAGAAACATGTGTTCAAAAAGTTTGCCATATCGATACCCATTCTTTGAAAAAAAATATTAGCGAAACCCCTACATCATTTTCATAATTCATACAACATGTATTGCATAATTCTGTTCAACAAGATTTAAGAATTTATTGTTTTTTCAATAATTTTAGTAAGGATATTCAAATGATTTTTTCATGATATCCTTATGACATGTCAAGGTTCATTATCTGTTCAGTTTTTTTTAAAGTTGGTACAAATCATGAAAACGAAATAGGGGGGGGGGGGGGGGGGGGGTTCGCTAATATTTTTTCATGAAAAAATTAAAAATATTACCATAAACTAAAGTATACAAAAGAGGACAATAAAAAATATGAAAATTTTTGGCTACATAGATAACCTCGAAATATGCAGATGAATTTTGTTCTCCAAAATGAAAATAAAACTGTCTGGTTCTCCAAACTGAAAATCGTCCTTCATAATAATTTTGGAATCCACTGTTTGTAATTAGGGGCAAACTTATCTCCTACACCTGGGGTCTGATATATTTTACATCTTGTATACGTTGATAACACTACCTTTATTAATCTGAACAGAGATTAATCAAGATCTTGGTGGTCTGAGCTTTACTTACTGTTTTCCTGGTACACTTAATTAACCCATCGAATGAAGTTTGATGGGGAATATATAAGCACAAATGCCAAAAGGGAAGGGTGACTAAAAACTTTAAAGAAACCCAACAAGAAAAGACCCTATATATCCCAAAACCTTGATCTAACGTGAAAAGAAACAATATCTAACATCCCCCTCCCCCCTCCAATCGAGAACCAATATCACAATCCAGGACCAGAACACCAAGGGACATTTCATTCATACTGAAGTCATTACAATACATGTTGAAGAAAAGTTTAAAAATTGATAGCCAATACTCAAAACATCAAAAATAGTTGTAGATACTAGTACTCATAAAAGATGTGGATAGATAAAATCCTGTCTCCAAGTCCATGGGCAGTTCAAAGGGTCAACATCCGTTCGCAAAGCCGTCATCATAATCCATAAAACACAACAATTCACAATGGTCATCAGGAGAAAACTATGGCTGGTTTCGATCCCTATTTCTCAACCATTAATGCCATAGCCAGGATCCACCTCAAAAGGTGCCAAGTGAAAAAATTGTGAGTTCATTGCAAATTTATTATAGAATTCCTATATCCTTCAGCATCTCAAGTGGTAAAATTTGAAATTTCAAAATTTCAAAATTTTTTACAAGTATAACCTTGACCTAACAGGTCACTAAAATATGGTGTCTTGATTTGAAATATAGATATTTTGAACACGCCCTGCTATATCTAATAAGCTGGGATACATAAACACCATATGCTGGGTTTAGTGGAATATTGCTATCCAAATGTGGAAAATTGACAATGTCAAAATTAAAGTCATCTCTTTTGTCATATAATTTTGTTCGTCTGTCCGGGCGATTACTCAAATACCTTTTGACTGATTTGATTCAAATTTTAGAGAATCATGCCTATGGTGTTAAAACTGTACCAAAATTGGACATCTTATATTTATGTGATATCTCTAACACATGGAATAGCGTTAAGCAGAATACATACACAATCCGTGTTATTTCATACACGGTTTGTTCGAGTTTGCACACTTTATGTTTGTAAAATCACACTTGTACATGCGTATTTGTGTATGCATAATTGTTTAAAAATGACATCGAACAGGGTACACAAGTCGAACAAATGCTTATGCGGCTCGCACAAACGTTTTTCCCTTCACACACCTTGATGTACTGACCACACACCTTGATGTAACTTAAATTGCTTTCTAGAGATGTTCGAGATTTTGTTCTTAATCTCGTGTTACTTTTGCACTGAACGAAATAACACATCAGCGCGGCAAAAAGATAAAAAGATCTAGTTTGTAGTTTCTCAATAAATGGCCACTGTACGTCTCCCTGGCCTAGGGCCTTGAACTATTATATATTTTTAATTTAAAATTTACATTTTATAACATTTCAACGGAGGGCGCCATATTGTAGAAACCAGGATGTAAATATCACGTGACTTCAAATCTCGCACCCTATGTGAAGTGCAACTTGTTTGTGACAGCCTATGCGAGCGGGAACCATCCTATGCGAGTTTGAACTCAATGCGTGTGTAAATTGACATGTTCGTTCGAAATTTACTTTGATCCATGAGTAATTCTTTCAGTATTCTATGCAACTTATAACACAATCCGTGTGACATTTCAGCATTGCTTTTGGATTTTTGGAAAGTGATTGGAGTTAGTGCTAACTCTTTGTGTGACACTTGATACAACCAGTGCGTGTTTGAATGGAAATAAGTTTAGAAGAAAATTAACTGTTGGTATAACATGGATTGAAAATGGCATACGATGATGCGAGTTTCGCATATAATGATGCGTATTTCGCATAGTATGATGCGAGTTTCGAATCATATGGTTCGAGTATCGCATCATATAGTTCCATTTTTCCCAAACATCATGTAATGTCCAATTTTGATCCAAAATAAATTCCATACATGCCCAGAAGGATTTTTCAGTATGGTCACTCAATTCAAAATGGCTGCCATTTTTCGTAAAAATTCTCAAATATTGTTTCATGGATTTTGTCTAAATTTTACATGCTGATGCATAGGAACAAAGGATCTTTGCTCAAGAAGAGATTTTCAAGATGGCTGCTGAATTTCAAAATGGCCACCATTTTTCTTAAAAGATGCAATTTGTATTGTACCTAAAAATAGGTACAATATTGTCGTCAGCTTGATGGTCACGGACAGGTGGGCGGCGTCTCACTATCTTGTCATCACGATTCAAAGAAAACAACTTGACGGATTTACTTCAAATTTTCACACATGTTACATGATAAGAAGTTCTAGAGCTGACTAACTTTTCAGTGGCCATCTTGCATCCTTGTGGCCATCTTGGAAGTTTTTAGATAAACCTTATCATCGCAATTCCAGGAAACCACTTGACGGATTTACTTCAAATTTTCACACATGTTACATGGTAAGAAGTTGTAGCGCTGATTAACTTTTCGGTGGCCATCTTGCGTTCTGGTAGCCATTTTGGAAGTTTTTAGATAAATCTTGTCAATGCTATTCCAGGAAAACCACTGGACGGATTTACTTCAAATGTTCACACATGTTACATGGTAAGAAGTTCTAGAGCTGATTAACTTTTCTGTGGCCATCTTGCATTCTGGTGGCCATCTTGGAAGTTTTTAGATAAATCTTGTCAATGCGATTCCAGGAAAACCATTTGACAGATTTACTTCAAATTTTCACACATGTTACATGGTCAGAAGTTCTAGAGCTGATTAACTTTTTGGCAACCATCTTGCATTCTGGTGGCTATCTTGGAAGTTTCTAGATAAATCTTGCCATCGTGATTCCAGGAAAACCACTTGGCAGATTTACTTCAAATTGTTACACATGCTACATGTTAAGAAGTTCTAGAGCTGATTAACTTTTCGGCGACCATCTTGCATTTTGGTGGCCATCTTGGAAGTCTTTAGATAAATAAAAAAGCAAGGAAATACATACATGCATTGATGGTCGGGCGGACGGGTGGGCGGCGTCTCACTATCTTGTCATCACGATTCAAAGAAAACAACTTGACGGATTTACTTCAAATTTTCACACATGTTACATGATAAGAAGTTCTAGAGCTGACTAACTTTTCAGTGGCCATCTTGCATCCTGGTGGCCATCTTGGAAGTTTTTAGATAAACCTTATCATCGCAATTCCAGGAAACCACTTGACGGATTTACTTCAAATTTTCACACATGTTACATGGTAAGAAGTTGTAGCGCTGATTAACTTTTCGGTGGCCATCTTGCGTTCTGGTGGCCATTTTGGAAGTTTTTAGATAAATCTTGTCAATGCTATTCCAGGAAAACCACTGGACGGATTTACTTCAAATGTTCACACATGTTACATGGTAAGAAGTTCTAGAGCTGATTAACTTTTCTGTGGCCATCTTGCATTCTGGTGGCCATCTTGGAAGTTTTTAGATAAATCTTGTCAATGCGATTCCAGGAAAACCATTTGACAGATTTACTTCAAATTTTCACACATGTTACATGGTCAGAAGTTCTAGAGCTGATTAACTTTTTGGCAACCATCTTGCATTCTGGTGGCTATCTTGGAAGTTTCTAGATAAATCTTGCCATCGTGATTCCAGGAAAACCACTTGGTAGATTTACTTCAAATTGTCACACATGCTACATGTTAAGAAGTTCTAGAGCTGATTAACTTTTCGGCGACCATCTTGCATTTTGGTGGCCATCTTGGAAGTCTTTAGATAAATAAAAAAGCAAGGAAATACATACATGCATTGATGGTCGGGCGGACGGGTGGGCGGCGTCTCACTATCTTGTCATCACGATTCAAAGAAAACAACTTGACGGATTTACTTCAAATTTTCACACATGTTACATGATAAGAAGTTCTAGAGCTGACTAACTTTTCAGTGGCCATCTTGCATCCTGGTGGCCATCTTGGAAGTTTTTAGATAAACCTTATCATCGCAATTCCAGGAAACCACTTGACGGATTTACTTCAAATTTTCACACATGTTACATGGTAAGAAGTTGAAGCGCTGATTAACTTTTCGGTGGCCATCTTGCGTTCTGGTGGCCATTTTGGAAGTTTTTAGATAAATCTTGTCAATGCTATTCCAGGAAAACCACTGGACGGATTTACTTCAAATGTTCACACATGTTACATGGTAAGAAGTTCTAGAGCTGATTAACTTTTCTGTGGCCATCTTGCATTCTGGTGGCCATCTTGGAAGTTTTTAGATAAATCTTGTCAATGCGATTCCAGGAAAACCATTTGACAGATTTACTTCAAATTTTCACACATGTTACATGGTCAGAAGTTCTAGAGCTGATTAACTTTTTGGCAACCATCTTGCATTCTGGTGGCTATCTTGGAAGTTTCTAGATAAATCTTGCCATCGTGATTCCAGGAAAACCACTTGGTAGATTTACTTCAAATTGTCACACATGCTACATGTTAAGAAGTTCTAGAGCTGATTAACTTTTCGGCGACCATCTTGCATTTTGGTGGCCATCTTGGAAGTCTTTAGATAAATAAAAAAGCAAGGAAATACATACATGCCGTCATAATTTATTTTGTTCCAGAAAATAACACATGCAGGTATAGCATTTTTTCAAAAGTGTTTTCTTGCTACCAGTACCTTAAACATGACTGAAACAGAAACAGAGTAACAGGATTTTATTGAACCTTGTTAATAGATGTAGGAGTTGAATCTTATTATCCCATCGAACGAAGTTCAGAGGGATATAGGGAACGCCTCCGTCCGTCCGTCCGTACGTACGTCCGTCCGTCCGTCCGTCCGTCCGTACGTACGTACGTACGTCCGTCCGTCCATCCGTCCGTCTGTCCGTCCGTCCGTCCGGGCAATAACTCAAATACCGTTGGCCCGATTTTGTTCATATTTTGTACACATATATCCTATGGAGGTAGAAGTTCTGCTCGAAAGCCGATTTTCAAAATGGCCGCTCATTTCAAAATGGCGGCCATTTTAGTGCAGATTTTACAGTAATTTAGGTACAATATGTAAAACTGTAATAGCAATATGTTTTAAGTGTAAAAAAATTATAAAGGACATTAATAAAGCTACAAATGTAGATATTAGAAAAGCACATGGCAGCCATCTTGAAAAATGGCGGCCTTTACTCGTTATTTTACGATTTTTGCTGTAACTCGAAAAGTAGTGGAGCGATTTTGTTCATATTTGGTATGTGAATACTATAAGCATGGCACACTGTCCTATGACACTTTTGGTAGAAGGCGGCCATTTTGAAAAAAAATTTGAAAAATGGCCGCCATTTTAACATATTTTACTATAACTCGAAAAGTAGTGGAGCGATTTTGTTCATATTTGGTATGTGAATACTATAAGCATGGCACACTGTCCTATGACACTTTTGGTAGAAGGCGGCCATTTTGAAAAAAAATTTGAAAAATGGCCTCCTTTTTAACATATTTTACTATAACTCGAAAAGTAGTGGAGCCATTTTGTTTATATTTGGTATGTGAATACTATAAGCATGGCACACTGTCCTATGACACTTTTGGTAGAAGGTGGCCATTTTGAAAAATGGCCGCCATTTTAACGTATTTTACTATAACTCGAAAAGTAGGGAAGCAATTTTGTTCATATTTGGTATGTGAATACTATAAGCATGGCACACTGTCCTATGACACTTTTGGTAGAAGGCAGCCATTTTGAAAAAATTTTGAAAAATGGCCGCCATTTTAACATATTTTACAATAACTCGAAAAGTAGTGAAGCAATTTTGTTCATATTTGGTATGTGAATACTATAAGCATGTCACATTGTCTAATGACACTTTTGGTAGAAGGTGGCCATTTTGAAAAATGGCTGCCATTTTAACGTATTTTACTATAAATCGAAAAGTAGTTCAGCGATTTTGTTCATATTTGGTATGTTTCATATTTTATATGTGAATACTATAAGCATGGCACACTGTCTAATGACACTTTGGGTAGTAGGCGGCCATTTTGAAAAATGACCACCATTTTTACGTTTTTACTATAACCTGAAAAGTAGTTCAGCGATTTTGTTCATATTTGATATGTGAATACTCACGAGCCTTGCACACTGTCTCATGACACTTCGGATAGTAGGCGGCCATTTTAAAAAATGGCTGTCATTTTTACATTTTTTACTTATTTCACAAGTACATGTGTGCGATTTTTCAAAAAATGTATAGGTGGCTACTAAAAGCATATTATTTCTTCTGATGACAACTTGGCTAACCATTTTGAAAATGGTGGCCTTTCTGGTGTGTTGTTTTATGATATTTGCTATATATTTCGTTTGTAAAAATGCCAGCCATTTCTGTTAGATGGGATTCGCTACGCTTTGGCGTTGCCGTTGTTCTGGTTCACATTTCTCTCTGCATTTGGTACTGTAGAGATTTTTGTACCCTAGGAGTATATAAAAAGTTTATTGGCAGCCTTACCATTTAATGTCGTGGCCTAAAATGCCTTGTTTTCTTTTATTAAAATCATGCATTTGTTTCTGTGAATAATCAAAAAAGTAAAATAACTCCATTGCTTTCACTTCCGCACATCATTTCCCTTATTTTTATTCAATTTTATTATAACAAATTGAATTCATTATAAGAGTAGGTTATTGCAGTGGGTATGAAATGAGAAAACTGAGTAGTTGAAATTATTGTAATTTCATGAAGATCATTCGAGATTTAGGTTCTCCTAAATCTTACTCAAATGCCTAAAATCATTGGGTTGCGTGCATTGGACCATAGTGGCAAATTCATCTCAGTTGAAATGTCAAGAAGACATTACTTATCAGTGCAGTGGCATTCTTGCATAAACAAGCTTAAACCTAACACCAAAAGGGATGATTGAATGTCAACTCAAAATTCATAGCAACACTTTGTTCTATGAATAAAATGGTGGAATGATACTTTGATATTGTATATCTGCTCAAATAGAAATTTTACCTTTTCTCTGAAGTACCAACACAAGATTTGTTACTGTGTGTCAGCTTAGTTTAAATAATCATCACTTTTCTATTTATTATAGAATATTGAAGGGTTATCAATTTTTGAGAAAATAAAAAGTGCTTGTAGATTTGATTTAGATTACAAAATGTTTTGACATGAAACGTCATCTAACAAATTAGTTTGAGGCAACATGAGCTTTTCTTAATAAAGGGTCACGGAGACATTTAGCATTAAATTGAACTTTCAGTTGGTTAAATGTCAAGACGGTTGTAATTATCCCATTGAACGAAGTTCGGAGGGATATAGGGAACGCCTCCATCCGTCCATCCGGGCA
Organism: Owenia fusiformis; assembly: GCA_903813345.2. Lineage (NCBI taxonomy): Eukaryota > Metazoa > Annelida > Polychaeta > Sabellida > Oweniidae > Owenia > Owenia fusiformis. The sequence continues at coordinate 23,291,390 of CAIIXF020000008.1, read as the reverse complement.
ATAACTCAAATACCGTTGGCCCGATTTTGTTCATATTTTGTACACATATACCCAATGGGGGTAGATTTTCAAAATGGCCACTCATTTAAAAATGGCGGCCATTTTAGTGCCGATTTTACAGTAATTTAGGTACTGCATATAAAACTGTAATAGCAATATGTTTTAAATTTAAAAAATTTATATAGGACATTGATTAAGCTAGAAATGTAAATACAGAAGAAATACATAGCAGCCATCTTGAAAAATGGCTGCCTTTGCACGTCATTTAACGATTTTTGCTGTAACTTGAAAATAGTGGAGCGATTTTTTTCATATTTGGTATATGAATACTTTAAGCATGGCACATTGTCTAATGACATTTTTGGTAGTAGGCAGCCATTTTGAAAAATGGCCGCCATTTTTATGTGTGTTATTTAACATTTTTTACTGTAAGTCAAAAAGCAGTGGAGCGATTTTGTTCATATTTGGTATGTGAACACTTTAAGCATGGCCCAATCTCCAATGACATTTTAGGTAGTAGGCGGCCATTTTTCAAAATGGCCACCATTTTTACATGTGTTAGTTTACATTTTTTACTATAACTCAAAAAGTAGTAGAGCGATTTTGTTCATGTTTTCTGTCATGCCTCAATCATAATTCAGATGCCCATTTCATACTTTATCCAAAAGCTAGAAATTCTAAGAATGTCTCGACTATTTTCGAAATTAGGCTTCAAGTTTGCATTAGTTTGAAAATTGTTTGATCCTTTTAGAAATTTCCAGCTCTCACCACGATGTGTTTCTAGTTCTGCCCCAGAAGTCAAACAGAAGAAAAAAGTAATTTTGAATGTAATCGCTCATTGTTCTTTTGGATTCAATCGATAGAACAAGGACTGTTATCCTTGATTAGTAAACTACATGGGAGTCTTACTGACAGCTGGAAGATGTCCCTATAGAGCAATATATAATCTTCCATTGATTTTGTGCTACTTTCAAGCATTTGACACTTCTTTGTTCTGACCTATATCAGTTCAATGTCACTTACAGATTGACACATTTCATTGTGTTATCAGTTAAGATTCTATACCATGCATCAGTAGTTTTGGTGTCACCATCAAAGAGAAGTGACATATTGTTGTAGCCTCTGTCACCACCAAGCACCAAGAATAGTGATATAATGTTAATGGCCACATTTTTATGTCACAACCAAGCACCAGAAATAGTAATATATTGTTAATAGCCACTTTTTATGGCATAACCAAGTACCAGAAATAGTGATATACTGTTAATAGCCACTTTTTATGGCATAACCAAGCACCAGAAATAGTGATATACTGTTAATAGCCACTTTTTATGTTACAACCAAGCACCAGAAATAGTGATATACTGTTAATAGCCACTTTTTATGTTACAACCAAGCACCAGAAATAGTAATATATTGTTAATAGCCACTTTTTATGGCATAACCAAGTACCAGAAATAGTGATATACTGTTAATAGCCACTTTTTATATCATAACCAAGCACCAGAAATAGTGATATACTGTTAATAGCCACTTTTTATGTTACAACCAAGCACCAGAAATAGTGATATATTGTTAATAGCCAATTTTATGTCACAACCAAGCACCAGAAATAGTGATATATTGTTAATAGCCACTTTTTATGTTACAACCAAGCACCAGAAATAGTGACATATTGTTAATAGCCACTTTTTATGTTACAACCAAGTACCAGAAATAGTGATATACTGTTAATAGCCACTTTTTATATCATAACCAAGCACCAGAAATAGTGATATATTGTTAATAGCCAATTTTATGTCACAACCAAGCACCAGAAATAGTGATATATTGTTAATAGCCACTTTTTATGTTACAACCAAGCACCAGAAATAGTGACATATTGTTAATAGCCACTTTTTATGTTACAACCAAGCACCAGAAATAGTGATATATTGTTAATAGCCACTTTTTATGTTATAACCAAGCACCAGAAATAGTGATATATTGTTAATAGCCACTTTTTATGTTACAACCAAGCACCAGAAATAGTGACATATTGTTAATAGCCACTTTTTATGTTACAACCAAGCACAAGAAATAGTGATATATTGTTATAGCCACTTTTTATGTTACAACCAAGCACCAGAAATAGTGATATACTGTTAATAGCCACTTTTTATGTTACAACCAAGCACCAGAAATAGTGATATATTGTTAATAGCCACTTTTTATGTTACAACCAAGCACCAGAAATAGTGATATACTGTTAATAGCCACTTTTATGTCACAACCAAGCACCAGAAATAGTGATATATTGTTAATAGCCACTTTTTATGTTACAACCAAGCACCAGAAATAGTGATATACTGTTAATAGCCACTTTTATGTCACAACCAAGCACCAGAAATAGTGATATATTGTTAATAGCCACTTTTTATGGCATAACCAAGCACCAGAAATAGTGATATACTGTTAATAGCCACTTTTTATGTTACAACCAAGCACCAGAAATAGTGATATATTGTTAATAGCCACTTTTTATGTTACAACCAAGCACCAGAAATAGTGATATACTGTTAATAGCCAGAAAAAACGTCAGCCTGTTTATGTAACAATAGTGCAGTATAGATCGTTATACATTTATAAAAGGGTAATTTAATTTTGACAAATCAATTTCACCTTTTATTGGTGGAGTTTCAGGATCTTCTGGATGTGTTTAATGGGAAACTGGTATTTAAAATTCCTAATCAATATCATATAATATTTCTTTGATTTTGAATAATGAATATTATTGAAACAAAACATTTTGTAAACTTTGCTGATAGTTTTATCCTCAGGAAGACAATTTCAATGAAGTGGAATTTCCCACACTCCCCTAATAGACTGATCCAGTAGATTTGTTAGGAGCCACCATATTGTTTTTATACGGGAAGCTTATATAACCCTTTAAGCACCAAAAATAGTGATATATTGTTATGGCCACTTTAATTATATTATGATATATTATTGTTGGCACTTTTTAATGTCACAAACAAATACCAAGAAGTAGTGACATATTATTATGGCCTCTGTTTTTATGTCACAACCATACACCAAGAAGTAGTGACATATTATGTTCAGTATTTGAACTGACCATGCAGACCAGACCAGGCACTAGCATGCTTACATAAACAACTATTTTTCACAAATAGAGTATTCCAATCTGGGAAGATAACATCACACTTTACAATATTACTTATTCCTTTAAAGGGGGTAACTGTGTCTCAAAAAGCAACACATGAAATGAAAAAATGAAATGAGAAAATGAAATGAAAAAATGAAATATCGATGCAACAAATTGAAAAAACAGGGGTGGAAGGGGTTGAAAATCAGGACAACATTTCAGAAAAAACATGTGGGTGGGTTGTTTGCATCTTCCCTGTCTCAAAGTCGAAATTATTTTATCATCTCTATGAGTGCTTTTCCTGGAAGTAATGCATTGGCCTAACATATGCACCTGTTTAAATCTTCAGAAAATAGACAAAATCTAACATATGACTGTCCAAAATCTGTTGCGATACTTTCCGTCCTCCTTTATCATGTTTAGTTTATATAGGTTTATATATAGAGGTTATACCTTAGGGAGGGGTTGACCTGTTTACAGCATGATTATTCATAAACAAATGACAAAATTACAAGAGACGAAACAAAAGAAAAGTTAATTAAATCCTTGGAGGGAAGTGTATGGGATGTATATGGGGATGTATTTAAGGGGTATATGACAAAAACCTAGAATCTATACTGTGTCCCTTGTCCATGAGCATTTGCAATAAAATAGTCACAAAATAATGTTTTAGAAAAATCTTTTGGTTGTTTGAGACAATTGAATACAAAAATACCGACATTTTATAGTAGATACAGTATTTCACCACTTTCATAATTCCAAATGCTGAGAGCATGAACAGAAATTATCTTGTTAATCTTATACTTTCTTCAGTTGAATACTTTGTAGAATAACAAACAAAATAGTCAAAAATGCAAAATACATAAATATAAACTTATGGAATTGGACTTGTTCATTTTTTCAGAATTCACTAATTTCACTGGCAGGATTCATCATTTCATCTTTCAAGGAGGAGTGATACATGGCACATGATACTAACATTTTTACGTTTATTATTATTTTTACATCTGTACCATCACATTTAGCTTGTATCCTAGTACCAATGCATGCCAAAATCATTTTTTCTAAAAGTGAAAGGCTATTTGATCTTGGCTGTAAATGTAATATTTATAGCTGCTGTAGTTATGCATCTCTATTTTCTTATTTTTCGAATAGTTTCATAGGAGAAACTTCAAAGCATTCTCACATTTAATTTTTATTGCAATTAGAGCCTTTTTTAATATATTTACATGTATTTCATTACCACAATAGTCTACAATATAAATGATGGTCAAAGTCTACTAAGATGCTATTTTTGTTTTACCAACGAGTGAATTATACAGGGTGTCGAGTAAGTCCCGTCCCCCCTCTACAGCCAAAACCAAGATATTTGGTACAGTGTAATATACCATTGGAAAGGTCTTCCAAAGTTACGTTGATTGGCATATATCTTACACTATATATGTCTATCAATCTCACAAATGTTTACATTGTATCAATTGAGGAGATCATAGGCCTAGAAACATGGAAATTTGGTGTATTTGGCAGGATTATAAGAATCAGATATAAGAAAGATCAAATGACCAAAAGTTGATTAAACATGCATATGGCAATGAATTTAACCAATTTCTGGATAGGGTTATATGTGCAGAAAATAGAGGTGCAAGGAAAGTGGTGAAAACCTTTTTGTAACAAGTGGAATGTGAAAAAGGTTAACTTTTTGACGTATTTCTGAGGTCATATCCTTGTCATTTTGATGCAAAAAAGCTGCTTAAAGGAGGACATCATGAAGTTCAGAGGGATGTAGAGAGTGCCTCCGACCATCTATCCGTCCGTTCGCGTACATGTGTACGTACATTCTTCGGGCCAATAACCCGAATATAAATAAATAAAATAAATACCTTTGACCCGATCTTGTTCATATTTTGTGCACATATACCCTATGAGGGTAGAAGTTCTGTTTGAAAGCTGATTTTCAAAATGGCTGCTGGATTTAGTGGCCATTTTAGATTTTCAGATTTTACAGTAATTTAGGTATATTTTGTAAAACTGTAATAGCAATATGTTTTAAATTTAAAAAAATAGTATAGTATGGAACATTAATAAAGCTAGAAATGTAGATATCAAACAAGCACATGGCAGCCATCTTGAAAAATGACATCCTTTTAGACGTTTTTTACTATAACTCAAAAAGTAGTAGAGTGATTTTGTTCATATTTGGTATGTGAATATAATAAGCATGGCACAATGTCTAATGACACTTTTGGTAGAAGGTGGCCATTTTTAACGGTTTTTACTATAACTCGAAAAGTAGTAGAGCGATTTTGTTCATATTTGGTATGTGAATATTATAAGCATGGTACAATGTCTAATGACACTTTTGGTAGAAGGTGGGCATTTTGAAAAATGGCCTCCATTTTAATGGTTTTTACTCGAAAAGTAGTGCAAGTGGTTTTGTTCATATTTGGTGTGTGAATACTATAAGCATGAAAAATGGCCACCGTTTTTACTTGTGTTATTTACTAGAGCGGTTTTGTTCATATTTGGTATGTGAATATTCATAAGCATGGTGTGATTTTCTTGAAATTTTATATATGCCTACTTCAAAGCATATCATACTTTCTGATAACAATTTGGCTATAGTGAGCAACCATTTTGAAAATGGTGGTCATTTTTGGTGTTATTTTATGATTTTTGCCATATACTTTGTTTGTAAAAATGCCATCCTTGGCTGTTCGATGGGATTTGCTACGCTTTGGCGTTGCTGTTGTCTAGTCTCATATGAAAATACCACATCAATTCATACATCATATATATTCCCTCTCATCGCTCTGCCATAATATCTCCTTGCAGAAATAATATTCCTTTGTTCCCTATGTTACAGGATCCCCAGCTGACAGAGCTGAACTGGAGGTGGGAGATGAGATATTGGAGGTAAATGGGAACTCTCTCCAGGGTTGTAGCCATGCTGAAATCATACAGCACATACATAAGGTAATACATCACCAGTCTATAGTGAATAATACAAAGAGAGAAAATTGATGAATTAGTTAATTAAATAAATCATGGGCTTTCAAGATAGCCCATGAAGCCCATGAATAAATAATGGCAAAGGAGTTGCCTTAACTTGAAGCAATCATTGCTGTAGGACTGTTAAATTAAGTGTAGATACGAATATGTGTTGTCAAAGCCACTATTTATTTGATCAGGATTGGTAAATCTAAGAAATGGTTACACCTTTGCTGTACAAGGAGATAATAGTATGCGCCAAATCGCTTCCAAAGTGGCTTAGTTAGTCTTAACCGATGTTGAGGTAGATTACTAAGAAGCGGCCCAAAGGCATTATAGTTTGGTTCATTGACTATTCGTTTTCACTTGTCTGCAGTCAAAAAGGTGACACGAAAGGGCTAAACGGCTTGCCCCAAGGTGCAACCGTCAAAAAGATGAGTTTGAAAAAAATCATTTTTTTCAAATAATAGCAGCAAGGATATAAAATAGGAGGCAAATTTGATATTGATATGTATGATAGTCCATTTAGGTGTGGTCTTTTTTATTAAAAACAATAACGGTGAAGAATTATATATTTCTGACCTTAAAACGCCATTTTAATGCAAAAGTCACCTTTGTTAATAATAATATTCCTATTTTACCTATTCAATGTTTTATAAGTATTACAATTACCATTATATTAGTTTTTGGCAAAGTAAATAATTATAGGGCTCACACAAGGATCAACTTTATTTACAACTTTTCATATCTAGTGATGTTTTGTAAAAATACTACGTTTAACACCATTCTATGTGTTAAATATTAAACAAAATAATGATAATGTATTTGTTTTGTTGTTTCAACTGAAAAATCACAATTCATTGCTCTTGCTCTTAGAGCGGCAGGGCATATACCAGTATGAAAAATCGTCAATAGAGTTGATCCTTGTGTGACCCCTACAATAATTTACTTTGCCTAAAACTAATATAACGATTATTCAGATATATAAAAATCATTTCATAGGTAAAATAGTAATAAAATGATTGACTTTTGAATAAAAAGGCATTATAGTTGTTGCAGTAAAATTACCACACGAAAGTGGACTATCTTTACATATTAATATCAAATGGGCCTTCTATTTGCATGTTTTACTGTACTTATTTGTAACAAAAGTTTATTGTGATAAAGCAAGCAGTGAATTTGATATTTTTAGCTAGCAGACAGTGATCTAGACGTGGCAACGTCTTGTTGTAATAGGTGTAACAGTGATGAGGCAGGAATTACTTTATAAATGCAATGACAAATGACAATTCCAGTGTTGATGGTTTATCTAACAATTAGCCAATTTGTCCAACATTCTGCTTGGATGTCAAATTAAAAGATGCCGATTTGCATCACATCAAGTTTGATTTGTTCACGGATGTATGTCAGAGTGATACCTGTAGCAGCTCCTGCACTCATACCTACATTTTGAAACATATGCAGCAATTTTATTTCCAAAAGGTCAGTTTTCAACTTTGTATGTTTCATTTTTGTTCATAAAATGTGAATTCTAGAAAGGTCAAGGTCATTTCTAGGAAAAATATCAATATTTAGTTAGTTCGCTTTTTAAAACACTTGCCCGATGATTTGACCCTTCATAACCAATGATAAGGTGACCTGAAGTCAAGATCTGAATGGGTCAAGGTAATTTAAAGGTCAAAGGTCAATATGTAGCAATTTGACGTTTTGAGGCAATTGAGAACAATTGTGACATTTGGCGACCAATGATGAGGAGACCTGATTTCAAGGTAATTTCTCGGTAGTTGGCTACTGTGGGTCTCCAGTAGCATTTGATCACCAATGATAAAGTGAGCTACGGTCAATGTCATTGTTTAGGGTCAAGGTCATCTCAAGGTCATAGATCTAAATCTATCTAAATATTTGGTGTTTTGGGGATGCTGCTTCACGTGAGGACCCATGAATATGTGTCCTGAGGTCAAGGTCATTCCTACAAGGTCAATATCTCAGTATTTGGAGTTTTGAGCCCCTGGGGGCTGCTGTGGCCCTTTGCAACTCATGTTAAGGTGACATGGAGTTAAAGTCAATACCTATGGTTCAAAAACATTATAAGGTATATCTAGGTATTTGGCCTTTAAAGGCACCCAGGGGACGAAGTAGCCCTTGGTGACCCATTATTAGGCGACTCGAGGTCAAAGTTATTACTGATGGGTTAATGTCAATTCAAGGTCAAAAGTCAATATCTAGGTATTTGGATTTATTTTTACGGCCATGTTGGGCTGCTGTGACCCACTCGAACAATAGATTGCTAGTATTATTAAAGATAAACAAGAATATAGCGGGAGGATGGGAAAATTGTCTAACCAAACCTGGGACCTTCTAGTCTAGATTCTGATGCTCTACCACCTGAACTAAACAACCAAGCTTAAAAGATACAATTCCTTAACAAGAAATCATGGACCGATATTGTTTTGTTTAGATTAATATGTCAAATCAATTTTCCATTGCAATTCACGTAGTGCAATACACTTTATCAATTGACATTTTGAAAATAACAGTCGATCATTTCTGTTTTATGATGGTTTGAATAAAATTTGCTGATTTGAAATACAATTTTAACAGAGGAGATCGAGAGGTTATCCAAATATGAGGTCATATTGATGACTGCATTCAGTAATCTTCAGTCAAGTTGACGAAGTTTTTCATGAAAGAGTTACCTTCTATTGTGGTTCTGAATTGAATCGGTATAAGCAGATGTGTTTCCAAAAATGCAAATTTAAAGCAAATTTCGCAGAATTTAGTTATCGATATGTAGAGATAGTCCATTAGGGTATGGTTAAAAACAATAATGGTCAAAATTTGGTACATCTGACTGTAAAATGCTTTTTTATTCAAAAGTCAATGATATTATTCTTATTTTACCTATCAAATGATTTTCATATATCCGAATAACCATTATATTAGTTTTTGGCAAAGTAAATTATTGTAGGGGTCACACAAGGATCAACTGTATTTACGATTTTTCATACTGATATATGCCCTGCCGCTCTAAGAGCAAGAGCAATGAATTGTGATTTTTCAGTTGAAACAACAAAACAAACACATTATCATTATTTTGTTTAATATTTAACACATAGAATTGTGTTAAACGTAGTATTTTTTCAAAACATCACTAGATATGAAAAAGTTGTAAATAAAGTTGATCCTTGTCTGAGCCCTATAATTATTTACTTTGCCAAAAACTAATATAATGGTAATTGTAATACTTATAAAACATTGAACAGGTAAAATATGAATATTATTGTTAACAATGGTGACTTTTGCATTAAAATGGCGTTTTAAGGTCAGAAATATATAATTCTTCACCATTATTGTTTTTAATAAATATAACCACACACAAATAGAGTATCAAACATATCAATATTAAAGTTTCCTCCTATTTCGTATACTCGCTGCTATTATTTGAAAAAAAGTGATTTTTTCAAACTCATCTTTTTGATGGTCGATCCTTGGGGCAAGCCGTTTAGCCCTTTCGTGTCACCTTTTTTACTGCAGACAAGTAAAAATGAATAGTCAATGAACCAATCTATAATGACTATGGGTCACTTGATAGTAACCTACCTCAACATCAGTTTATGGGATTTTCTGGAGTTTTGGCGCACACTATAAATCATAATCCTCATACATCACTGAATAGACCTCTCCCCTACAGCTTTCACATCTCACTTTCTGTACTATTCATGCAATACTACCATCTATGAAATTGTAATGGAAACAGGAATATATATCATTAGTGATAAGAATTTGTAGAGTATAAATAATAACAGGGGGTTAATATGGTTGATAGATACCTATTTCATATTTAGTATTTTCTAGGGGGTAATATACAATCTACAGTATATTTCTTAATCTTTCTATTCTATTCTATTCGTTCATATTCATATTTTCCCTTTATAGATGTGGTCATTTCTCCCCTCATATTCCTTTCCATACTTTGCCAAACAGCCCTCAATAATACAGAATAGGCCTTTGTGTTTCAATGAATGAATTTGACAGATGGAAGAGTTGAAAAATGAATCATCATATTTGTGACTTTTTGAATGATTTAATGTTCTTTCTTTTAACCAATGGCTTCAAGAGATGTTCTGATCAATATATCAACTTACAATAGCAGAAACAGTCGTGACTAAGTCATTACTCAGTAGAATTAGTTTAAAAAAGTTTGAAACACTCCCAAAAGTGTCACTTAAAATTTCTTGTGATTTGATTTAACATACCCATTTTCCACCTTTTTGCCTGGCCTAGTAGCCTATGGTAGTTACTTTCTCAGAAAAGTTCAATAAGAAATTGAAAAATGTCATTTATCTAAATATTTTGATTTTGAACTATTATGTATTCTGCCATAATAGTATTGACATAAAAATGTAAAATTATGAACAATTTCATTCATCAGTTAAATATTCATCATTCATTAAACTATGTTACAGTTGACGTAATGTCTTAATATTTGAACTATATCATGTATGCATAAATGCAGTCCGTCCAACTGTCCTGCAATTTGAGTATATGTCACGCATTTGCTGGAAGTTTTTTTTGTTACACAGAATATGTCAGGCAAATACATATTTTACCTATTTATTGTCAAGCAAAAAGCGATCGTTGATACAGCAAAAAAAATAACGCCGAAAAAAACAAACGCATTTCGTTCTGACTTTTTATGTGAAAACTGTATATGTCACGCATTATCCTCAAAATATTTCGTACCTACCCCCCCCTCCCAAGATGTTCAGATTTGGACCAAGGTGTTCACAATTTGAAGAATTGGAACTCTGGAGTATGATCATTTGTTCATATACCATTGGTAAGCACAACAGTTAAACGATATCTTCAACTGCTTAATGGAAGCTAACTGGGATTTTAGTTTTACAGATGATAACTGATAAACGGTGATTTGGTAATGTTATGAGAGTTTATAATGGAGAGCTAAGATGTCAAGTTACCGCATATTGAAAACTAATATGACCGTTACAGTGTTTTCAATAGGTTTGAAAATAGGTTCCCGGGAATTCAGTCACATTTTTACACTGGACGAAATAAAATTGATGATGTATTTATTTTTTTTTATTTATCGGCCTAAATCAGCATTCCACACACATCTAGTAGGTCATACAATGATACGGATACCATCACTTGGAAGAGGTAACTAATATTCTTTGCGTATTTCGAAGTAATTTGCTATTGATTTTGATGGCTGAAAAAAAATTGGAGTCCAGGCAATCTGCGCTGGGCTTGGTTTTTACTTGATTCCTATAATAAAATAAAGTACTTCATTCCCATGATTCAAATTGCTTTTTTGGGATAGGAAACAAGATTATTGCCAAGGAATTGAGAAAATACATTGAAGTTGGGTGTTATTTGTTTTAACACTCAACGAAAATATTCCCGCAATAGAAAGGGAATTATGGGTTGGGATTACTGTGAAATAACATAGGTGACATCTATCTAAAAATATATCTAGTTATTGATCGCGCATGCTTCTAAATAATTTGAACTCATCAAATTGCTGGATTTAATGTACATCAGGTCTTCAGCTAAAGGCCAATCATAGGACTTGTACCATTTACCGCACGGTAGTCGGTTATTGAGTATTGTGGCAACTAATTGTCCTATCAAATGCCTCATACTATTTCAATAATGCAGATGCGAGTAAGTAGTTACCAGTTTCACCACCAGGTGACTCGTTCGGGTCAGATAGCATGGCGGGTATAGTAGAAAGTTCCCTTTAACTTAAATCACATCTGTTCTAGTGGTTCAATTTTCATATAACCCGTATGTATCTAATAGTTATGCAAATTAAAATATGTCCAGTAAAAGAAAATGTTATCTGTCCAATACAAGAAAAGATATTTCACTTTTTGTGGTTTTGTAACATGGGGTCTATGGGGAATCAACATGAACTAGAATTCACATTTTCAAAAAAAATTAAGTTTTCAAAGTTGATAAACAATTTTTGAAACCATATTTCTCGATGCACTTTTACATGTAGATTTCAAATGTGACATCACTTTGACTGAATTTTGAATATCTAACGACGTAAATCAAGATTATTTCTATTCGCATCTAGTCTATTGGAAATCAATTTCCGGGAAGGAGACTTGGAAAGAAAATTTTGTTTCTTTTAGGGGTTTGTGTAAAAAACCGGGTAGCCAGGTGACCGGGTACCTAACATTCCTACCAGGGTTATGAATTTGATTTTTTGATTTTATCATTTTTATCCCTCAAAACGACCAACTGACCTCTAACTCAATGTACCACCAGTCATAAAACCAATCAAGCAAACAAGCAACTAATCTTCCAATTAACCAACCGCCAAAACAAACAAACATCAATATTCTGTCAATCACTTGATGGCGATAAATCAAGCAACTAACCTTATATTGTACATCGCATGTTAATTGACAGTTTAAAACGGCAAATAACGTTTTAGTTTACGTGTCCGTAATACTGTATATATTAAACAAATCTTCTGGTAGAAATCGCCATCGTAGAAAACAATCATCTATATCCTGTCAATCACTCAGACAATTAATCAAGCAACTTATGTCGTTGTACATGTACGTAAACTGTGTAAAATGTAAACTACTTAGGACTTGCGAATTCAGTTTGTTACGTGTTCATGTTAATTCAGTGGATATCTTGAGTAACCAGGTATCACTTTGGTTTTTTTCTGATATTGATAAAGTAGTATATTATTTTAAAAGTGCTCTATATCTTACAAGTTCTTGGTAAAAATGATAAAGTATAAATATCGAATAGTAGTCTACATTAGGGAGGCTATGTCTGTTTGGTGCTCGACAGATCAATTGGCTACTATATTGGGGAATAATGTCCCAATATGAACTTGAACTTGAAAGTTGGTAACCCTGCTAGGAATATTAGGTACCTGGTCACCCGGCCACCCGGTTACCCGGTCACCCATTTTTTTTACACAAACCTTTCTTTTAGTATAAAAATTTTCTTTGATTATTTAGCGAATTTTGACCAAATCAAGAGACTCAAGGTAAGATCTTTATCAAATCATTCATCCACAGTTGATTTACTGCATATGACTTGCACTCCACGGGATGCAGTGATTTTCTGCATGTTGTATATGTCCCGCTCTAGGCCAAATGCGGGCAGATATAATATATCTATCCCGCTCCCGGGAATTTTTTCAAAAGTTTAAAAAAGTTTAGAAATTTAAAAAAATTAAATTTCAGAAGTTTAAAATTTTTCAAAAAGTTTAAATGTTACAATTCTATTGTATTGAGCTGTAGGAATATTATGAAAATGTTAAATGTAAATTGTGCTTTTACAGTATAGGCCTATCTTGTCATTTGAAAAAGGTGGTAAAGGTTATACAGGCCCGTAGCCAGGGGGGGCTCTGGGGGCTCGGACGAGCCCCCCCCTGATATCTCCTAAAAAAATGTGGACCTACCTTTTTGCTTCCTTGAAAAAAAACTTGCTCTTCCCCACATTCACTGGGCAATTAAGATTAAAAAAACTGGCATTACTGCAGTGCATTGTTTTTCGAATTTGAGCATTATTTTTCAAAATTTGGCCCAATTTTTTCGCGGACATACATGTATTTGTGCCCCTTTCCCTCTGTTTTTTATTGTAGGGCCTCTTTAGTTGGCCTTTACTTGACCTTTTTACTTGACCTTTTTGGGCCATTTTTTTCAATTTTAGACCAAATTTTAAAAAATGGGCCATAAATTCTTAAAAGTTTGGTTCTAGGGCCCTAAAAGCTTTTCCGCGGATGGATGGGCCCAGAAAAAAAAGCTAGCTACGGGCATGTTATATCTACCCCAAACCCACTCAAGTATGAGATACACCAGTTATGTACGGTCGGTTTTGGATACAGTGTTTATCCCGTGGGAAATATGTGTATCTCCCTCGGTCCCTGCGGTCCCTCGTGAGATATACATATTTCCCTTGGGATAAACCCTGTATCCAAAACCTCCCAGTACAGAACCCTTATATATCTGATTTGCAAAAATTGATATACAAATGAAGTCATCAATGTCAAGAGACATAATTATGTCTGTTATCTCTAAAGCTCTGGGATTTCCCTCCCCTTACCATCCACCATGGACTTTCAATTAGAATGATACAGATTTAAAAGATGTTGGTTCGAAGGCAATTTTTTCACAAATTGTTGTGGAATCAAAAATTCTCAAAAAGGTGCTTTCTGATGCCCTTACTACTTGATACTAGCCTTTGGCCACTAATCAGGTAAAGGTAAAGTGAAATTATTCAACAGATTTAATTGCAGTGTAAATGTTTCTGTGTTAATTAGCAATCAAGTTTGATTGTTTAACAGTAGATATACTAGAGAGAAGCAAGGTGAAAGTTTATCAAATAAGCAAATAATCACCCACATGGGTTTGTTTATGTTTGTGTTTATTCTAAGGGGCCTTTTAACCTATGACCTACATAGGAGTCAGCCATATTGAATATCTGGAATAACTTGAGTGATGGTTTGAGATTAGCTGGTGGATGTTTAATCACTTTCTAGTAAATATAGGAGCTTTAGAATCAAACTGAAGCTACACTAATATACATTGGATATTAAAACACATATTGAAATCAAAATCAAAACTTTGTAAGTACATTTTATTGCATTTTTCCATGAGTTTTTCAAGTGTGTAAAAGTTTTTCCAAGTTCAACTTTCCAAATATAGTGTCACTCCCAGTTTTGTTTGTATTATAGAAAGTAATGAAATATTTTCATCTGTTTCAGTGCATCAAGTCAAGAACTATTCAACTACGAGTGAAACGGAGGTGTGGTAATTCATCAGGTATGTTTGTTTGTTATTCTAGAGTGTTAGTATTGTTGATAAATAACACAGGCTGTTTCTAACACTTACAGGGAGGACTTTTGCATATTATTAGGTAAATACTTCATGGGGTTGTACTTGGTTGTGTTTTCAGCTTATTCAATGTTATTGCATAGTGTATGTGGAATTAATGATTGGGTAATGGTTTTGACGTAAATTCAACACAGATTGAGTGTGTATACATACACACATAATCTATTAGGTGGAAAAGAATCACAGGTGAATCAGATATGAATCAACAAAGGTGTTTTGTCATGATTCTTTCTTAGTATAAGTATATAAAATAAAATATGATGGAGGCATTGTTAGTTCAATGGAAATACAGATATTTCATTTGAGCCTGTCATGTTATAAATCTCATATTTGGTATGAAATATGGTTGGACGTTTCTATGTTTTGTCACAATTACTATGTCTTGAGATTTTTGAATGTCTGTTCAGATTAGAACCAAATCTAGTGTTATTGTCAAATAACATACATCTTGCAAATTCGTCTATGTACTCAAAGGTCTAAGTGAAATTCAGATGGCTTGACCATGTTGCTTTATGTATTTGTTGTTATTGTTACTTTGGCATCGCAGATTTTATTCCCCGTTAGATCATTTTGAACTTTGTCTTGTTAGATTTGGAACAAGCCCTTGTAAACCCCCCCCCCCCTCTTACACATCTCACCTCCACAAGGAGAAGACAAGCAGAGGACTCCAGAGTTTTGATTCAGGACAAGTAATCTGAAGATATGAGCAGATTGTATATACATTATACTGCCTCAATGGTCTACTACTAGAAAAGGGATTAAAAGCTTAATACTTCCCATGAAACTTCTTGTGACCTTGTCATCGGTATGTAAGGGAATCAAATTGGATCAATTATATATGGAGGTTAAGAAATCCAATTTGAAAACTCAATATATCAACTGGAGAACATGATTTCAGAAGGTTCTATTAATTTAGAAGGTAGATGCTATTTTAGAATAGAAGCTTTTAAGAAAACGTCTGATGATCAATAATTAAAGTACTTGTACATAAAGAAATTCTATGGTTTTCATGTTCGTTATTCAAATGTTGAATGTTTCGAGGGCATTCTCAAATCTATAGTTACTGATACACTTCAAGTCCTTGTGGCCCACTCCCTGCACTGTAATAATAGAGAGTGGGTTCCAGAGATTCATTGCACTCCAAACAGGGGTCTGTGTGATATGAAACTACAATGTATCACTGTGGCAGTTTTCCACAGTTACACTGAAAGTTGAAAAATAGAATGAAGAGCCCATTCTGTCCTGTTTGGCTTAGAGCATACTTTTTGATAGAGGTTTTTCGAAATATTTTCACTTATTTCTAAAAGTAGCAAAAATGAAAAATTGGCAAAATGATAAAAATAGGGAGTCTCACGAGCATCAGCTAATATGAATCAAGATGGAGATAATGAGGGACTCAGATAAATTAGAATAGACAGCATACATCATGCTAAATCATATCATTACATTTCGTTTCAGCCATATTGCTAGTAAAACAGATGAGATATGATCAGTATCAGTATCAGAATGGGCAGCAGACACTACAACACAAGTTATGTTCCTACTGTGGGCAGCATACACTATAACACAGTATATGTTCCTACTGTAGGGAGTGTATACACTACAATACAGTATATGTTCCTACTGTGGGCAGTATATACACTACATGTTCCTACTGTGGGCAGTGTATATACTACAACGCAGTGTATATACTACAACACAGTATATGTTCCTACTGTAGGCAGCATACACTACAACACAGTATATGTTCCTACTGTAGGCAGTGTATACACTACAACACAGTATATGTTCCTAATGTAGGCAGTGTATACACTAAAATACAGTATATGTTCCTACTGTGGGCAGTGTATACACTATAACACAGTATATGTTCCTACTGTGGGCAGTGTATACATTACAACACAGTATATGTTTCTACTGTTGGCAATGTATACACTATAATACAGTATATGTTCCTACTGTGGGCAATGTATACACTATAATACAGTATATGTTCCTACTGTGGGCAATGTATACATTATAACACAGTATATGTTCCTACTGTGGGCAGTGTATACATTACAACACAGTATATGTTCATACTGTAGGCAGTGTATACACTATAATACAGTATATGTTCCTACTGTGGGCAGTGTATACATTACAACACAGTATATGTTCCTACTGTGGGCAGTGTATACATTACAACACAGTATATTTTCCTACTGTGGGCAGTGTATACATTACAACACAGTATATGTTCCTACTGTAGGCAGTGTATACACTATAATACAGTATATTTCCTACTGTGGGCAGTTTATACACTACAACACAGTATATTTCCTACTGTAGGCAGTGTATGCACTACAATACAGTATATGTTCCTACTTTGGGCAGTGTATACACTACAATGCAGTATATGTTCCAACTGTGGGCAGTGTATATACTACAACACAGTATATGTTCCTACTGTGGGCAGCATACACTACAACACAGTATATGTTCCTACTGTAGGTACTGTATACACTACAATGCAGTATATATTCCTACTGTAGGCAGTGTATACACTACAACACAGTATATGTTCCTACTGTAGGCAGTGTATACACTACAACCCAGTATATGTTCCTACTGTAGGCAGTGTATATACTACAACACAGTATATGTTCCTACTGTGGCAGCATACACTACAACACAGTATATGTTCCTACTGTGGGCAGTGTATATACTACAACCCAGTATATGTTCCTACTTTAGGCAGTGTATGCACTATAACCCAGTATATGTTCCTACTGTGGGCAATGTATTTACTACAACACAGTATATGTTCCTACTGTAGGTAGTATATACACTACAATACAGTATATGTTCCTACTGTGGGCAGTGTATACATTACAACACAGTATATGTTCCTGCTGTGGGCAGTGTATATACTACAATACAGTATATGTGGGCAGTGTATACATTACAACACAGTATATGTTCCTGCTGTGGGCAGTGTATATACTACAACACAGTATATGTTCCTACTGTGGGCAGCATACACTACAACCCAGTATATGTTCCTACTGTAGGTAGTATATACAATACAGTATATGTTCCTACTGTGGGCAGTGTATATACTACAATACAGTATATGTTCCTACTGTTGGCAGTGTATACACTACAACCCAGTATATGTTCCTACTGTTCCTTCTTCATGAAGTGGGGAAGTCAAAACAGTACAATGAATTCATAGTAAGCACTCAAAGAGCATTTAAAATCAAATCCATGTAGCAAAATTGAAATAACTGAAATCTGTATATATCTTCTTAGCGGATGTCACAGAACACACTTCCAATTTAGTAATCGATGATTTTATCGATCAAAAAATATTTTTTATGAATTTGTCTGATATCTGCTTAAATATGGTATGTATATTTGTGTTAAGGTCTCATGGAAGTTAACAGGAAGTGACAAAACAAAAAATGACAAAGCCATGCTGGATTTTGAAAATTTTTTGAACCAAGATAACAGAGTTCTGTTTGGACCTCCAGTCAGTTTAACTAGTTCCACATATCATTTACATGACCAGGAACACAGTTGAAATGGTCAGAATGACCATAAACATGATAGAATAACCTTTTCAGCCCTCTGAAAATGTGACTAAAAAATAGCTAAGAGTAGGTGCTCAGGAAAGGTCACTGAACAGAATATTTTGACTTTTTCAGAAAATGTGCCCAATATATTGCTCTAAATGATACAATTCAAAAAAATTTGATATCATTCTTAGAAAAAGAAAAAAATGAAAAAAACTGAATTGAAAATCGATCTATTTTCTTTTTTACTACAGCCATTATTGTTTCAGACGATTTTTTAAAATTTCAAAGATTGTGTCATTTAGAGCAATATATTGGACACATATTCTGAAAAAATCAAAAGATTCTGTTCATTGACCTTTCCTGAGCACCTACTTTTAGCTATTTTTCAGCCACATTTTCAGAGGGCTAAAAAGGTTATTTTATCATGTTTATGGTCATTCTGACCATTTCAATTGTGTTCCTGGTCATGTAAATGATATTTGGAACTAGTTAAACTGACTGGAGGTCCAAACAGAACTCTGTTATCTTGGTTCAAAAAATTTTCAAAATCCAGCATGGCTTTGTCATTTTTTGTTTTGTCATTTCCTGTTAACTTCCATGAGACCTTAATTGTTAAATTACAAAATAGGTAGGGTAAAGAATGTGTCAAAGTCATTTGATCTTGTCCCAGAAGCAATATTTTGTCATTTCTGTCACCTAGAATTCCTTTTACTGCAATTTTTAGTGTATTGTTGGGTATTTATGTATTCTTAAAACAACCCATTATTGCTAAGAACACTCAAATATGAAGCAAGCTCTTGACCTTTAAACCCATATGACCTGCCCCTGTTCTTGATTATTTCAAGGTTTTCTTTCAATAAGGTGTTATTTGCTAAACCTCTTGAATATATATGGTATTTGATTTGTAATGATTAAAATTATAAGTCTTACATATGCACTTTTACACTTAAATTGTCAAATGTACCTTAGACATATACCATAGACACTTTATTAAACATATATTTGGTGTAGATCTTAATATTCTCATTTCATTCTCTAAATCAAGATTAATATATTCAGATCTTGTAAAATCGTTGCTAATAAACTATTTTATTGAAAAGTAAATGATATTTAAGAGACAGCCAAGCCTGACAAATAGAACTAATGGGACTACTGAGGAGATTTATTTAGTGTACTATTTTTAATCCCATTTCCGTTATTGGTTTAGATTTGCATAGATGAAAGGACCTTATACACCCTCCATTGGGATCTCCCCATGAGAAAAAAATAATTCATCTGATTTTTCAAAATAAAAATACTGCTTTTATTATTACATTTATATGTACACTAGTATCTTTTTGACCTATATTCAGCACTGTATTGATGAATGGGCCACTTATTAGGGCCAATATTCAATCATAAAGTGTACAGGGGTCGAGATGCCAAACCAGGAAGTGTTTTTGTGTCTGTCAAAATCCATTTGCGTCCTACACATCCCTACATCTTATCCAAATATGTTATTAATTAATGAAACATAACAGTATAATCTTTGGATTTACAAAGTTGTATGGGATTTCATAAGTGTGCACCATCCTCGTATGGGTTTGTACGAAGCACGTTTTCGAAGCCCGTGCGAGCTCGTAGGATGCTCGTAATTGTTGTTTTCGAGGCATGTACGAGACTCGTAATTTTGAGGCCCGTACGAGCTCGTACGAGGCCCGTTATCGGACTCCTTTAATGAACAAAAAAATTTAATTAATGTCATGCTACATGATTCACGTATCTATTCAGAACATGTTGTGTATGTTCTATCACTTCAAATTGATGTTTTTATTCACACATTCGATAACAATAACATTTATTTACATTACATTTTAACTTATTCTTTCTATCACACGCAAATGTTTTTATATGCATTTACTTCTCTTGAAGAGTACAAGGCTCGAAAATTACGAGCTATTACGGGTCTCATAACAGGCACAGTACAAGCAAATACGGGGATCGAAAATAACGATTTATTACGTGGCTCGTTACAGGCTCCTAACGGTCAAGTACAGGGGTCAAAAATTAGGAGCTATTACGGGCCTTGAAATTATGTACAAGGTTGTACAGGGCCTGTTGACTCAACGAGCTCCGTAAGGGCTTGTACGGGGTCCGAGGTAATTTGCCTGTGTATGTTGGAGCATCACATCAATGTCAGTGTGGCGTCATATAATACTATAAGGAGTATTCAATTAAAAAATATGCCTTACTGAAGAAATAACTAAACATGCATTCCCAGAGAGATTTTGTAGGGCCTCAATTAGTAGGGCTTTTTTGGCTCTTATTTTTTAACTATAGGGCAAATTATCAAAAATGGGCATCAAATTTTCAAAATTGTCCAATATCAATGGATATAGCCTACTAACTTTCCCATTGATTTCCATACAAATGCTTTGCTAGGTACGTAATACAATTGTACACTTCTCTACCATTAAATCTGATTTAAGATCAATATCAAGGGTGACATTTTTTGCCTCAATTTTTATTAAGTGGAAGATAGTGTTTAGCATTCAACAGTAAGCATTTAGCATTTTGTGTCTGAAACAATTGTTGCACAGGTAATCATTTGCATAACAATAAAGTGGTTACATTCAGGTTTCTCTACCCACTTGGTTTTTCTAACCAACTGTTAAGGTGGCACTAATTGTATAATCTATGGGGCCTATTGTTTTAATCTTACTAATTGGACGATGTATTATGTTACAGTTTGTGTAAAAGTTCATTTTTCAGTGTTAGGCAATGTTCTGGCTTGTTTGACTAGATTGAGACTGCAATTGATTTGCTTTAACAAGTTATTAACAGTTTATCTGTTGTTTCATAATTTGCAAATACATGTATATTCTTGAATAAATGTGCATTGTTCTACTAATCAAATGAATTGCCACAATTTCATACTTTTTCATTTCTTTTTGATTTTTATAATGTTTACAATTACTAATATTATCATTAACCATCTCCAGCTGACTATTTGGGTTACTCCCAAAAGTCTTTTTAAGGCCCCATGTAAAGTTTAAACCACTTTGGCTTATATTTTACTATATATTCTTTTATTGACTCTTATATATGTCAGTCTCTCCGACACATGGGTCACTATACAGTTCTTGTCAATTTAATTTGAAACAGTTAATTTTGAAGGACTTATTGTTTAAATACTGTGAAGTTACTTTAAAGTTAAGTATGTTAACATTCATCTAAACTGTACAATTACAGGCCTCCTAGACTTCCACCAACTCGAACATCAGTTCTAACCTTGCAAACTACGTTCCTTGCACTGGAACAAGTGGTTTGAGTGGTTCGAGCAATGGATCTCTGTGTGCAAGTGGAGAAATATGTTTGGGAGCGAGGAAATTGTGGTATGTGACTAAAGATTTCACGTTCGCGATGTGAGAATCGTGGTTCTAGGAAGTCTAGGAGGCCTGAATAAGGCTAAATACATATAAACATGATACATGTATATGTATATACTGTTTGTGAGTTTGTGTTGGGTCTGTAAAACAAAATCAAAACTATTGAGACTGAGCTGACATTTACATATTCTCACGTGTTTGAGATCAAGTTCAAGTGCCACATCAAGAATGTCAAGAGCAATCTCAATAGAAAATTCCAATAATTTCCGTATATGAAGCGATGCCTTAATTGGATATCTGATCTTAAAACTGAAAATGCTTAATTATGTTTTTCCTAAATGCTCACCAAATTCATATCCACTTTCTGTAGAAGGGCTCTTTAGAGATCATTGATAATACAGGGTGACCGGAAAAAAAGGAGACCATTGAAGTAATCAATTTCTCCTAAACTAGACAAGTGCCATCAATGAAATTTTGCATACACTGGAACAGTTATATGGAAATTTGTTACTGAAGGTTTCAATACAAGCATTCAACTGGTTCAGGAGCTATGATCATTTACATAACATGCTCCAAATAGGCACAATTGAGACCAACGCAGAGTTGGATTCATATGGCAAACTACCCTTACATGTTCTGCCCTCTATGGCATTATTATGGCATTACATATAGCAGTGATTGCCTTCTTTAGGTCAACAATAGTCTGAGGATTGTTTTGGTATAGATTGTCTTTCAAATATCCATACAAAAAGTAATCAGCAGGATTCAAGTCTAGGCTGTAATGGCAATGAAGGGTTATCTGACATGTGGTTCATCATCCTGTTGCCAAAGTGCTGATTTACCCAATCTTAAGAGTCACTTTAGGTATTGGGCATAGTGCCATGTTACTAAAACCACTATATGGCACAATTAAATCCCATATGGAAACCAAGGGCTGCCCAAAACCTCCTTAGGATGATACTGTAACTGAGTGGGACCACTGAGTCAGAAGCCATAGGTCAGATAAGCTTCGTCTCCATACACCTCAAATTTGAATCCACCTGATTTCTTTTTGTGGGGCAATTTGAAAGACAATGTGTACCAAAACAATCCTGAGACAATTGCTGACCTAAAGGTGGCAATAAATGCTAAATGTAATGCCATAACAAGGTAGGAATATGTAAGGGTATTTGCCAAATGTATCCAGCTCTGCGTTGGTCTCAATTGCGCCTATTTGGAGCATGTTATGTAAATGATCATAGCTCCTGAACCAGTTGACTGCTTGTATTGACACTTTCAGGAACAAATTTCCATAGAACTGTCCTGATGTATGCAAAATTTCATTGATGTCACTAGTCTATTTTAGGAGATATTGCCTATTTCAATGGTCTCCTTTTTTTCCGGTCACCCTGTACTTTGATTTTTCTTTTTTCCAAGAAGACAGATTATTTCCGGAATCAGATTTAGTTATTTCCTCAAGTATTTTGTCGCAATATCCTTTTCTCATTTTAGATTTCGAGACTGAAATTAAAGTGTTATTTGATTACTTTAACAGGCTTATAGTTGTGCATTCTAATTTACATGTACATATAGAAATAGTCTTGTATCAAATCTTTCATTTCAACTAATAGCAAAGGTTGGTTTACGTAAAGTAGGGATTTATGTATTAAGAATACATATATCTAGATGTTTGTTTTTATTATACATTTACCATTGTTTTGCTCAAAAATACAGTCCTGGCTTTATGTTGACAGTAGTATTTGTATGGTTTGTCATAGACAGTTCTAACTGAAGTGTTTAGTGCTACTTTACTGTTTAGACCCATTCACCCATCTTTTTTTAGAATTTCTCTCGATAGATCATTTGTTGCTGTAAACATCTCTCTTCCTATTGGAGCAACTGATTCATAGTCCGCTTAATGTCATCAACCGCAATGACTTCATTAAGCTTCCTTAACACCTTAGCTGACATGCCACAAACAGCAGATCTAATTTTCTCATGACACATTTAGCAGTAGGCTCAATTATCCTTACTAATAAGACTCGGTTTCTCTAGAGACACTCACTTAGAATCTTCTAAATAGATTCGTATAGCTTTATTGGACGGAACACTGGAATAAATGTCAATAATTGTTAAGGAAATAAGGCAGATAATGCAATTATTTGAATAAGGATGGCATGATGAGTTTCTTTCAATCTGATGGTAGTAGTAAATTAAGAAGTATGCATTTAGTATTTCGTACCATGTTATGTGACAGAGTTACATGCAGTATTACAGTACAGATGTCAAACATCTTGAACTACAATCTAGGTCTGCCATTGAGTATTGTTACCAGTAAGGTTCAAGCAAGATTGAAAATGGCATCACCATCAAATTAACTTCAAAAAACTGGGATGAAAGAGACTGGTACTGCATTAGCATTAAGTTATATTATATTGACTGTATTACTGTAATAGAATGTAGAAGTATTATGACTATACTACTGTATTAGACTATAATACTATATTGACTGTACTTCTATATAAGATGGTAGTACTATATTGACTATACTACTGCATTTAACTGTAGTACTATATTGTCTGTACTACTATTAGATTGTGGTACTATATTAACTGTTTTTCTATATTAGACTAGCATATTGACTGTACTACTATATTAAACTGTAGTATTACATTGAATATACTACTTTGTTAGACTGTAGTGTTATATTGACTGTACCACTATACTAGATTGTAGTAGTATATTGACTGTATTATTATATTAGACTGTAGTATCATATTGACTGTACAACTATATTAGACTGTAGTAGCTATGCCTATATATTTATTATTCCTATACTAGACTAGTACCACATTGACTGTAC
The DNA here is from genome assembly GCA_903813345.2 of Owenia fusiformis. NCBI lineage: Eukaryota > Metazoa > Annelida > Polychaeta > Sabellida > Oweniidae > Owenia > Owenia fusiformis. The sequence continues at coordinate 23,266,596 of CAIIXF020000008.1, read as the reverse complement.
TACTGCACTAGAGTGTAGTATTATATTGACTGGACTATTATATTAGACTGTATTACCATATTGAATGTACAACTATATTAGACTGTAGTACTAATAGTACTATATTGACTATTCTTCTGCATTAGACTGTAGTTTGGGCGGTTGGGTGGGCTTGTGAATAACTCATTCATCAAATATTTAGACTGTTATACCTGCCTTTCATATATAATGTTCCATTAGTATGTTTCAAACAATAAAATTAATTCATATTGATCACAAGAAATGAGTAATAATAGATATTGGAGACTGCATTTAGTAATTTTTTAAAGCCATTTTGAAGTCAAATGCTAAAATCCTTGTCTGGAAACTTTAAGAAAAACGGCTTCACAGTTGCTTTTAAAACTTTAATATCTTGTTCAGCTTACTTCATTCTACATCTGATTAGGTTTTGGACCTGTTAGCTCAGTCATGTCAGCCATTTTGAATGTCATAAGAAAAGTTAGCGCGCGATAATACTTTGTATCATATTGAATGGTGTTTTTGAGTTTTCATACTTTAACTACTTAGTAGCTTTATAAATAATTTCAGGTGTACTTTGTTGTAAAAGCCTATGTTATTGTTAACAGTAGTTATATGTGACAATTTTGTAAAAGGAAATCAGCAAAAACTTATAATCACTTTTTTATTGTCGGCCATTTTGGATTTTTTCGTCTTAAAATCTTGTCTGTAAAGTCTTGTCTACGCATTTCCAGGTGAACCGCTTGGTAGATGAATTTCAAATTTTCAGGGATGATTCTTAGTATGAAAATCTAGATCTGATTAATTTTTTGGCATTCAGGGTAAATGTCAAGGCAGCCATTTTGGATTTTCCGTCCTAAAATCCTGTCTGTAAAGTCTTGTCTACGTGTTTTCAGGTGAACCGTTTGGTAGATCAATTTCAAATTTTCAAAGATGATTCTTAGTTTTGAAATCTTGAACTGATTAGTTTTTTGACATTCTGGGTAAATGTAAAGGCAGCCATTTTGGATTTTCCATTCTAAAATCTTGTCTGTAAAGTCTTGTTTACATGTTTTCTGGTTAATTGTTTGATGGATCAATTTCAACTTTTCAGGGGTGGTTTTCAGGTATGAAAATCTAGAACTAACTAATTTTGGGCATTCTGGTAAATTTTAAGGTGGCCATTTTGGATTTTCCGTCCTCAAATTGTGTCGGTAAAGTCTTGTCTACTCATTTTCAGGATAACCATTTGACTGGATCACCTATTGGTGGGGACATTATGTACACATTTATGTTCTTGTTGAACTAATCTACCAACTGGTGAGATTATGGTGAGATTATGAAGATTATTTGACGTTTTCTGTATGTATGCTTTCAATTCCATCAACCTTTAGTGTGCTGCCGGCGACTGTCTGCCAATTTTGCAACTTGGTTTTGATCCTTTTTAGTACACTTTGAGGATGGAGACTGTGATTTTGAACTCTGCTAAGGCTTTTGGAAGTCGATATTTGACATCTGAACATTCTAAAGAGCTGCAAACTCAGATTTGGATTCTGACCTGAGGTTGAGTCTTTCAAGGTGCAAATGGCAGATTCCATAGAAGTATTTACAGTACATGTATGTTTATTATTAATGAATAAAATCTCAAAATCTATATTTTCATGATAATAGACGGTATATCTCCCTTTTGTGAAAATCCTATCAAGATTCATTCAGTAGGTAACTAGTTATTGAGACATTAATTACTCAGTCCAAGGTATATCATCTTTTGCACACAAAAATATGTGAGATGTAGAGGACAAAGTGGCCAAAATAAGACAGCATGGTTAATGAGAAAGGAAAAGGAAAGGTATTAGGTAATTGCTTCACTCACCTGAATTCATGTTTAATAATAAAAAAGTTAAGGTGAACAAACAACTATATGTACCCCACCCTACTAATCAATGATAAGAACGGGGAATAAAGGACCATTTCAACAATTGGATGATTTATATGTGTTCCTATATGTTTACTGATTTCAAAGACATTTTTGATAGAATGTAAAGTTGCACTATAACTTTCCCTTTCCCTCATGATCTCTTTATATAATCAAAACTGGTTTAAGGTGATATGTTTGTTTACCAACCAGATAAAGGTTCTTCATTGTGTTGTATGTTAATCTTCACCTTTTAGTAGTACATGTACATGTACATACAAGCTATATGATTGTATGTTCATCATAGGACCTCATCTCACTTTATCTTGCATCAAATGCCTTTTATATTTTTGCATTTTAATTATAAAGAATGTCTTTTACCCGAGTATCCATCATTATTTACCATGACAACTCATTTCTTCTCAGCCCTGTGAAACAGAAAGATGCTATGAGTATCAGAATGCCGAGAATCAGTCAAATCCTTAGACTGCCAAAAATGCATACTACTATACTTAAGCATGTAAAGCATTGGCTGGATACTACTAGGAATGAAAAAAAACTCACAATAATTTAGCTCCTCAAAGTACATTATGAATATGATGGTCATGATACATCTAATAGCATGCTCATTAATTATTTCTTTTTTAATAAAGGTGCCTTCGGGTCATACAGCATCAATTTGAATATAATATGTGGGAATGCAGGCATATTGTTTTCATTGGTTAAAATATCAAACAAATTACATGTATATTCTCATTCCAATTTTTATATATTGTGCCACTTCGTGTGTAAATCCTCTCTTAAGATCAATCTCATCACATGCATAAAAGAAGTGTATGTAATTGGGAGGGGTATATAAGGGTTTTGTGCAAAATGATGGAGTGAGCACTAGTCTTGTCCTATTCATGCAAAACCCTAGCTATGTTAGAAAGATGTCTTTGATGGGATTACAAGGGATATGGGCACAACACTGATGTAATATATGATTAGATTAGAGAATCTCGATGCAAAACTCAAGTGTGCATTTTAATTTGATCTGACCATATTCTCTTTAAGGGAGATTTGCCTTTGTGATTGCTATTTTCCACTTTATCAGTATGTATTTCTCTTATGTATGTCAATTTGAAATAATTCATAGTAATAGCACAGTACCAAATTGCCATGTCAGTCTATCTAAACTATGCTAGACATAGCAGTTTATTACATTGGAAAACTAATCAATGCATGCAGCCAGTTTGCAAGAAACACCTGGATGAGCTATGAAATAACAAGCTATGAAATACTATTACATACAATGGTGTCATAGAGAAGCTAATCCATAAATCTATTGAAGTTAGAATTAAGAAACATAGCAATCTTGACAAATGGTTAATAAACACAAAGGGAGGCAGATTCAATTGTCAGCTAAATTGTATGGCTTGAATTGAAGATCCTATGCAAAAAAACTTGATGCTTTTTTATTGATTAATACTAGAAATATAATTTATGAAAAGTACTAATTTATCAATGTTCAGCATGAAAATGTTAGGATTTAGCAGTCGAAATGTTGAGACATGCGCAGACCTCTATTTAGTGATATTTTCATTTCAAATATGGCGGCCAATCCGATGTCTGACGACCCTTACAAAGAATCTAGGCAGTTTGCATTTTTACCTCCTGTGAAATAACAAGTGGAATTTTGTAGTTGTTTTGTGTTTTATTATCATTCTGCATCGTAATTCTATGTGATGTGGTGTTGTAATGTCAGCAGAAATACATATCCATACGATAATCGAGTGAATCAGATAACAGATTTTTCGAAAACCCGTCTCGTGCTAAGAGTGTAAAAACTTGTATTAACATGCTCAAAAGTGCCAATGTGCACATTAATGTCAAGCTAAATCAATGTTGTGTCTAAAACAGGTACCTGATGTACTCAAAACAGCTTGTCATTCACGTATACACGCTTAGCAAACACGGCGATATGATCTGAATCTTGGAATTTCGTTCAAGAGCTAGTAATGTTTGCTCCGGTCTTCGTCATAAGTGTTCATCAGACTTCACGCATGCTCAGGAGAAAAATCATCAACCAATAACGTTTATAAATCAATTTTGCGCATGCGCCTTACAACGGTAAAGAAATTCGTATTTATAAACGAACCAATTTGAGATAACCCGATATCAGTCGGAGAAATCTGACGATCTACGAAAGTCACTTCAAAAAATCAAATGCAGACTGACGGCGTATTCTACTATGTTTGGATCTAAGATTTTCAGTGTAGATAAAGTCTTTTATGATCTTTCGAATGAGGTAAGTCTCTAGTTCGAAAGACAATCGTATCAACTTGAACAAAAGTTGAGTTTTGACGAAAAATTTTAACATGCGCAGAAGTCCCATTTTCGTTGTACCATATTGACTGTTAGGGTATTCTAAAAGTATGAATATCCTCAGTTACTGGATTAAAATATCTCTATTATGTCACCACCACAAGTGATGACCTATTGTTATATAATCTCATACTTTTTGTGGGCAGTGTGCATCTTGTGAAATTCCTAGTAATTGTAGAGAATCAAAGAGAAGAAAATCCCTGTGTTGAAATTGTCAAGGAATTTTGTGCACCATGGCTCAATCACTTGTTGTGAATGGGAAAGTAAGAATTTTTGATGATATTCTGAGATTGCAAGAAAAGGGATATGCAAGGGGAAACAAGCTAATTCAAGCAGTTGTCAGTAAACCTTAGATATTGATGTGATATGTAATAAAGCGTAGAAAACAGCGGAATAAGTAGCTGCTTATTTACCGTAAATAGACAAGATGGATAGTCCACTAATTTCTATAAGTAAAGTATTTTTGACGGTTCATGTTTTAGAATATAAAATGAATTTAGATAGTGGATTTTGAGAGATTAAGGAAGCTGTATATTCCATCAACTGCATTAATTAGAATGTTTAGAAATCAAACTTTAAGTTGATAGAAATTATATGGAGAAATCGTGACCAGAAAGGCATTTATAGCATGAATGTTGATAGAAATATTATGTGGAGAATTGGCAACATTAAAATGTTTCTCAATCTCAAACAATGTCAATGATTTCATCATTTGAGTTGAAGGATCTTGTTTAAGTCTTTATGGATATATGACAATCCAACACGAACAATGTTGAAATGGAGTAAATAGTGCCATTCAGAAGGTAAACACATTTTAATAACGATTCAACATCATAACCAGATATTGAATATATAGCGGAATTGAAAGACTTTAAACAGGAAATGTAAAACTGCTGTAATTTGATAGAAAAAATACAATTGCTGTTTTAGCTCATTCCTCTTGCATCTTCCTAATTTCCAATATACTCTAATAATTCCAGTTATCCCACTGAGCATAGTTCATGAAGGATATAGAAAAGGCTTCCATCTGTTTGTCTATCTGTTTGTCCATCCGTTCATCCGTCTGTTTGTCCAAAATTACTGCCATTTTTTCATAAAGAATGTAATTTCTTATAACAAACTATTTATGTACCAAATTATGAAATTTGGTCACACCATTTGAAAGCCTTTTATCTTATGGCCAAAGGACCTCTGCTTGGGGAGGTATTTTAAATATGGCCTCTATATGGCCACTTTATGTGCTGATTCTTTTGGGACATAGAACTCTGCTAAAGTAAGGGGAGGCATCAAAAGTTCGATGTCGGATAGAAAACTAAATAAATCTAGTTAGGGGGGAGGGGGTTCAAACCCATTTCAGTTTGCTATCCGACAAATTTTTAACATTTCAAATTTTTGGCAATTTTGACTCAGAATGCCTTGGAATGGTTAGAAAATAAAGATTTTACCTGATGCTTTCTTCGTCAAGGTCATTCCAAAGGATTCTATTCTATCAATAGTTGTTAAAAGCCTCAAATGACGATAGGAATTAATGAAAACTAGATTGTGTTTAGCAATAATTTTTCAAATTCTCAAACCGAAGTCAGCGATCAACTTTCATGGTATTTAGTTTTTGGGGGGGGGAGGGGGGGGGGGGGCAGAGTCAAAACTAGATTTATTTAGTTTCCAATCCAACATTGAACTTTTGATGCCTCCCTACTCAAGAAAGAATTCAATATATGGCATCATGGAGCTGTTTTCTAGCAGAATATTAAACTACTCATTAGATACTTTATGATATAAATTTCCTTGTTTATTATCAGGATCTTTACTTGGTTTCGAATCACAAATCACAATATAACTTGTGATGGATTTATTAGTTTTCTCCAAATTCTTGCCTAATTGGGTTAATATATATTCATGACAAGCTCTTAGATTAGAATAATGGAAACAGGGAGTGCATAGAAGGCATCCAATTAGACATTATTTCTGATAAAGTCTGACATTAGACATACCCTAAGAGACTATCCTAGGATGAAACTGCCAATACTAATTGATGTAGTATGAGTATTTGTATTCTAAAGGGTCTCTCTCTCTAAAAGTGTAACCATTGTTGAATATTCTGTCAGGGTCAATGTCTTATATACTTTTAATGTCTCATCATGACTGCATGCGATGAAGCATTGAAGTTGATCTCCATGGATTTTCAAATTCTTTCTTATGCACAGAGAACATTCTGATACTCATAGCATCTTTCTGTTTCACCTGAGGGGCTGAGAAGAAATGAGATGTCATGGTTTATCATGATGGGAGTAGAACATCAACATTATATTGACATAATTTATTGGATTTTGTGTTTATTATTATTTTACAAGAAACTGTTAAGCCACACCATGCCCTCCATCTCTGCCCTTTTTGATGCAAAATGAGAGATGTCAGATAAGAGTGTCTTACTCCTTCCTCCCAATGCAATATGTTTGTTAGACTTGAAAGGGAAGGATATGCCACAGAGAGGTGTTCAACTGGGTCTATAGGTAGGAACAACAGAAACCTTGTAAATCAAGATGGTGTTCTATCTTATTTACAGAACATACATTTTGCAAAGAGGAATATATCTCAAGGGGATATCATAAGTCTGATTTACAGTTTCAACCTGTTGAAGTTATCTACATGGCAAGTACCCCAGATTCCAGGTAAGACCTCTTGAGCAGATGCTAATAAATCTGGATTGATATTGAAGAACTTGGAAGCTCTCCATATAGAAGAGTGACTTTCCCAACGTGAATATAAGAGGAAAAATTAGCCCTCATGACAGATAAGTAAGAGCAGTTTTGAGGGTAAAACTGCAAATTACCTCCGCCCCAGGACCTATACCTTGAATTTTATCACTGAGATACAATTTTTAGTAAGGATTATCACATTTGAACAACTTGTCCAAATTTTGTGTAAAAATACTGAATAGAACTGGAGTTATTGTCATTTCATTGATGTATATAAATAAAAATAATGGTGCCAAAAGGAGCCTATCATCCTGAAAGTTATTACATAATAGGGCTCCATATGGAGCCTATCATCGTGAAAGGGTTAAGGTATGATCAGTCTTGTACCAAGCTCCTATTATTAGCTGATTGAAACACTTTAATTTCTTCAACTGACTTATCGGCTCACACAGTGAGCTTATGGGATTGACCAGGCGTCCGTCCATCCGTTGGTCCATCCATCCCTCAACATTGGCCGCACAAATTAAAACTGCTATTCGGATTGAGTCATATCCACATTCATTTTATGCATATCCATAATTTGACCTTTCATCGCCATTTCCCAAGTTGCCCGGTTTCTGAGAAATTGCTGATTTAATGTCAAAAAATCAAATTTTCTGTAAATACTAGACACTTTGTTGAAGTAGAACTTTCAAATAACTTGTAGAAGTTGCTGTATATGCAACTTATGTTCTCTGAAGATAAAATCAAAGCAAATCTTTTGTGTTTACTCTATAAATTTTGACAAAAAGTAGGACTGTCATTTTCAGGGAACTTTCTCATGTATAAAGTCAATCATCATTGGTTGCACAAAATACTGTGTGAGCCAAGGACCGCGGGTTCTTTATTTATTTATTAGTAGGAGGGATCAGAAGAGTGTGAAGGGTAGTCATTAGTGCTCGGACAGGTTATGAAAAGTGGTGCCGATATTACCGTATGTCATTACCGATATTTACCGATTATTTAGCAAGTATTTTGAAAAAAGTACAAATCTCATAGTACGCCATACATACCACTTAATTTATCTGTAGAAGCAGTAGAACCCACTCAGAATCATTTTAAACCACTAAACAATCCTGATTCTAACGGTTCATGTGATATAAACTCGTAAAATAAAAACGTTTTCATTCGTTGTATTATCAGCCTCGTTCTGAACTTCAAATCGGGCGATAATAGGTAAAGTAAAACTTCAACGTCAGGAAAATGGTTTAATTCTGTTTATTTCACTTAGTAATATACACAAATCGGTTTCTATACATAACAGTTTAGTTAATAAGTGAGAAAAGAAACTATAAATTAAAGATCATACTGATGAAGGAATTTGGCTGATTCCGCCCGGGAATCTAATTCAGCTGAATGCCGTCCATTGCCGGTAAGAAGATTTTGATGCCGACATTACATTTTTCTTTTTATTCAATTTTCTTTATTATTGCAGTTTAGATCACAAAAATTCAGATAATGGTAAAATGATTATTTGTGAAAATGTTAAAGATAAAAATATGTATGTATGATTATTTTTGGCTTGTCATGGCCATGATCTGTATACTGTGTGCGTCATGAAAAATTTCCAAATTTTTCTCTGCATGAGACATCATTGCTCAAAATACAGTATCTCATACCATAAAATATATGCCCTTCAAATGGTCTCAACACAATTTCCATCAATTAAAGCATATGTAGTTATCTCTAGGAGAAGCTAGACATGATTCTCTTGGATAATATAGCTTAACTGACCTCAGCTTTTTTTCAAAACAGGCACAATATGTCTCAAACCTATCATTTAAGCCATGTATGACTGTCAAATACAGCTCAGACTGATTGTTCAGGTGGGTGGAGGACATGTTCAGTAATTAAGTGTTGAGCTTGTATATTCTTATTTGTACAAGCTGTTGACAATGAATTGTTTTTCAATTTTCTAAAGTATTGAAGATAATACATGACTAACAAAAATGTTACAATTGATGGAAAAATGTTCCAATTTTTTACTCAACGCAAGGGTTTCCTGAACATGTCCTTCGCCTACTTGAACAATCAGTCTTAGCTGTATTTGACAGTCATACATGGCTTAAATCACAGGTTTTGAGACATATTGTGCCAATTTAAAAAAAAAGCTGAGGTCATTAAGCTATATTATCAAAGGGAGACATGTCTTGCTTCCCCTAGAGATAACTACATATTTTTTAATTGATGGAAATTGTGTTGAGACTGGAGGGTGCATATTGTATGGTATGAAAGATACTTTATTTTCAGCAGTGATGTCTAAAGCAGAAAAAAATTGGAAATTTTTCATGACACACGCAGAATACAGATCATGACCATGACAAGCCAAAAATAATCATACATACATATTTTTATCTTTAACATTTTCACAAATAATCATTTTACCATTATCTGAATTTTCATGGATTGAACTGCAAAAATAAAGACAATTGAATAAACAGAAAAATGTTCCAATTTTTATTGGCCCACCCTGTAGGTCAAATTAGTGCCGTTGTCGGTAATGCGGTATTACCTCCGACCACTAGTAGTCATAGGAAAATGAAGTCTTACAACAAGTCCCTGTGTACCCCCTCCTGCCTATTTCTACCATCACATGTGTTATCCTGTGTGATGAAGAGAATGGGACAGGAAATGCACAAGCATTGTGTGGCATACTAAGTGGCTTTATGCAATTCTATAAGCAATATATAATACTTTAAATTCATATGAGTTAAGGATTTGAATTGAGAGACACAGGTTTTAATACTAGAGAAAAGCCAAGCGAGAACCCTGAATCTTGCACCAATCCATTATGTATCTTAGTCCCTATCATATATACTTCGTCCTTCATAAGTAAGTAGATAATAGGAGCAGTGGGGGGGGGGGAAGTGGGTGTATGCAAGACTAGATTTGTAAAGAAATATGTTTACAAAATGACTATACTACATCAATCACTCAGTAACATATACTGCCTTGGGAGAGGCTACATCATGTAAGTTCAACATTTCAATCTATTTGATGATATCTTACACAATGGCAACTGGTAAGTTATATATGGGACAGGAAATGCACAAGCATTGTGAGACCAGCATCCTTCAGCAAGAACTGTCAAAAATAACTAGAAAGATGGAAAAATTAGAAAATACAGTTTGCGATCTAATAGACAAAGTGAGTGTGAACAACGTATCACAGAAAGAAACGCGATGCTCAGGAGAAGAATCGACTTGCGAGCATGATACAGAATTACGCAGAGTAAGAAAGATAAGAAAAGAACAAGCTGATTTTGTTACAGACCAAGCCAGAAAAATTAAGGCGTATCAAAGTGAAATTGATCACCAACAAACAATTATAAGTTCAAAAAACAGGGAAATCGAAGAACTAAATGAAAAGATTCAATCAAAGATGCAAGTAATATCCAAACAAGATGATGAACTTCACGATCTTAACACACTGAGGAAGAAAGTGGAGAAACAGGATTCAGTTATCAGATCAAATAAGAATGAAATGGAAGAGCTACAACAAAGAATAAAAAATAAAAACCAGTATTTAGAAGATAAGGAAGAGGAAAATTTTGAACTCAAACTCCAGTGCAAAAAATTAGCACACGAGAAGAAAGACGACACGCCTTACACAGTGGTAACCAGGAAATCTAACAATCTAATAGAAATAACCAACGATGAGAATAGCGAGAAGGAACCAACTGTTAAACTAATCGGATCAAGCATTTTGTCCCATGTGGATGGCAAGAGGATGAGCGGACTTAACGTGTCAGTTGAACAGGCCTATACAATTCAACAGGCTAAAGATTACGTAAATGGTTCAACTTCAAAACCAGACATAACAGTGTTCCAGGTGTTAAGTAATGATGTCAAATCAGTACAATCAGATGAAAGGATCATCAAATCGATGGAGGAACTGGTCAAACTCAACGAAACAAAGGCTCCGAACTCGAAGATTATAGTGTCCTTACCACCACCACCGAGAAAAGACAACCCAAAATGGAACCTCCGTCAGAAATCTATAGCTAGCCAATTGGAAGTACTATTCCACGATAACGACAACGTCACATGCTGCCCCAATGACAATCTAGGACTGAATGGCCAACCGAAACCCCATCTCTACAGAGATAACGTACATATTAACGAACAAGGAACTAGAATGCTCTGCGGGAATATACTTCGCACGGTTAGAAGGTTTTGTAATCTCTCCCAACCAGCACATCGTAACAACAATAACATGACCAGCAACAATAACTTTTATGGATCTCGGCCAAGATATAGGCAACAGTATCAAAGATACTAGATCCGGGGCCTGATGGTAATCTAAACTGATCATCAGTGACTACACTAGACGAATTAAACGTTATTTAGTTAAGATGTTTCATTATTTTGTAAAACTATGGTAATTAAGAATGTAATCACGAATTTTACTCATTCATTCCGTTTACGGTTTTAAGTCAAGACATACATGTAGGGCATAGTATCAAAGATACTATCGATAAAGGAACTGTTGATACTCTAGACTGGTCAGCGAATTTACGACCATAAACGGATTGTTAACTTCTACTCACTCAAGACCAGCGATATTATTGTATTGTATTGTAGTATAATGTAGTATTGTATTGTGTTGTACTATATTGTATTGTAGTATAATGTAGTAGTAGTTTCCGATATGTATTCGATATGTAATCAATATACTCCAGATATGGTTTAAAGCCAGGATATACATGTAGGTCACAATTTCAAAGACACTTCAGTCAGATAAAATGACTGTATAATTTAGACGGATCAGCGACTAAATAAGTTATATAAGACGTTTAATTATATTATAAATTCAAGTAAGAATGTATAATACTTCTACGCATTTAAGACGTTATCAGCAGAAGTACACTATATGCAATCATTACATTATATTTTCAGTATGTCGGGATGTAAGATGTAAGATGTTGAATGTTAATTAACATATTTACGTATTATAATGATATATAAAAATACGACCATTACCACACATTTAAATATCGCTTGCTGGAACGTTCAGGGAATTGAAAGCAAAGTAAGAAACAAATTGCACGATAATGATTTTATCAAAGAATTAATAACACATGATATAGTCTGTCTAACCGAAACACATGGTGATGAAAAAGACCCGATATGTTTTGATAGAGTTAAGGGCTTCACATCATTTTCGGTAAATAGAGTTAAATCTGGCAGGAAACGTCATGGCGGATTAGCTGTACTTATAAGAAATACATATATAGCAGGAACGACAATAATCAAAACGAAGACACCAGATATCCTGTGGGTTAAACTTTCAAAAAAGTTCTTTAATACAAGTAATGACATGTACTTATGTATAACGTATTTTTCACCTGCAAACTATAACCCAAAAGGTAAATTCAACTCAGGGGATGACCCATACGAGATTTTGACAAAAGAAATAAATAAATATTCTAATATAGGTGATGTTATGATTATGGGAGATCTTAATTCAAGAACAGGTGAAGTACGCGATTTTGAAAATAATCACGGTTATGATGATCATATCCCAAACATTCTGCTTTGTCCCAACGATGTCACCATCAATGAACGTTCCAGCATGGATTCAGTTGTTGATGCTTCGGGTAAGAAGCTACTAGACCTATGCAGGTCATCTAATTTACGAATCATAAATGGCAGAGTACTTGGGGACTCGCCCGGTAGATTCACCTGTCATAAATGGAATGGAAGCAGTGTAGTTGACTATTGTATTATTCATGAAAATATGCTTCCAGATATTATGTACTTCAAGGTTCATGATAACCTTTGTGTGCTCTCTGATCATTGCAAGATTTCTCTATTAATGCAAGTACGAATACCAAACGACCACGGTAACAATCGGACTAAAAACAATGGGCATACTATCAAAATGAAACCAATCAAATATAAATGGGACGCCCGTCATGAGGTACAATTTAAAACGGACCTCTCCAATAATTTAAAAACACGAAATGATATAAATGAACTCAATTACGAGCTAAACGACACCTATAATATTGATGATTGTATTGACAAGCTCGAAAAAATTATAATTAACACAGCAAAAAGAACACTACGAAAAAAGTTACCCTGTAAAAAGAAAGGGGGCTCGATATCTCAAAAATGGTTTGATAATGATTGCAGTATACTGAAAAGAAAGGTTAAGTCAATTGGAGCAAAACTAATAAAATCACCAAATGATAATATGATTAGAGGTAATTACTTCAAGTTGCTAAAGGAATATAGGAAATGCTGTAAGATAAAACAGAGGAAATTTAAAACTAATATGATAAATAAATTAGAAGAACTTTATGACAATGACCCTAAAGAATATTGGTCACTACTTGAGCAACTAAGGCAAAAAGACGGAAACAATAAGTCCGCGTATATAACACCAGAGAAATGGCATGAACATTTTTCCAAATTATTTGAAAAGGATAAAAATACCGAAAACAACAAAAAAAGTCAACGAAATTGTTAAATCAATAGAAAACGACAATCATTTTGACGAACTTAGCTTCAGAATAACAGAAAACGAGGTTTACAAGGCAGTTAAGCAATTAAAGAACAACAAGAGTTCGGGTTTTAACGGCATTAGCTATGAAATGATTAAAGCGTCATACTCAGTTTTAAATAATGTTATATGTAAAATGTTTAACATATTACTGAGCAAAACAGTTTTCCCTGAGAAATGGAATATTTCATCAGTCGTTACGTTATTTAAGAAAGGAACGACGAAAGACCCTGGAAATTACAGAGGTATTTTTATTTCTGATTGCTTTGGCAAATTATTTTCAATAATTTTGTATAATAGACTTTACGCCTTTGTACATGACAGAAAAATAATATCAGAAAATCAAGCCGGTTTCACAAAGAAAGCACGAACAACTGACCACATGTTCATAATACGAACCCTCGTGGATAAATATGTACTAAGTGAAAAAGGGAATATATATATGTGTTTTGTTGATTTGAGGAAAGCTTTCGATACGGTATGGCATGATGGATTATTTTTGAAACTTTTGCAATCGGGTGTAAACGGTTTATTCTATAGAATGATAAAACATATATATTCACAATCAAAAGCAAGAGTCAGACTAGATAATGAGGGTTTATTTACCAATGAATTTGACTGTAACAAGGGAATAAAACAGGGGGACCCCCTGAGTCCTCTTCTATTTAATATATATATAAATGACATTATTAAAACATTAGATCTCAAAACAGACCCATTATTAAATAATAAGCGAATTGGAAGCCTCCTTTTTGCTGATGACTTAGTAATTATCGCATCCTCAAAAGATGAAATGCAAACCAAATTGGACAAATTAAAAAAATACTGTGAAGAATGGCACTTAGATATCAACACTGATAAAACCAAAATTATGGTAATGAATAAAAATGGTAGACTTATTGATAATCACTTCTTTATAGGAAATTACAAAATAGAATCTGTTTCACGATACATTTACCTGGGAATGGAATTAAGCATAAGTGGGTCAATGAGACCTGCAGCCCAGCATATCAAAGACAAAGCTGAAAAGGCAAAATTTAAATTATTAAGTCTAATTTCTAATGGTAATATGAAACCATCATTATGCTTAAAACTATTTGATCAACTCATAAAGCCCATATGCCTCTATGGATCTGATATATGGGGTACGGGTATCTTAAACTCGAGTAAAATTAAAAAAGACCCACAATGGGCATTAGAAAAGGGATATGATGGAATAACATTTGAATCTCTTCATATATCATTTATGAAATCGATACTCGGTGTTAACAGAAAGGCCAGTAATGACGCTACACGAGGCGATTTAGGTAGGTTTCCACTATTTATTTCTTTGTTTTATCAACAAATGAAATATCTTAATCATATTAACAATAAAGGAACCGACTCGCTTCTACGTGAAGCCCTTGAGGTAAATAAACAACTGACAGATATGAATAAACAATCATGGCTCACGCACATCAATGATGTACTTAAATATATTTACAATGGTACTTCACCAAACTATTTAAACTTAAAACCAAGAGAAATTAAGAAATTACTGGAAAATAGATACATACAATTTTGGGAAACTAAAATAAAATCAAATAATGGTAAATTGAGGTTTTATAAGATAATAAAAGCAAAATGGAACAAGGAACCCTACTTGGATTTAATCAAAAATGAAATAGACAGAAATAACTTGACAAAGCTAAGAATTAGCGCACATAAATTAGAAATCGAAACAGGTCGTTACACAAAACCAATTACCCCTATTGAAGAAAGAAAATGTTTAATGTGTAACAAGAAAACCGGTTCAGAATGTCATTACCTATTAGAATGCAATAAGTTAAAAGATGTTCGGTCAAGTTACATGGATAAAATAAAAAAACACTGTCAAAATTTAGAAAACATGAATAACGTGGAACATAAATTAATGTTTCTATTTAATTCAGAGGGAATAATATTAAATATACTAGCAAAATATATATCTAATATTTTTATCGAGAGAGAAAAAAACACGAAATGCATCCAATAAAATCTTGCAATGATCAAGCACCCTTTGATTAGTTAATATACTATATAGATAATTAGTTAAGCTTTTTCATTTTTTTTCTGTTTAAGCTGTACACTTTGCCCAAATGTGGGATACAAGTATAATAAAGCTCATAATAATAATAATATATGGACTGTTAGTTAGAATCAGATGATTAACCTCTTTTTAGTACATTTACATGAAATCATCAAGGGATTAGAGAGAATATTTTAAATTCCTAAATCTGATTGAGATTTTGATTTATATCCCCTCAATTCAGTGTATATCCTTCATTGCATGACAAAAATATGTGTTGAGTGTCAGATAACGGATTGTGGGATCAAAGAATTCTGCTTATATATATATTATGCATACTTGTCAGTTAATCTAGATTCTGGCAGAGAAAATTAACCCTACCATTTATAACATTGATCGAGTTTATTTAATCCTCATGGATCTTTTGATAAATATATACTGATAATTAAAGAAGAAGATGCCACTTGCCTGACTACAAATACAAAATTTAGATGTTTTAATGTTTGGTCTTTATAGGGTACTACAATTCAGCAATTCAGCCTTCAGGTACCTTGCATGTGTTAATGCCGGTCACTTGGATGGAAGTTATCAAAGTAGATTGTGACCAATTCTTAGAAATCATTCAGCTTATACTTGGTCTTTTCACTAAGATTATTAAATGCTTAGTATTAATAATGAATTAACAAATGAAATGATTTATTTTTAGGTTTACAAGGAAGTGTTTTCAATAATGTCTGACAAAGTAGGGTCCTTGGACCCCATATTTCTCCAGTGGTAAAATCTACCCCAAATATTTGGCATCAAGTGGTTTTCAATAAGAAACAATATGAATCTAGGGCATGTCTGATATGTGAGTGTTAATTAAACCTGTGGGCTAGCTCATAGACATGAATAATTTAGTTGCAATTTCTTCATCCAAGGTATGTTACAAGGTGCATTTATATAATATGTTCACCTTATGAGTATGCATCTTATCAGGCAAACTATTTCTGGCAAGATTACTTCACATTTCATAATTTTTCCTGTTTTTCCTTTTCGATGCTGAAATTACAATTTCTAATAATTTTGCCTGTTGTTTTCATTCATATTACCCTTCGCCAGACATTCTAGAGAAACCTTGAAATATGTTTTTAAAAGAAACTGATAGTGTTGTGATTTCCCACAATGCTAAAAAGCTGGTTATTTTGAGAAATCACCTGATGAAAAACATGATATAAACAACACAGTATTGAAATTCTCAATTTCTTTTCAAGACAAATGTATGCACCTATATAACTCTGGCAATTATTTTGCTCTAATAGAGAATATTTTTATGTTTAAGTGCTTCTTCCTGAAAGTTTTAAATATAAAAGTTCAATATTCAAAAGAATTCTATCTGGGTCTAAAAGAGCATAAAAAGCTTGTTGAAATTGTATTGAATTTGAAAACAACCCGTCAAAATCCTATCAAGATTAGTTCTATGTTTACTCAACATAAAGTAAGGAATAAAACTTAATCCATTCAACTTTGGAATTCTGGAATTTTAATATTTCCAGCATATGTGTATGTTTAAACCAAATTGTTGATGTTTAGAAGGGGTCTGTTTAGGTTTGTACATACAGTGAATGGAATTTCAATGAAGCAAGCTAAGGTGCATGTTGAAAGTTAGACATATATTGTCTTGGATTAATGAAGGAACGTAAGTAAATAAATATAATATTTACTTATTTTATTACATCATTCATATTCTATGTAGAATATTTTGATAAACAGAGATAAGTAAAATGTATAATGGTACTCACTCTTCTGAATTATAGATAGGTTTGTCAAAGTTCAAGGGCTCATAGTTGAAAATTTAGTCGGTTTATTGGACTCTTCAAAGATCATGTGCATGTAGTACTTGTCTCGTACTCCATCATTTCTTCTTGGAAAGTTTTTAATAGTCTTGCACCAAGTCTTGAGCCCAAAGCTTTCCCTCCAGATATATATATACATTGTATATATATCTATCTTTTATTGACTCATATTGAAATGAGGTATGTCCTGTATGTTGAGCTTGATACAAGACTAAGTTTAGAACAAATACAATGTGCTATCATCAAATTGATATACTACTATTCTTTGATATGAGATGTATATACATGTAGTTATTTTTTTCAGTTGTCATATTTATTGTAAAATAAAACAAGAAAATAAATATAGCGGAACTTAGGTCTCATGATACTATCAGGAAATGATAAAATAGGAAATTACAAAACCATGCTTGATTTCAAACATTTTTTGAACCAAGATATCAGAGTTCTGTTTTGACCTCCAGTCAGTTAAACTACTTCCACATAACATTTACATGACCAGGATCAGGATGTACATTAAGTCAGAATGACCCTAAACATGATGAAATAATTTTTTCAGCCCTCTGAAAATGTGACTGAAAAATAGCTAAAAGTAGGAGCATAAGAAAGGTCACTGAACAGAATCTTTTGAATTTTTCAGAAAATGTGCTCAATACATTGCTCTAAATGATACAATCTTTGAAATTTTAGAAAGTTGTCTGAAACAAAAATGACGGTCATAAAAAGGAAAATAGATTGCTTTCAGTGCAGTTTTTTTCACTTTTTTCTTTTTCAGTGAATGATATTAAATTTTCAAAGATTGTATCATTTAGAGCAATATATTAGGCACATTCACGTGTCTTTGATTTGTCTGGTATGGTTGGATTGCGGTTAAGTGGAAAAGTATACCACTAATTAATGTGTTAACGTTACTGTGTCTTGGGCTAAGAAGACAATTTTACAGTATATTAGGAAAAATATTAACAGGCACATATGTTACAAGCCATTAGAATTTTAATAATAAATTCCTCCTGTTAAATTTGATATTCATTTGAAATGTGATGAATTAGTAACAATGAATCAACATTGAACTTTGTGTTTTGGGGCTTCTTATAGCACATACTTAGCTGCATGTAATCTATCTTGACTTGTTCAGGGAACTCCCTGTTCTAACTAAACCAAGAATGTAAAGCATTTGTCTAACACAATAATTATACGATCTATCACTACCTAGTATAGCCCCCCCCCTATAAAATATAATCTAGATGTGTAAGTATAGGGAGTGTTGTATTTGCTGAACAAGGGAAGTAAATAAATGAATAAAACAATTAAAAAAACATGTCAGTATGGTAGAACTGGCATCTTTAATAGATTCTTTTCTTGATTCTTGCTCCCTAACACTGCATTTTACATGTAGTGGAGTATTTGTAGAATTTGTACCCTATAGCACTGAGATAAAGCTGTTTCAGCTGTCTGAACAGGTTCTTGTTTCTTGTCAGATGTGAAAGTGATACCTTGTAAAGGAATACAACCAGAACACACTTTCATCAACTCCCTTTTTGTCTGTAGAGATTATTGGGGTACCCAATGGTGAAAACATCAACTCCCTTTTTGTCTGTAGAGATTATTGGGGTACCCAATGGTGAAAACATCAACTCCCTTTTTGTCTGTAGAGATTATTGGGGTACCCAATGGTGAAAACAGATAGTCAACAAGGGCCTTTCACACTGATAATAAGTAAAGAAATAGCATCTGAACGTTTTATTATTTCTGTTCAGAATTGAGTTATTGCTTTATCTGATGATTATCTAATTATAAGGAAAAGAAAATCGAGAGCATGCTAATAGTAACAACATTCATAGAGCAATTTCTCTTAACTGTTCACTTTCATTCTCTCATTCTTATCACATCATATTTACTATAGGATATGTAATATCACTGGTTTCATATATGGAACAATGTTTTCCTCTAGTTTCAGTTATGAGTTTTAAAGTAAGCTAGATGTTTAATACAGGGCCAATATTCACTGTTCAAGCTTTGTTTTCCTAATGTTTTAAATCTTATGTAAAGTTTTTATTAGAGATCTGAAGGAGAAAATTCTGCATTACCTTCATATTTGATAAAATGAAAGAATGAATAAATCTAAAATGATGAGAAAATATGAGTGACAATGTGGATTAATGAAATACATGTACAGAATAAATGCAAGAATGGTATAAATTCATATGCATTATAGATGCATAGTATTTTGTATATACTGTACATGTACATGACCCTAATGATAAAGTACTGTAAGACTAATGAGAAAAACTAACATTTTCTTTGGCACAAATATGATCTTGAATAATGTTTAATAATAGCCTTGATTTCTGGAAGAGACTGGAGAGTGGCACCAAACTGCAACAAATATTAATATGTATTTGTAAGCTTTAATGTGAATTCCCAAAGGCCCAGTATGAGTATCTAGGGGTTGTAAATTGTGACTTCTTTTTTCAGTATGATTTACACAAGGGTTGATCATTTATTCATGATGTTCTAATTTCACATACGTTAATAACAGGTTTATTTATTACTTCATTATTATAAGAGCCTTCTGCATTGGCAGCCAACATTTCTTATTGTGGCTAGTGATATGTCCTTAATCATAATTCTGATTCTATTTGGAAATGTTTTTGCCATATTATTTTCACAAAATACCATAGCAATGATGTTGCCAAATAATATAAACTCGAATACTGGCTCGTACACCAGGGCTTGCGACCAAGTTCATATAGTTAAATAAAACATTATTTAACTAAGATACTGTGGAAAAGAGAGAAAATTAGTTAGCATGAAAAACTTGCAGATTGTTCATAGCAGCAGTCTAGACACTTACTTTACTAATACCCCTATTGTATAAAATTCAACCTAAATTATTTATGAATTCCAGAAACATTAATCTTAGCTGAAACATTGAGGCTGTAAACTGTCAAAGTGAAATAATAGCTTGAATATTGGAACAAGCAAAATGGGGAAAATAATACCTTATTAATTGGATAATGGGTTTCTATGGGCTATTGTATTATTTGTATTATTAATTCTAAAATAAATTGCATCAAAAATTATGAAGGTTCTTGTTCAAAACAGTATTTGCCTCTTCTTTTTAGATACATGCAGATGTATCAGCATTAGATAGTTTTCATTTAAAATGTTGCCCTTTGTGCTTTTTCATTTCACAGTTATCAAAAATTTTATTTATCTTTGTTTTGTTTTGTGTACTTCCAGGACTTGAGTTAGGTGAGATACAAGATGCTTACGTAATTGCTGTAGAAGACCAGGCTAAAGAACGCTTAGAGAGACTATCAGCTCTTAATAAACTCAAACCCATAGATATGACCAAATTGTCTGGTCTTCATGACAACGGAGACCTACAGACAACAAACGGCAATATAGGACATAATAATTTGCATGATTCTATTCCATCGGTAGTGCAGCACCCTAGTAATAACTCTAGTCCATCCCCCCATATGAGACCTGCTCCCCCAGCAGGCCCCACATACCATGACAGTGTGACTCCAGCTTACGGTCACTCCTATACCCCAAGTGCAATTAACGGCAACTCAAACACCTCAAACATGAATGGATATGCAGTTGACTCTAGAAACCCACTCAAAGTAAATGTGCAAGTTGAAAACACATCACAGGAAAATGGTCACATCCCATCAAGTAGCTCGAAGGACTCATTAACGGATTACAATAACAGTAACTATATTGAGGGATATAACTCAAATGGACCCCCTTTATATCAAAATGGTAAACCAAGTAAAAGTACTGAACCTCTCATTGAAGGTGCTGTAGAGTATAGTGACAGCAGTGACTGTAGAGAAATGGCTATTGATGTACCAGAGAACTTTGAGGGTACAGTAAAACAGCGTCCAAGTTATCCATCGTTAAAATCACGGGATAGCTATGTGCCTCCCCAACCATCAAATCCTGCCCCTAGTATTCAGATAAATAACCCTGGTGGGGAGAGCAGCACTGATGCTGGATTTATGGGTTCCCAGGAGCTTACAAGAGATGATATCTCTAAGGAGCAATTAGAGCGTATACGGATGCATCAGGAAAGTCTACGCAAACGCAAAGAGGAAGAGGATAAATATACAAGGGAACAAAATTTTTTACGAGAGTCCTTGCGGGGCTCTAAAAAAATGCAAGCACTTTCTGAACAAGGTCGCCCTCCTGTACCAACTTCAGGGTTTGTAAATACAGCATACTTGGAGGAAGATGAAAATAAGGATGTACAGTATGAAGGTGCCACTTTACAGGTCAGGGGAAAACCACCACCGGGGGCTCAGAAACCATTAGGTAAGTGCCAGGATCTCTTTCCCCTCACTTGTTCTCTTTCATGTCAGTTCTGGTTGCCTTTGCCCTTGTAGTGAGTTGGCAACCCTTTATATGGCCATGTCTGTCAGCTTCAAATGTTGGACCCACTTTATAAAGCTCTATGGTTAAATTAGTGGCTTTCCATTATTCTGATTTCAAAAGTGAGACACCATCAATGTTACAACTGCCTCAGAATGATGCATATGCCATATATGTATGTACTATAACAGCGACCATGGCTCTGTGCCAGATTGTAATACTTTTGTAAAATGGTCCAATGAATATGACATGGTGCCATTCTCATTTGCACTCTACGTTCCAACTTCTTATATTTATATAAAGTAGTGGTAGCTCAGTCAAGAAGATTTGAATAGCAAAATGTTCCATTGCCCCACATTCTCTCTTCAGTAAAGGAAATGGTACATTGTTCCAAAGATTTGCCCAAATCGTATTCTATTTTCAAAATGATGATTTGCCTCCTGACTCCAATTTTGTTATATCCCTGGACTGTTTATGCAAAAGTAATGTATCATTTTGAGATTATTTCTGATCATGTCTCCTCAATGGTAATGTAATCATGATGAAGATAAGTAGCACAAATATTGCTATATAGTGACAAAGATAAACAGACTACATTAGCTTACTTCTGCTTCATCATATCTTGATTAGCCTTGTATCATTATCTCAGAGAAATACCACTCATTTATTATTCACTTATTGATTGAATATCAGTGAACTTTTACATTACAATGTTAATGCTCATTTTTGTGAATTTATATTTTGGGTAAGGCCATAATGACATAAATATTAGGCGTTATTACATATAATATCTCATAGTCTCCTGGAGGAGAAACCTCATTGTTAGTCATATCTCCCTCCAAAAGGCTTTAACTACTTTGTTATTAGAAATTTCAGAGAAAGTACTGCCCATTTACCTGTTAAGATAAATTGTTATTATTACATATTGTTATAGTCTCCAACTTTTTGTGGATGGTGTTTGGCATTTAGTGTTTGGCATCTATAACACAAATGGCAGGTGGTGACATTTTGCATATTAATGCCTTGTTGACAAAGTGCAATAGATTTTCAGTATGTTAGAATCAACATGGTACAGCCTCCAAATGCTTTAGTGCTGGGAAGGTTACTGGTTTGTGTAGTTTCTATGGGGTCTTGATGTTGATGTGTCAGTAAAAGGTGACAGCATCTTGCCAGAATATTAAGTCTACCTTTCATTGTTCATTTTTATGCCCAATATCACCTAAGAATTTACTTAAATTAGATCCTAGAACTGTTTGATTCTGCAGTCTATCTGAATGGTATTGATAAGATTCTCCTCAGGGACACATTAGAAACCTCCAAAAAGAGTCATCTTCTTGAAGGTTCATGTTACAATTATCCTTTTTCTTTTTAAGTCCATTAATAAAAAACTTCTTTTTGGGGTGTCAATGGAAACCTTCTCCTTATGGAGATATATTCATGCATCAGATTGTTTGTAGTTTCACATTAACCTACAAAATAACAAACAACTGATCAGAGTGACATAGTGCAAGTAGATTTGGTTTATACAACATATTGTACAATTGTTTATTTAACTGATGCTCATAAGTTTCATAATGGCACCAACTGATTGTAATTACTTCTATAATTACCTCACTTGGGATTCATTGTATTACATTAACATTAGTCCTGTCTAATTATTATATAACCTTGATTGACAAGTGAATCTCCCATTTGCCTGCTGCTTTTCATTCTAATTTACCACAACTACTATTATCTTTTGCTGGTTTGAGGATGGAAAAGGGGTGATAACTACCAGTCCTCATTGGCCATCTGATTTATCAGAGTCCATCCTTACAATGCTTTTGATGGATATGAGATGTGTAACTCACAATGACTCTTTGCTTTTCTTCACTCCATAATCTTGCATCGAGTCTCTGTATATCTCCCCTATTTGTGTTAGTTGTATATGTTCTGGGGCAGGTTATATATCTTTTATATATGTCATGACCTGACATATTAGTCATTACAAAATGAATATATTGAACTATACTACACAAAGTCTAAGCTATTATAATTATCAAGGACCTGGTAGGGTAATCCTGAAAATTATCTTTATCCAGTTTGATACACTTTTCTCCAAATTGTCCATTTAAAATGGAGCATATATTTAAATAACATGGCTTAACAGTGGTTAAACAGTGATGTGCTAGTAATTATCACATTCTTTTGTAATTATCCCAATGAACGAAATTCGGTAGGGATATAGTGAAGACCTCTGTCCGTCAGTCAGTCAGTCCGTCCGTCCATCTGTCCGGAAGATAACATCGAATATGAGTTGACGGATTTTCTTCATATTTGATGAAGATATGTATATTGGTGAATAGTTTTATGCAAAAACTATTCACCAATATACATTGTTTTCTTCATCAAATATATTGGTGAATAGTTTTATGCAAAAACTATTCACCAATATACATTGTTTTTACGGGAAAACAGGAATTTGCATTAGTTCTGAGATCTTTCTGAAGTATAGCTTTATTATACTCAAATGAAAGGCAATTTTGAAAATGATCTCTTCTGATCTCTTTAAAGTAATATTGGATATATTATTCTCAAATTGAAGGAAATTTAGGGTACATCACAATTATTGTATTGTTTTCCTGATTTGTGCCTCAGAAAATAAATTCAAATTGTCTATTATTTGTGCCTTTGAAACTCTTTAATGGTCACCCCAATGCTTAAATTGATAGAAATTCTGATATATCTCTAATGTGTGTATTTTTGTGACAAATACAGATTCATATATGTTATAGTTTTCATTGGGATTTGCTACTCCGTGGAGTTGCCGTTTTCTAGTTGTTTTATCGTCTGACTTTTTTCATTCACAACTTCCCGAGGGGTCTTATCACTTTTTCATTTCTGATGTATCTTAGTTGGAACGTGGAAATCCTTCCAATACACTTGTTGCATTTCGCCTCTCTACCAAGTAGATGTATTTTCTTGTTGTTTTCTCATGTTCCAACGGATTGCATTTGCCTCAATAGGATAAGAGAAGAGCTCTTTCTCTCAACTACCAAGACATGTATAATCTTTGAAGTAATCTTTCTACTGACATCCTACATGGCATTATTAAAAGCATAATTTCTTGTTTATTCATTGATTCATGTGATTGTGGTTTAGTTCTTGGAGTTCTGAGATATACCATTCATCATTCTGTCTTTGTTATCTCACCATTACCACCAGGGCTCCTGTTTGTTGATTTATTGGAATTGGGCTATTCACTTGATTGCACCATCATGAAACTATGAATATGGTACCAGCCCTTACATTACAAACTGCCTAGTAGTTAACATGAATTTAATATGGATGTATTCCTATATTTGATTGTGTTATTCCAGCTTGCTTTTATAAGGGTCCTTTTTCAGCTGATGCCCAGCCCTGTAAGAAGAGCTATAGAACAGCTACCTCTCCATGAAATATTAATGGCTCTCTCCTATTATTGCATTTTCTAGAAAATGTAAAATATTGGAAAATTTTTTTTTCATATCTGCCTCATTTTCATGAGTAAAATATTCTGCTTTTTGTATGATATTAGATTTGTAACTACAACCTGCATTATTTGAGCAGAGTAAAGTAAATCATTGTATTCTATCTACTACAACCTGCATTATTTGAGCAGAGTAAAGTAAATCATTGTATTCTATCTTGTTTCAGATATCACAGACCTGTACAGATCCCTTGGTAGAGTTCAGAGCCAGGTGCAGTCAACAGAATATCAGGAAAAACTGACTGCCATTCAGCGTTTACTCGAGACCCAGCGATTCCAAAGGGCTTTAGCAGCACATAATAAAATTGTGGAGGTTGTGTCTAAAACTCCACCAACTACAGCATTAGGGGCGAATTCTCAGGAGTTGGTCGGGTCAGCTCTGATAGAACTTGATGAATATACGGGGCCCCAGACTGATGAGCTTATGAACATCCTGCAGAATGCAAATGTCCAGGTAGGTGTTTTCCTTCGTGATTTTAGAGTTTTGCGAATGATCTAAGAATAAAACCACTGCCAATGGAACCTCTGGATCCTGTTGGTTGAGACCTACAGAATTAGGTATTGATGGACCTTCGATCTTGGAATCACCTTGACCTATAAAAGTTGACCTTGATCTCAGGTCACAACAACTGTGCTTTAAAGATATCATTGTAAAGCTTTTCCAATTCTGGATTTATGGGCCAAGTATTGGCATGATTGATCTTTGGGAACATAATTTGCTTGATTGAAGGCTACTAATAGTAACGGAATAAAAAAGAGGAGCAGATCAAGATGCACCGTAGCAATTAGAGCTCTTTGGGTAGTTCTTTGAAATATTTAATAATTTTTTCATTAATATTTTTCATTATTATATCACTATCTAGCTAGCGACAGTATGATTGGTCAAAACCGGGTCACATGTCGTGGGATATATGGCGATATTCAATGGCAATGCTAATCAGATAAGACAACTGTGAGATATCTAGCGATATCCCACGCTCCCGGGAATTTGGCTTCGTGGAATATCACTTGTGAAAGATGTACAGGTATTCACCTCAATAGAGTGAAATATTTGTTCAATATCATTAAGATATATCCTCAGAATCCATCAAATGCTATAATCATTATGCCATTGATCAAATGGGCACCTTTTGTAGCGATATTTAGCAAGTTGTAAAAGCTACTTCGCTTAATCAAAATTGTTTCAGTGAGTCCAAAATAGAACAGGCTTTCATATGATATATAACACATGGAAGTTTGCCATCTAGTATTAATGAATGATGGATTTGAAACACCTAGTACAGGAAGGGAATTTTTATTGATTTTACACACCTGGGTTCTCTGAGATTCTTGAGACAGTAATTGACTATCAAAAAATCACCATCTTAAAGAATGCATTTTGTAAAACCCCTGTAATCCCTCATACCATATTTACTAATGAATCTGTTCTAGTCACGATTTAGAATGTTGGCTGCTATACAGCATGTTATTCATTTTTGAAGTTTTGATATGCTTTCAAAATATGCTATTATACGTTGTGCCTTTGAGACTGTATTTCAACACAATCTGTACATTACTGATTCTCCCAGGACCAAATGTTTATGCCAAAGTATTTATTTCATTTTTGTGATTTTTTACTTATCTTTTGCCAGGTCAGACTAACATTGGAAAGTCATGTCAGTGCTAATATATGACTGACTCATAGACTCTTTAGAATGCCTGTCTGCTCATGCTCAAGTTTCCAATTTACTTGCATACTTTTCAGATAGGTAGCTAAAGATCTGTTTGCATTTCGATATTGTCTCAATTATGCATTTTGTATTTTCTGGTATTAGAGACACCAATAAGAAAGATTTGCCATAAATTAGTTCATACCATCACACTCATATTTTCTCAACTACCCTTTGCATTTGTTTGACTTTGCTTCTCAAAAGATGGCTTTGTCTTCACTCTTTCAGTTTTCAATAAATCTCTGAACTCACCGAGTGAATCAGAATTCTTCGTCGACAACAATACGAACAACTTTCTATGCAGGGTCCCTTTCTGTGATGTAATTGCATAATTATTTTGCACGCATTTAGCACTTGCTCCTTCCAGCTCACTGATTGGTTGAGAATAGGTCAGCGTGGTAGGTGTAGGTGTGAAATGGTTTATGACCCAAGCTGTCACAGGCATTGGTCGTGGGGATGGGGCTGCTAAACTGTAATATTGTCTATACTAGGCAGAGGGTAGTTTATAACTAGACTCTGTGCGCAGGGTATTTCTCAACCAATCAGCAAACAGAAAGAAATCTGTTTCAATAATGTTTCATGTTGGTTAATACATGGTTGGCTTGGTGAGTTCATAGATGTCTCTTTAACTTATAAATAATATACCGGTAGATGATTTTTAAGTCAAACGAATGCAAAGTGCACATAGAGGGACTCCAGTTTTCTTCTCAATCTCATAACATATTTGAATCTTATACATAATTTGATACAAGAAAGCTTTGATTATTTTCTCGTATTCTAACTCAGGGTTTTCTACTTTTCTGAAAATTCAGTCAAAATTGATTTACCTACTTATAGGCATAAATTACAATCCAAGTCACTGGTGGATCCATGGGGCCTGCTCCTCCCACCAAATTTTTGTAGGGCCTAAAAAATTGGGCCTTTTGGGCATTACTTGGCCTTTTTAAGCCTAATTATCTTAAAATGGGCCTTAAACTTTCAAAATCTTTGACTTGAAATGTGCCCCCCACCCTGTTAGCTTCTTGATCCGCCACTGCATGTTAACAATATCATCTAGTTTGTTTGTTTGTTTATGTCACCAAATGTTACGGTCTCCATTTTTTGTGACGGCACTTCAGCATCTGGGGTCTGTGGCAAATGGTAGGTTGTGACATTTTGCATGTTAATGCCTTGTTCTCCATATTATGTAATGATATCTAGCTTGGCTAAATCTACTTCTGCGATATATTTAGCCATTCATATAACAACTATACAACTTGTTTGTTCCTTGGTAGACAAGTATATTGGTTGCCATGGTTTATTTAGTCTGCTGAAAACCAGGAAGAATTATCTAGATGTGGAAACCACAAACGTGGCTTCTGTCTGGAGTCTACTAAGATAAGGGATCTTGGCCTTTAACATACCCCAATCTCTTGAATAAAAGGTCACATTAACATATTTATATTTAAGTGCTTTAATTGGTTACAGTTCTACCTTTCCAATGTTGTATTTCTGTTGAGTCAGGTGAGAAGACTTGTGTTGTATCGCCATGCAAGCCTGCTAAGTTATCAATATGATTCTTCTCTGCCTTTCTCAAATGGTTTAAAGGATGATGTATTTTGCTACACTCAGTACTTATTCTTTGGTTCTGTAATGCAGCAATTGTTTTAGGTCTTATTAAGGATAAATACCATTGCCAGATCATAAATCAACTTGATTGATATTTATTGTTTACCTTGACAGTTACAAGTCTGGATGTATAAACATAACATGTACTATGCCACAGGGGAACTCAGAATATGTTTTTTTTGTGGTTTGTTTAGAATGTCAGTACTCTCCTCTCACTTGTTGAACCTGTCCAAGGTAGTTACAAGAGTATGTTTTTTCAAACTCAAGTGAGCATGTTTTATTATTACCTCAGGAATGATCAATTTTGTATGACAATTTTGGCATAAATAATTACATTTCTTGTCATTTAATTGATACAAACTATATAGAACACTGATAGTACGAAGTAGAGTGGCTAATATAGTATTTATTTTTCCTTCAGTCTTCAGGGTGAGCTTTTCATTTTTACAATTTTTCGTTCACTTGATTCAGTGGCATTTTTACACTTTCTACTCGAGTGGCATTTTTCTGGTGAGTTGCACTACTAGTTCCTTTCTGCTATTTAAAACTGAAATTATCTTTCTTCTCCATGTATAGATGGTGTTTGAGGCTAGGACAACTACCATATTCACTCACTCTATGATTTTCGCCATGATTTTGAGAATACCATCCTGTCTAGAAGGCAGAAGAATATTTAGAATCTCAAGTGAACTACCTTATATTATGAATAAACTCACATCTGATCACTCTTTCTGCTAATGTGTTGAACTGTTTATATGTGCTTCTGTGATTTCATAAACCATGATGAATAATTAAAATCAGATCTAATTAGTAGATATTTAGCATATAAGTGGTTAAACAGTAGGCTAAGTGTAATAGAAAAAACATTTATAACTTTATCTTGACAGCCAATGCCCAACCTTAAACAAATCCAGATAAAGAATTCTCTTCAGGCAATACTTGCTTTCAAGAACATTTTAAAAGAAACATAGATCAAGTAAATAGTTTTTTTAAACTTAATCATATTAGACTATATTGCATTAAGTAGTTGAAGAAATAAGGGTTTTAGTGCTCTCTGAGTTAGCTAAGCTATATATTTTCATTACCTCCAATGATACTTTTTATCGCACTTTGAAAAAGTGCTATATTGCCGTCGTCTTGTGCTGTTGGGCGGGCGTGCGGGCGGGCGGGACATAAACCAAATCTTGTCATCAAATTTCCAGGATAACTGCTTACCTGTTCAACTTGAAATTTTTACAGAGGCAAGAGCAGACTAGTACCAAGATCTGATTAGGTTAAGGGCATGCTGGGTAAACTACGTGGCGGCCATTTTGAATTTTTCAACAAATCTTGTCATCAAAATTCCAGGAAAACCACTTATCCGTTCAACTTGAAATTTTTACAGATGCAAGAGCAGACTATTGCCAAGATCTGATTAGGTTTTGGGTATGCTGGCTGAATTACATGGTGGCCATTTTGAATTTTTCAATTTGGCGGCCATTTTGAATTTTTCAACTTGCTCCAAATTGACCAAATTTTTTTTATAAAAACATCTACAAGTTCTCAGAAGTTCAAATCTGACCTTAGATTTCAGATTTGACCTTTCATTCACCTTCAGTGACCTTGAAAAGGTCAAAAAAGTTGATTTTCTAAATTGATATTTTGGATTTAAATTTAGGTCAGCTTAATTACAAAACACCTACTGAGGTCTGAAAAAGTTAAATTTTCAAGGTCGAAGGTCAAGGTCATTAAACTAGGTCACAAATGATGTTATCCAAGTTTCTCAAAGTTTGAGACTACAAATCAATTCTTGTCATCAAAATTCCAAGAAAACCGCTAACCTGTTCAACTTGAAATTTTTACACATGCAATAGCAGACAAGTGCCAAGATCTGATTAGGTTTAGGGCATGCTGGGTAAACTACGTGGCGGCCATTTTGAATTTTTCAACAAATCTTGTCATCAAAATTCCAGGAAAACCACTTATCCGTTCAACTTGAAATTTTTACAGATGCAAGAGCAGACTATTGCCAAGATCTGATTAGGTTTTGGGTATGCTGGCTGAATTACATGGTGGCCATTTTGAATTTTTCAATTTGGTGGCCATTTTGAATTTTTCAACTTGCTCCAAATTGACCAATTTTATTTTTTTTTAAAAACATCTACAAGTTCTCAGAAGTTCAAATCTGACCTTAGATTTCAGATTTGACCTTTCATTCACCTTCAGTGACCTTGAAAAGGTCAAAAAAGTTGATTTTCTAAATTGATATTTTGGATTTAAATTTAGGTCAGCTTAATTACAAAACACCTACTGAGGTCTGAAAAAGTTAAATTTTCAAGGTCGAAGGTCAAGGTCATTAAACTAGGTCACAAATGATGTTATCCAAGTTTCTCAAAGTTTGAGACTACAAATCAATTCTTGTCATCAAAATTCCAAGAAAACCGCTAACCTGTTCAACTTGAAATTTTTACACATGCAATAGCAGACAAGTGCCAAGATCTGATTAGGTTTAGGGCATGCTGGGTAAACTACGTGGTGGCCATTTTGAATTTTTCAACAAATCTTGTCATCAAAATTCCAAGAAAACCGCTAACCTGTTCAACTTGAAATTTTTACACATGCATTCACCTTCAGTGACCTTGAAAAGGTAAAAAAAGTTGATTTTCTAAATTGATATTTTGGATTTAAATTTAGGTCAGCTTAATTACAAAACAACTACTGAGGTCTGAAAAAGTTAAATTTTCAAGGTCGAAGGTCATCAAATTAGGTCACAAACGATGTTATCTAAATTTTCCCAAAGTTCCAGACTACATATAAATTCTTGTCATCAAAATTGCAGGAAAACTGCTAACCTTGTCAACTTTAAATGTTTACAGATGCAAGAGCAGACTAGTGCCAAGGTCTGATTAGGTTTTGGCCATGCTGGGTAAATTGCATGGTGGCCAGTTTGCTCTTCAAAGTGCGATATTTATCACTGTGTGTCTTGTTGTAAGTTGTAAATTATCCTTGAGGTGCAACTTTTGTCCCTTCGTATGTATTTCCTTTGAAGTCATAAATACCTTGATATGTATTTCCTGTGAAGTCATGTAAGAGCTGTTATGTTATGTGGAATTCTCCTGAGGAATTCTCCAGGATGGATGGAGTTCCTCATGTTACTATTGATCATCCTGTTCAACAGCTGTAATGCATTTAGAATAGAAAATAATAAATTTAAGCTAACAGGATATAGTTTAGATATCCATGTTGTTAAAATATGGAAAACATTTTTTAATTTTATATTTAGTTTTTTCTCATAAGTTGGATAAGATTGAGTTATATAGTACGTGTATCTTATATAAGTGAAGGATTATGATATTATTTTTCGAGACAGTGCCAGTGGATTACATCAGGGATATGTACCTCAATGATCTACAAATTCTTAAGGTAAAATGTAACAAACATGGCAAGTTCTGATTGTACATGTACTTTGCAAGTGAGACTTCGAGATACATGTAATTAGAAAAACTCTATAGTGATTATTACAGTTCTGATTGTACATGTACTTTGCAAGTGAGACTTCGAGATAATTAGAAAGACTCTATAGTGATTATTACAGTGTGATGCTGATATGATCTTACCAATCTCAAATGCAACATTAAACAGGTGTTTCAATATGAATTTGAAGTGAATGTAAGTTATTCATTGACAGAATGTTGTGTTTTTCTCTATATACTGTATATAATCTCATTGGATATAAGCTAGGTGAAAGAATTGTGTCTCATTCAAAGACGAAGATGAAGTCCAGCACTTGTGGATAGTGATATATCTTTGAGTATAGATGAAGTCCAGCACTTATGGATAGTGATATATCTTTGAGTATAGATGAAGTCCAGCACTTGTGTATAATGATATATCTTTGAGTATATATGAAGTCTAGCACTTGTGGATAGTGATATATCTTTGAGTCTAGATGAAGTCCAGCACTTGTGGATAGTGATATATCTTTGAGTATAGATGAAGTCCAGCACTTATGGATAGTGATATATCTTTGCGTATAGATGAAGTCCAGCACTTATGGATAGTGATATATCTTTGAGTATAGATGAAGTCCAGCACTTGTGGATAGTGATGTATCTTTGAGTATAGATGAAGTCCAGCACTTGTGGATAGTGATGTATCTTTGCGTATAGATGAAGTCTAGCACTTGTGGATAGTGATATATCTTTGAGTATAGATGAAGTCCAGCACTTGTGGATAGTGATGTATCTTTGCGTATAGATGAAGTCCAGCACTTGTGGATAGTGATCTATCTTTGAGTATAGATGAAGTCCAGCACTTGTGGATAATGATATATCTTTGAGTATAGATGAAGTCCAGCACTTGTGGATAGTGATATATCTTTGAGTATACATGAAGTCCAGCACTTGTGGATAGTGATCTATCTTTGAGTATAGATGAAGTCCAGCACTTGTGGATAATGATATATCTTTGAGTATAGATGAAGTCCAGCACTTGTGGATAGTGATATATCTTTGAGTATAGATGAAGTCAAGCACTTGTGGATAGTGAAATATCTTTGAGTATAGATGAAGTCCAGCACTTGTGGATAGTGAAATATCTTTGAGTATAGATGAAGTCCAGCACTTGTGGATAGTGATATATCTTTGAGTATAGATGAAGTCCAGCACTTGTGGATAGTGATATATCTTTGAGTATACATGAAGTCCAGCACTTGTGGATAGTGATATATCTTTGAGTATAGATGAAGTCCAGCTCTTGTGGATAGTGATATATCGTTGAGCATATATGAAGTCTAGCACTTGTGGATAGTGATATATCTTTGAGTATAGATGAAGTCCAGCACTTGTGGATAATGATATATCGTTGAGCATATATGAAGTCTAGCACTTGTGGATAGTGATATATCTTTGAATATATATGAAGTCTAGCACTTGTGGATAGTGACTTATCTTTGAGTATATATGAAGTCTAGCACTTGTGGATAGTGATATATCTTTGAGTATATATGAAGTCTAGCACTTGTGGATAGTGATATATCTTTGAGTCTAGATGAAGTCCAGCACTTATGGATAGTGATATATCTTTGCGTATAGATGAAGTCCAGCTCTTGTGGATAGTGATATATCTTTGAATATATATGAAGTCTAGCACTTGTGGATAGTGACTTATCTTTGAGTATATATGAAGTCTAGCACTTGTGGATAGTGATATATCTTTGAGTCTAGATGAAGTCCAGCACTTGTGGATAATGATATATCGTTGAGCATATATGAAGTCTAGCACTTGTGGATAGTGATATATCTTTGAATATATATGAAGTCTAGCACTTGTGGATAGTGATATATCTTTGAGTCTAGATGAAGTCCAGCACTTGTGGATAATGATATATCGTTGAGCATATATGAAGTCTAGCACTTGTGGATAGTGATATATCTTTGAATATATATGAAGTCTAGCACTTGTGGATAGTGATATATCTTTGAGTCTAGATGAAGTCCAGCACTTATGGATAGTGATATATCTTTGCGTATAGATGAAGTCCAGCACTTGAGTATAGTGATCTATCTTTGAGTATAGATGAAGTAGCACTTGTGGATAGTGATATATCTTTGAGTATAGATGAAGTCCAGCACTTATGGATAGTGATATATCTTTGAGTATAGATGAAGTCCAGCACTTGTGGATAATGATATATCTTTGCGTATAGATGAAGTCCAGCACTTGTGGATAGTGATGTATCTTTGAGTATAGATGAAGTCCAGCACTTGTGGATAGTGATATATCTTTGAGTATAGATGAAGTCCAGCACTTGTGGATAGTGATGTATCTTTGAGTATAGATGAAGTCCAGCACTTGTGGATAGTGATGTATCTTTGCGTATAGATGAAGTCCAGCACTTGTGGATAGTGATGTATCTTTGAGTATAGATGAAGTCCAGCACTTGTGGATAGTGATGTATCTTTGCGTATAGATGAAGTCCAGCACTTGTGGATAGTGATGTATCTTTGAGTATAGATGAAGTCCAGCACTTGTGGATAGTGATATATCTTTGAGTATAGATGAAGTCCAGCACTTGTGGATAGTGATATATCTTTGAGTATATATGAAGTCTAGCACTTGTGGATAGTGATATATCTTTGCGTATAGATGAAGTCCAGCACTTGTGGATAGTGATGTATCTTTGAGTATAGATGAAGTCCAGCACTTGTGGATAGTGATATATCTTTGAGTATATATGAAGTCCAGCACTTGTGGATAATGATATATCTTTGAGTATAGATGAAGTCCAGCACTTGTGGATAGTGATATATCTTTGAGTATAGATGAAGTAGCACTTGTGGATAGTGATATATCTTTGAGTATAGATGAAGTCCAGCACTTGTGGATAATGATATATCTTTGCGTATAGATGAAGTCCAGCACTTGTGGATAGTGATGTATCTTTGAGTATAGATGAAGTCCAGCACTTATGGATAGTGATATATCTTTGAGTATAGATGAAGTCCAGCACTTGTGGATAGTGATATATCTTTGAGTATAGATGAAGTCCAGCTCTTGTGGATAGTGATATATCGTTGAGCATATATGAAGTCTAGCACTTGTGGATAGTGATATATCTTTGAGTATAGATGAAGTCCAGCACTTGTGGATAATGATATATCGTTGAGCATATATGAAGTCTAGCACTTGTGGATAGTGATATATCTTTGAATATATATGAAGTCTAGCACTTGTGGATAGTGACTTATCTTTGAGTATATATGAAGTCTAGCACTTGTGGATAGTGATATATCTTTGAGTATAGATGAAGTCCAGCACTTGTGGATAGTGATATATCTTTGAGTCTAGATGAAGTCCAGCACTTATGGATAGTGATATATCTTTGAGTATAGATGAAGTCCAGCACTTGTGGATAGTGATATATCTTTGAGTATAGATGAAGTCCAGCACTTATGGATAGTGATATATCTTTGAGTATAGATGAAGTCCAGCACTTATGGATAGTGATATATCTTTGAGTATAGATGAAGTCCAGCACTTATGGATAATGATATATCTTTGAGTATAGATGAAGTCCAGCACTTATGGATAGTGATATATCTTTGAGTCTAGATGAAGTCCAGCACTTGTGGATAATGATATATCGTTGAGCATATATGAAGTCTAGCACTTGTGGATAATGATATATCTTTGAATATATATGAAGTCTAGCACTTGTGGATAGTGATATATCTTTGAGTATATATGAAGTCTAGCACTTGTGGATAATAATTTATCTTTAAGGACATGGCCAACTGAACATAAACATAACCAAATTGGCAATTATTTCATCATGATATCTAAAAACAAGAATTATTCTGAGCCATATACACTCTGTTCTGCCTACTGCACTGGAAAACATTATCATAACATGATGTGGGAAATGTATTTCTATTTCTACCATGTGAACTTCAAACTTGTTTGTCATGTCAAATTCAGGAATAGTTAGGAGGCAGCCAGTAAATATTATGATCTCATCTTGTGGAGCTCTCTAGCTAGCCTTGTTCATTTTCTACAGTATAAGGAATATTTTGACTGAAGGGAAGTTATATTTGGAGTTTCTGAATTAAATGTAAGTATATGAATTTGAGATGTGCAGTTCATAATATATTATTTTGCTGAAATCTTTGTCATTTTGACCAGTGATATCTTAGAGAGGGTCATTTGAGTAAAATGATCTGGATAATCATCTTGAAAATTAGGCATCCTTGATTTTAGAATATTCTACAGATTTGGAATTGCTGATTTTCTATCATCATATGTTTAGCTTCAGTTATTAACGTATATATAAATATATAGAGAAACATTTTATCAGTCCATTTAGTTCTAGAAACTGTTTATTTTAGTAATAACATGCCTATGACTGGTGTATCATAGAATATTTGATTGCTTATAAACAACCAGCTAGCCATCTTTATTAGTTCTGTGCTAAATCTCTTTGTAGATTATAAAGGTTATCTTATCAAAAATAGTGTATCATTGAACATGTGACTAGTCTGCATCCTGCAACTGATGGCGGAAGCTCGGTGGTGAATGAAATGTCAGGAAGGTCATGATTTGAAACATGAAATGATGTAATAAGAGTGGATTATCAAGGAACGAAGCAGGCTTGAACTATACACTCTTAATATTAAATGGGATTGTCAAAAATATTAAATACTTTATTCTTATTGTTAAGAGAATTAGAGTAGAATAAGCATAAGCAGATGTGATATTTTAAGTAGAAGTGTACCCCAGGTATCTGAGATACTGTTACCATAGTTACATATACAGTTACAGAATCTCTATGTGAGATACAGATATACAACAACTGTTAAAACCATGCAACCCTTAGAACACTTTACTAGTATCCATTAAGGTATATATTCTACAGTGAAACATTTCCCAAATCTTTTCAATCTGTTTGAACTAATTTTGGGGGTATTCGGACATTATATGGAGATTTTAGAATGTACATTTTTTTTCATTCCTCCCTGATTCCACATTTTTTCTCTTTTCCATTCAAAACACGACCACCCTGAGATTTCACTGATGAGTGCTACACCTGGTGCTCCTGTACTCATTATCTCCCAGATTTAGACAGTTCAGAAATACATGTTCTTGGCCAAATTAGGGAGACTGGTAAATGAAAATGGATATTAAGAATGCTGTTAAATTTTTGGAGCCTGAAACCAATCAAAGTTGTATGTACATCAATCTGTAAATTGCAAAGTTTGTAAAAATAACCTTGATATCTTCTTTTTGAGCTTATTCTCTGGGACATTATTATCTTCCAAAGGATGCTATTTGAGTTAGGCACCATTAGAAATGTTATCACTTGTGCAGATATTAGCTGCCTTTGAGAGGTATATGTGACAGAGAGAGATAAGTCAATCACATAACATCTTCTAAGACAAGAAGTGCTCAATATTCTGGATCTGCAAACTTCATCAAGAGCTTGCTGCTGGAAGTACAGTTTAACATTGGAGAAATACTGATTGAAACAGAGGTTCATGTACTGTAATACATCAGCTAAAATTCATCTTGATATATTGCATGTTTTTCATCAAATTTGAAGTGGATTACTTGACTTTTTACATGTAATAGGTTTTCCAAGCACAATAATAGAGTAAGAAAAGTACATACAAGAGAAAAGTTTTTGAACACTGAAGGAATGATTGCTTTTCTGGTATGAGCAGTGAATATTGAAGGAAGATCTTGCCAATGGCTAGTTATTATTTAGACTAGGCCCTGGGAGCAGTTGTTCTGTGTTATTTTCAACACTGCTAATTTGAACAGAACTGTGTTGTGAAATTCACACTAAAAGACCCCTAAAATTCCACATGTCCCAAGTAAATAAAGGATATTTATTAGGAATGAGCCAAACATGACCCCATTGACTTATTTATGGCAAACGGTAAGTAAAAGATCAGTTTATAATTCATGGTGTAACATCTTCAAGTGGTTCTAGATGGTCTGAAGGAAACAGTAAGTGATCTTCTTTGCAGTGTAGATTTGAATGAATTCTATTGCATAGGATGGGTAAGGATACAAGTATTTTTTTCTCTATGTTCAAATCAAAGTAAAAACGTGGGGCCTACAGGGATATCACTCCATTCATATTGCACCATGGACTAACATATGGACCACAGTTAGTAAGTGTCATTTTTAGCTCACATGCAATCACTCACTTGGTTTTTGTTGTTTAGTATTAGGTCTTAATATTATGTTTTCCTCAACAGTATTGTTATATTTATTTTCTCATGTTATATCAAACAAATCAACAGTGAATTTGTGAATGGGGTAGTTGGTAGTTAAAGTCTTAATTAATTGATGCTTCCTATAAGATAAGCATAAAAAAGTAGGTAGGTTTTGAAGCAGTTTTTTTTAGCTTATTCTGTCTCGTTTAATTGAAAGTTCTGAGACTAAGTCACTGAATTCAGGTGAAAATAAATGGCAATTTTATATGCTATAAGAGCCAGCAAAGAAAATACGTTGGTGTTTCTACCCTGCCGATCTAACAGAACTGGTAATGCTGTAAACAAAAAGGCTTTCACAAATTTGCATATATTTGTTTGCTGATTTCTGTTTATTGTTCTGCAAGTTTTCCTTGATTTGAGTTTCAGTAGATAAAGAATGTATTTGTATAAGTGGATTAATAAACTATAAGAACTTCGAAAATTGCAAACTTGTTCAATATAAATACATTTATTTTCGTAAAATTTCATTTTGTAATGACTAATATGTCATAACATCTAAAGAGTCAATAAAAGATATATATATTACTGGAATGTTTAATTCAGAATTATGAGAAGTGTTCTTCAATGTGTATCTTTTAACCTCCAATCGATCTATTTAAAACACATTACTTAAATGTCTATTCTAGACACAAATCCTGAGTATAACAGTAGAAAACTGAAAACTATAGTAAAAAGATATTGGTAATTCATCTTTGATTTATTCTGATTTCAGAGCCTTATGTTGGCCCATGATCAAATTGCCCAGCGTGCTAGTCTTCCTCCAACTCTAACAGCCGATGACATTGTACTTGAAAGAGCCTCACAGTATGGAGAAGATAATATTAAAATAATACGCCTACAGAAAACTACAGATCCTCTTGTAAGTGACTTTCAAACCATAATTTACTCAGATTTTATGAATTTAAATTTTGGAGAAGTTTCAGATTTTATGTCACCACAGAAGTAGTTGTCATATGTATTCTCCAACTTTTTTTTTTCTGAACAGTGCTCGGCGTCTGCATCTGTAACAAATGATGGATGTAACTGTTTCTATAAATTCTGTTTTTTAGAAAACATGTAGACATATGATTCTATGATGGTATTCTCTTGTGTATGCAAAAAGGATAAAGTCCTTAATCATAAGTCCAGTGATCTCCTCAGTTTTGGAGCAGATGCTACATACAGTTCAGAATTTGAACATTGCCTTGTACCCAGTTGAAATCTAATTGTCATCTCACCCACTTGGGATGTTCAAAATTATGAATGATTTTAGACATTTCTAAGTCGAAAAAGTCACAGGAACTAAGTAAACTCACTGCAGGACATAAGCTTATATATAAAGTCGAAGAGGAAGTGACTTATATTACTCCGTGTGGGAAAATGAAATTTTAAAATTTTGAATTTCCAATCTAATTAGGAATGAAAATATCCTATAGAAACTGACCAACATTAAAATAAAAATTAAACTAAGAGTAACATTCCAAATACTTTGTTTGTGTTGTAGGGTGCTACAGTTAGAAATGATGGAGAGTCAGTTATCATAGGCAGGATAGTAAAAGGTGGCGCTGCTGACAAGAGTGGACTGCTACATGAAGGTGACGAGATACTAGAGATCAACGGGGAAGACATGAGGGGCAAGACAGTCAATGATGTGTTCGACTTTATGGTAAGTTACAGGAGTTCATTACATTAGGCAATTTTCTCCAGTTTTGTTTTATTTCTATGGTAAGCTAAGTTCACATCAACGGCCCTTTGATGGCACTTACACTAAGTTCACATCAACGGCCCTTTGATGGCACTTTAATGCGGCGTGCAAAGCGGCACCAAAGTGTAACAAAACTTCATTAAAGCGTCAGGGTCGTAATAGATTGTGCAAAAGCTTGGATTAAAGCGGGACATTCGGCAAAAGTGCCAAAAATTTTTAAACTGTTTAAAAATTTTGGACATATAGCGCTGAGACTTGAGTACCACATCATGTCTTCTTCAGATAGATCATGCTCTGGTATATCTGGAACTTCTGGATTTTGTTCTTCTGCCATCGTGTTCTGGAGTCAAAGATGCAATGATTTTATTGATCTGCTGCATTTTTATATAGGCTCTTGATCAAAAGCGGCGTGAAATCGGCGATCTCGGCATTTTCCAATGTGTAACAGAGCTTCACAGAGCGTAACGATGCACGAC
This sequence comes from Owenia fusiformis, assembly GCA_903813345.2. Taxonomy (NCBI): domain Eukaryota; kingdom Metazoa; phylum Annelida; class Polychaeta; order Sabellida; family Oweniidae; genus Owenia; species Owenia fusiformis. Next base: position 23,226,094 of record CAIIXF020000008.1, on the reverse strand, counting down.
AGAGCTTGATAATCGTATCAGAGCCTGATTTAAAGCGTCATTATCGCATCATAGTGTAATAAAGCACAATAAAGCTTATCAAAGCATGATTTCAAGCGTAACAAAGCCTGATCAAAGTGTGAGGAACTGTAATAAGTCAGGAAACAATTCATCCCCCAAAGCGACAACTAATTCGTAGGAGCTTATCAGAGCGTAACATTACTTAGGAGATCGTGATATAGTATTTGGAAAAGTGAACAAAAATGATGGCACTTTGCTCACTGATTTAAAGCGTGGCATTCGTTGTTGGTGTGAACTTAGCTTTAAGGAATTTTGTCTGTTGTTGTAAATAATTTTATTTAACCTGTTGCTAGAAATTCAAATGAAACAAAATAAAGAGGTATTTTAGAGACAGAACCCTTATAAATGCCTTGAGTCTTACATTATTGAATGCAATAAATGGTCACTCTCAGTATTATGAACATGGTTCATTCTGTCTTACCACAATGTGTGTGAACTATCTGCGAACTTATTACTTTGTTTCATTCAGAGTTCAAGTTCATCCAGAAGTTATGAAACTGAAGTAAAGCTTCTTAGACTGTTTATTTATTTACAACTCAGAAACAGAAACATCAGGCTGCATTGCTGATCATAGTTCATCAATCAAGAATTTTACAATACAAAACTAGAAATCCCCCAGTAGACAGAATCTCACTCATAGTTTTCTGCAAATTGAAATACTGAATTCTACAAGTGAAATTAGTGAATAATGTAAGGTAATGATGCCATTTCTAATGCAAATTAAGACTGGTATTACCCAGCTAATATCATGTTTCTTTCTTTATGGTCGATTTCCTGCAGCGATTTGCACCTACTTGATGACAGAACATCCTTCACTGTATCACCGTTTAAAAAATGATCCAATTTCAAATTATTTTATTTTTGCTCATTTTATTGGAGTCATGAATTATTTATTTAAATGTCTTCATCTGATGTTGAATCAAAGGTTCTTATAAAGTTGAAGTTTTCCATCAATAAAGGATATCTAAACTTTTCTTTACACCTCATTTCTGATAAAATCATGGGGAATGGCATCAATGTATGGCTGATTATTCATACTTTCAGAAAATATGTCAATACCATGTGAAATTCTGCGTTAATTTAAGATTCTGTAATATCAAGCCTGAAGGTTAATTCCATCTACTCTTTGCTAAAACTGAATTCTAGGACATTCTGCACTGCTGTATTCTGAACTGCCATATTCTTCACTGCTATATTGTATACTGCTATATTATGCACTGCTGTATTCTGCACAGCTATATTATGCCCTGCTATATTCTGAACTGCTATATTCTGCACTGTCATATTCTCCACTGCCATATTCTGCACTGCTATATTCTGCGCTGCTATATTCTGCACTGCTGTATTCTGCACTGCTATATTATGCCCTGCTATATTATGCACTCTTGTATTCTGCACTGCTATATTATGCACTACTGTATTCTGAACTGCCATATTCTCCACTGCTATATTATGCACTGTTGTATTCTGCACTGCTATATTATGCACTACTGTATTCTGCACTGCTGTATTCTGCACTGCTATATTATGCACTGCTGTATTCTGCACTGCTATATTATGCCCTGCTATATTCTGAACTGCTATATTCTGCACTGCCATATTCTGCAATGCTGTATTCTGGACAGCGATATTCTCCATTCTACACAGTGATATTCTCCATTCTGCACTGCTATATTCTGCACTGCCATATTCTGCAATGCTGTATTCTGCACAGCGATATTCTCCATTCTGCACTGCTATATTCTGCAATGCTATATTTCACTACTATTATAAATCTGTAATTTATGATTCCAGGCCAACTTAACAGGAACTCTAACCTTCTTAATTGTGCCAAACCCTGACAACACCCTCCTTATGCCCCGTACCCAAGAGCCACCAAGAGTTGGCACAGAAATGCACATTAAGGCTCACTATGGTTACGACCCTGAAGATGACCTCTACATTCCATGCCGAGAGCTGGGGATATCTTTTGAGAAAGGGGACATCTTGCATGTGATCAATCAAGAGGACGCTAACTGGTGGCAGGCCTATAGGGAAGGTGAAGAAGACCAAGCACTCGCTGGACTCATCCCTAGTAAAAACTTTCAAGAACAGTAAGTAGAACTTTCTTTTGTGCAAAAATAGTTTTAAGAGTTAATGACTGACTTTGTTGTCATATTCTGTTTAAAGTAACTTAAAGGAATATTCCTTGCCAGACCCTTTCTCTCTTGATGTGGTAGCTATAATCATATATATAGTTTCCATATTTAGCAAAACATGGGAAAATGTTTTAATATGGTCAATATTGATCATTTAAAAAGCTAGTGCTTATTTCCAGTAAGCTGCCATCTTTTAAGATTTCTTGCAGGAAGTGATGTCATCAACTCTCAACTTCTATAACCTTGCCCATAACAGTATAGGAAAGTAGCATAAAATCACTTCTTGACAAGTGATCATTACTTTCTGTGCAAAAATATTTTCAGGGCTTGTCAACTTAGAATAAAAGAAGAGATTTTCAGAAGGATTAAATAAGATACAAAGTTGAAAAAGAATATTTAGCTGGTTTTGTAATTCTTAATAGCTCCTCACCTAATGCTATATGCAAAGTTGAGAGTCGATGACATCACTTCCTGTGTGAAATTTTAAAAGATGGCAGCTTACTGGAATTGAGAATCACATTTCTAAGTGATCATATTTGACCATATCAAAACATTTTTGCGTGTTTTGCTAAACATGGCAAGCATATATGTGGTTATAGCTACCATATGAGGAGAGAGATGGTTTGACAAGGAATATTCCTTTAATCCACCCAAACTATATATTTGACATGATATAAACTCTGTTGAAGTGTTTCGTGTAAATAGATTAATGAAATACAGTCAGCATCTTTGCTCTCTTATAGGAGAGAATCTCTGAAGCAAGACCTAATGCAACAGGAAGAGAAACAGAGGAAGAAGAAGAAAAGAATATGTGCAGGAAAAGGCAAGAAAAAGAAGAAAAAGATGTACAACAGTGGAGGAAATGATGGTGAGTACATTGTAGAATAACAATTCAGTATTATTGAGCAATATTAATTAGTATGACTGTGAAACATTGAATGTTATTGTGTGACATTGAGTATAATTGTGTGATATTGAGTATAATTGTGTAATGATGTTGAGTGTTCCTCAAATGCTTCAGACATTATAATTGTTGTTCTCGTATGTTAATTTCAAGTATACATGCAAGAAGAACTTCCTCTATTGTATATGGCAAGATTTAAATTGCAATGATGTTAATAAAAAGATAAGAAAATGATAAAATCATCACTGAATGAGATATATTCTCATCCCTGTTTATAATGTTGGGCAAGTGGCATGAAGAATAACTGATTTATAAATGAAAGTATTTTTTGCTTAAAGATCTTGAATCTGAGGAGATTCTATCATATGAAGAAGTTGCCCTCTATTATCCGGAACCCAACAGAAAAAGGCCAGTGGTTTTGATTGGTCCACCAAATGTAGGACGTCATGAACTAAGACAACGACTAATGGAGAGTGACATAGACAGATTCGCCGCTGCAGTACCTCGTAAGTATTGATATACTTACTGGGAGAGATTGAATATGGGTTTTATGGCAAGCAGAAATATGATATTAACCGCGGTCCCTATATCATATTGACCTTGGTATAAACCCATATTCAATTCCCTAGCAAGGAAATCAAGTGTTATCATTGAATGATGAGTGATTCATGATTCATTAATTAGTAAATAAATATTAGACAACTGACAACTTGATGTCAGTGAACATACAATTTTCCTATGTGTTTCTTTTTTACTTATAACAATTCTAATATATAATAAAATGAAGACTACCTAGCGCCTTATGTGTAAAGGTCTTATGTGTAAAGTCCAAGTTTTAGGCTAACAGCAGCTCACTAACCACCTTTATGTTTACCTTCAGACACTAGTCGACCAAGGAAGTCTGGGGAGGGAAATGGCAAGGATTACCACTTTGTTCCGAGACATCAGTTTGAGCAGGAGATTGTACAAAATAAGTTTGTGGAACATGGGGAATATGAGAAAAATTTATATGGCACTAGTCTCATGGCAATTCGTGAGGTAGTCAGTGCTGGAAAAATATGTGTGCTCAACTTACATCCACAGGTAAATATGGAAAATAGAATGGAAAGTAGAGAATAACAAATGAATAAAGTCACTTTAATTTATTTAAAAAGATGAATTTAGATAATTTAGCTTACATTGTTAAATGAACGTGAATAAAAATGAAAGTGGAAAGAAAGAAGTGAATAAACTTAAGGTATATGTTTGAACAATTTATACTTTTTCTATTTTCAGTCTTTAAAGATTCTAAAGGTGTCAGATCTAAAGCCCTATGTTGTGTTTGTGGCGCCACCTAACCTAGAAAAGTTACGAAGGAATCGAGAAGCAGCTGGTGATAAAGTATCTGTAAGTGGAAAATCCATACATTTGTACTATTCATTGTAAAATAAAGATAAATTTGCAAAACGTGTAACATATACCCATGTTTAACAAGAAGCACACTCAACTGTATTCTGACTGTCATTGTGAGTTTTAGCAGTTAATGGCATCTACTCGTACATGTATATTTTATTTAGTTCATTCTGTTTGTTTTATTGTTGACCTGATCTGTATTCATTCAACATTTCAAGAAAGTGTTATGTAACATAATGATTTTTATATATATTTTATTTTTATACTACAGAGCTCAATTTAAAATAATGTTTAAAATTTCAGATGGATGAACTTAAAGAAATTATAGAAAAGGCCAGGGAAATGGAGGACAATTTTGGTCATTACTTTGACCTGTTTATAGTGAACTATGATATGGATAAAGCATTTGATGAACTAGTATCAAACATTAACCGTTTAGAGGTTGAACCTCAATGGGTGCCTGCACAGTGGGTGCAAAGTTAGTAGCTAGGACTGGAAATGGTTAATACTGCTGTTTATTGGAAATTATATGAAAACACCACATATCTGGGCTGTACAATGCAATCTAACATATCTGGGCTGTATTTGCATATATAACATATCCTGGTTGTGGATTGCAAATGCAATATACAGTTGCAAATATTCTGAATGCAACATATCTGATCCATGTATTGCAAATTCAAGCTGTATGGGACATGTATTCCAAATAGCACATATCTAGACAGTGTTATGCAAATGTAACTTATGTTGGATGTATATGACAATGTTATCAATCACACAAGGATTGTATTTGTGTCTGGATTTTTCACCTATACTGCCATGTAATTATTAGGGAGTATGTGAAGCAAAGTGCCAACTGGATAGTGTGCATAAATCAACATATAAAGGAATATACCCAGGAGTATGTGTGTTCCAATATCTTCACAACTATCCCATATAAGGTTGTGCACCACATTGAATGTGATGGGATGATTTTGGATGATATCAACACTGAATTGGAACACATATATATATATTAATGCATGTGAATATAGAACTATTTATAATAATCCTAAATGTCTAATGTATTGAACATGTGTGTCATGGTAAGTGTATTTAAAAGATTAATCAGATTGTCTGATTAATCTGATGCATTATGGGACACAAATTCACAGGCATATTTCAGATAATGTCAATTCAAAAAAAAGTCAATATGGTCAGGAAATTGGGTAAAACGCCTCACAATATTATATCTAGTCTATAACCTAGGAGCAGGATGATTCTGTAACCAGATTCACCACCAGTTACTTTCATTTTCCTCTGAGTTGACAAGTATCAAGAGAAAGAACCTAAACAAGATAGACTATCATGGATACATGTATATATTCCATTGAAGGTAGGTAGGTGGGTTTATACTGGGACCATTATATGCATGGTGTCAGTTCTAATTGGCCTACCTTAATGAAAATGAATCCCTTTCAATGTAGAAAAGATGAATTTGTCTTTTGATGTATGAAGAGTTATTGACAAGCCCCTCTGCACTGTAAAAGTTCCTCCCTGCACCCTTTTAGTGTCATTCAGTTATATAAAAGTTGTATATTTTTGTAGTTTTTGGTAATTTTGACCCAACATGCAATCAACCAACCTTTATATTTTAATTTGAAAAAATAAGACATGTGTTGGAGAATGTTTAAAAATGAAGGATTTACTAATTCTAGGAGTAGAACTCATACGTGCAGTTGTAACTATTTGAATAATATATTTTGAAAAGTGTAGTCAGCTATTGTAAAAATAAAATTAATGGGAACATAATGTATATTTTAAAAAAAGTAGGTTCCCAAAATTGTAGCTATACATTGTATTATTAACACAGAAAGGCATTTTCTGAATTTTGAAAATCTGATTGAGATGTTGACTAGTATTATTGTCTTGTGGCTAAGTAACGAGTGACTGATGAAGTGTGAATAATTATGGCAATTACATTTAACAGTTAACAATTACAGTTAACTTCCATAACATATGTCTCAAATGATACATAGGTAAAATTGTGCAACTCAAAAATCTTTGACTTGAATAATTGTTGCATTTGCATTAGATTAGGTTTTGGGCATCTCAAAAAGAATTATAATATTCAGAAAATGAATCTTCCTGACAGTAGTATTCATGTACTATAGTAACACATATTTATTTTATACAGTAACAAAATGTACATTTTTTGTTTTTACTGTTTTAAGCATGAATATCTAACTCATGTTTTTGAATGATTTATAATAACATTTCATATTGACTTTGAAAATAAAACTAATAGCACTTTTATGACTCCATTAGCACTATTTGGTATAGATAAAGTAAGCCGACTAAATTGTGAACTGTAAAGTTGTCTGGTGACTGGTCAAATAAACTCTTCTATATAGTATATATGTACAGGGTGGTCCAAAAAAAATTGGAACATTTGATAATTGAACTCAAAATCGTTATTTTTTCTCTAAAATGCACCAAAATTTTACTGAGTATTGTTCAATCACTTATTTATCTGATGTAAAGTTTATAGGTGCAAACAACAAAGTGCATTAAACTAGAGAATGTTTGATATGACCCCCTTCCTCCTGAATTACAAGTTGAAGCTGTTCGTTTGATTTTGTCCAAGCCATCTTGATTAAAAATTCTGCCTGAACAAACTACTTATATGTTTGCCTTGGAAGATCAAATATATGAACACATTCAACATTTTTTACCCAAATTGATGGGTATCAAGCATATTTTGATGGCTATTGTTGGATATAATACTGATTGAAAGAAAGAGAAAGAGGCCAGGGCAGTCTGTTTTGACTGGTAAATGAACCCCCTCCCCTTTCTTGTTCTAATATGAATAATATTCATTGAATATATACAGAATATCACATCATTCATATCAAATATCAACACGAGTGAGCGAAGCGAATGAGTGTTGATATTTGATATCTACGAGGCGATAAAATGATATCACGAGAAATTATGTGATATTGGGTTTATCCCATGATTAAAATTCGCCAATTCTTCGTCAGACGAATTTGCACCGGCCTTTTTGATTTGTACTTTACTCACTACGCAGTAATATGCACTACTTTCTGCACATGATATAGTTCGTCATAAATTTCATTTTTTAATCGTTATTAAGCAGCTTTCTAATCAAATTATATACACAATCGTAATTCAATACACCAATGAAACTTAAAGAGAATAAATTAACGGACCTATTTTCTCAAAAGAGAATAAATTATCTGACCTAATTTCCAACAATATTGTGGCGCGAAGTGCAAATGTGATATCACACGGATATGCGTGAGATAAACGATATCACACGCATATGAGTTTGATAAACGATTTTCTGGAAAATATCACACGGATTTCAATAATATCAGAAATATCAATAGCTGTTATTGTACAGATAACACATTAATCGTGGGATAAATCAATATATGTATATCAATATCATAAAGGAGTTTCCCAAAACACAAATGATATATTATATTATGTGCTTAGAGGTGGTCTTTAATAAAGCCTTGTAAATAACTAGTCAGTGTCCCCTCTACTGAAAAGTGGAAACAATGATTTTGTCAGTTTAGTAGCTGTATGGGTTATGCAATCACTCATCTCTGACATGTTCTTTTTTTCCTACTCTTAAATAAAAATAATGATTTGGGGTATTCTTAAGTTGACAATAACACAATAGTTTTCCAGTAAACCATAGATGTTAATACCTCATGTCAACTAAATATGATTTTATAAAATGTGTATAGCAATCAACATGTTCATTAAAGCTTTGAAATAAAGAATACTTGAAAAGTAGCTGCAAAATTGACAAGTGTATATTTAAGAAAAGGGGATCATATTAAACATTGACTAGTTCAATGCATTAACTTTGTGGTTTGCACCTATAAACTTTACATCAGAGAGATAAGTGACTGAACTATACTCAGTGAAATTTTGGTGCATTTTAGAGGAAAAATAAAAGTTTTGTGTCCAATTAACAAATGTTCCAGTTTTTTTTGGACCACCCTGTATATATCTCATAAAGTCACATTTTAATGAGATTTGCAAATATTTCTCAAATACTAGTTGACAGATTTGGTTCAAATTTTATACAATGATGCCTAGGGACAAAGAAGATTTTCAAAATGGCTGCTAGATATCAAAATGGCGGCCATTTTTTGTAAAAAACGTAATCTTTGATAACTCAAATACCAATTAATGGTTTTGGTTCAAATTTTATATACTCCTCAAAAAAGGTTAAGGACCAGTCTTTTTCCTCATAGGTTTACATGTTAAACCCCATGTATATTTGAACTCTTATTTTCAAAGCCTCAAACGAAAGAAAAACTGATAATGTCAATGGATATGTACCTTGACTCTATTCTCTATATTTCAGAAAATTCAAATAGCAGTGAATGAATATGCTGATGCCTAGAATATACTGATGCCTAGGGACATAGTAGCTCTGTTCGAGAAAGATTTTCAAAATGGCAGATGAAATTCAAAATGGCTGCCATTATTCGTTAAAAAAGAATGTAATCTTTTATAACTCAAATGCTAATTGATGGATATGGTTTACATTTTATATGTTGATGCCTAGGGACAAACAAGCTCTGCTCAAGAAGGAATTTCAAGATGGCCACTAATAAGCAAAATATGTTTTGTTTGGTGGGATTTGCTACTTCCTGGAGTTGCTGTTTTTCTAGTTTTATACACAAATTATGCATTTGAAAAGGCTGTTCACTTGTTCTGGTTATGTGCTCTTTCTCTTAGTGTTGTAGTACATTTAGAAATTAAACCCTTGGTATAAAACTTGATATTCAAAGAATCTAATCTCCAATGTCTATATTTATAGGTCACAATTTGAGAAAATAGTGTGGGAAATGATGGTGCTTTCATTAATTAAACTTGCCACCAACATGCATGACAATTTCCAAAATATTTAAGATGTTATACTGTACAGCACATATACATGTACATAGATTATATGAAATCAATCTACCCTTAGAAGGAGCAAGAACAGAGAACAGACACCATCTTTTATCTGTGTAATTTGTTCATTTCACAAGGGGTTTACAATTTACATGATAGTGTGGAGCCAGTAGTATGTCTACGGTGTAGTTCTTGCATTTTGATAATGGGAGACCTTGTATAATGTAAGAGATTAGGGCAATGTGAACAAATGTCTTCAGGGATTATGCATCCCCTTCAGAGGCCAAAGTAATTTAGTCTAGGATGAGTGAAATTATATTTTGACATACAATTATATAAGCACTACATATATTAATATGTATAGATTATTGATGTGAACTAAGTAATATTCATTTTCAAAAAATGTTAAGATTTGTTGTCATTAAGTAGCTTTTGGTGAATGTTTCAACATTTGTTTTATTTTATATATGATTCAAGGTTTTGGCCTAATGTTTGATATTTTGTAATATAGAAAGATGGTATTAACAATATGTAATAATAGATATATTGTAAATACATTTTATTACGAGGCAATAAACAGTTTATTAATAAATAAAATAATAAAAATATATGAAAATAAACCAGAATTGTTCTGATGAATGGACAGTACAATATTGTTTTTATTATGTCACCACCAAAAGTGGTGACATATTGTTATGGTCTCCGTTTTTTTTTATGTCACCACCAAAAGTGGTGACATATTGTTATGGTCTCCGTTTTTTTTGCGACGGCGTCCGGCGGTTGGAGGTTGGCGTCCGGCGTCCGGCGGTTGGCGTCTGTAACAATTTCTTACAACTTCCTATAACTTAACAAATACTGTTTAGACTGACTTCAATTTTTTTCTAAATCATCTACATGTTCTCAGAAGTTCAAATCTGACTTAAGATTTGACATTTGACCTTCAATGACCTTCTCAAGGTCAAAAAGGTCTTTTTTCAACTTGCTTCACATTGACTAATTTTTTTTTCAAAATCATCTACATGTTCTCAGAAATTCAAATCTGACTTTAGATTTGACATTTGACCTTCAAATCTGACTTTAGATTTGACATTTGACCTTCAATGACCTTCTCAAGGTCAAAAAAGGTCTGTTTTCAACTTGCTTCAAATTGACTAAATTTTTTTTTCAAAATCATCTACGTGTTCTCAGAAATTCAAATCTGACTTAAGATTTGACATTTGACCTTCAATGACCTTCTCAAGGTCAAAAAAGGTCAAAAAGGTCTGTTTTCAACTTGCTTCAAATTGACTAAAAAAATTTTTCAAAATCATCTACGTGTTCTCAGAAATTCAAATCTGACTTTAGATTTGACTTAAGATTTGACATTTGACCTTCAATGACCTTCTCAAAGTCAAAAAAGGTCAAAAAGGTCTTTTTTCAACTTGCTTCAAATTGACTAAATTTTTTTTTCGAAATCATCTACATGTTCTCAGAAATTCAAATCTGACTTTAGATTTGACATTTGACCTTCAATGACCTTCTCAATGTCAAAAAAGGTCAAAAAGGTATTTTTTCATCTTACTTCAAATTGACTAAATTTTTTTTTCAAAATCATCTACATGTTCTCAGAAATTCAAATATGACTTTAGATTTGACTTTGGATTTGACATTTGACCTTCAATGACCTTCTCAAGGTCAAAAAAGGTCAAAAAGGTCTTTTTTCAACTTGCTTCAAATTGACTAATTTTTTTTTCAAAATCATCTACATGTTCTCAGAAATTCAAATCTGCCTTTTCGATTTGACATTTGACCTTTAATGACCTTCTCAAGGTCAAAAAAGGTCAAAAAGGTCTGTTTTCAACTTGCTTCAAATTGACTAAATTCTTTTTTCAAAATCATCTACATGTTCTCAGAAATTCAAATATGACTTTAGATTTGACTTTAGATTTGACATTTGACCTTCAATGACGTTCTGAAGGTCAAAAAAGGTCAAAAAGGTCTTTTTTCAACTTGCTTCAAATTGACTAATTTTTTTTTCAAAATCATCTACATTTTCTCAGAAATTCAAATCTGACTTTAGATTTGACCTTTGACCTTCAATGACCTTCTCAAGGTCAAAAAGGTCTTTTTTCAACTTGCTTCAAATTGACTAATTTTTTTTCAAAATCATCTACATGTTCTCAGAAGTTCAAATCTGACTTTAGATTTGACATTTGACCTTCAATGACCTTTTCAAGGTCAAAAAGGTCTTTTTTCAACTTGCTTCAAATTTACTTAATTTTTTTTCAAAATCATCTACATGTTCTCAGAAGTTCAAATCTGACTTTACATTTGACCTTCAATGACCTTCTCAATGTCAAAAAAAGTCAAAGAGGTATTTTTTCAACTTGCTTCAAATTGACGAATTTTTTTTTCAAAATCATCTACATGTTCTAAGAAGTTCAAATCTGACTTAAGATTTGTGTGCAACTAGTTTTAACTTGCTTCAGATTGAACAATTTCTTTTTTCAAAATCATCTACAAGATCCCAGAAGCTCAAATCTTCAAAAACATTCTTAAGGTCAAAAGGTATTTTCCAACTTGCTTTAAATTGACCAAATTGTTTTAGGTGGTGACATTTTGTCATGTTAATGCCTTGTATATCAGTTTCTATTGGTAAAACCTCTTCTGACATTCTAAACACATAATTATCCCACTGAGCATAGTTTGTAAAGGATATAGAAAACTTCTATCTGTCAAACATTGCTCAGTCACAAGCCTGAAGAACCTAGCTGACGTGGATTTAAGGTAACTTCTAACTTAATCAAAAAATCAAAGATGGCCGAAACCAGGAAGCACATGGCATTTGAGTATAATCTGACCATCAAAATTAACTGTCTTTTGGTTGGATTTTCTCTCAATTTTTTAGTTCCACTTATCATTTATATAACCAGGCTCACTGTGGTAATGCAAATAGAAACAGTAAACATTTTGGAATGGGAATTTGAGTCCTCTGAAAATGTGACAGAAAAATTGACACAAAGAGTAGCAGGGCAAAGGTCCCTGAACATTTTTTTTCTAATTTCTCTGAAACATCCCTTTAATATAGCCCAAAATGGAAGGAGCTTTAGAATTTTAAAATCTCTCATACAAATTAAAAAAAATAGAAAAAAACAATTTGAGAAGTGTACTTTTTTCCTTATTTTGATCCCAATTTTTTTATCGGGTAATTTTTCAAATTTCCGTTGCTCCTTCGTTTTTGATATATGTTTGAAGTATATTTTCTGAAATGTTCAGATATTTTGAATCAGCGGCTTTTCACGGGCTACTCCTAGAAAAAAATCTTCTCAAATTCTTTAAACGGCACTTTTTTTTCTCAAACTAAAGTTTTTTGTTGTTCTTTGATGTCTTTGTAATGATTACAGTGCACAAGCATATGTGAAATAATAAAAACGACTTCTCAGGAAGAGTTTGAAAATTCCAAGATTAAGTTAACAGTCACCTTAAAAGCCCAGGACTATGTAAGGAGCCAAAATGTGCTTTTAAGATGAAGTACATCAAAACAGTGAAGCACATTGTACCCGTATATATACAGGCATCTTATAGCAACTTGTAAGCATCATGTTGTACAGCATCTTTTTGACATATAGGCTAAACAAATATATAACTTTTTTACATAACATCAAAATTACAATTTTCTCAAAAAAATTCTCAAAAATTGAAAAACATTTTGCAATTGCAATCAGAAAAAAAATACCAGTTATGAATAAACATAATAATGTTGTGAGCTGATACATATATTTTCTATAACAAATTTCTATCACAAAACCTCCTATTGGAAATATACACTTTTTTGTCAAAATTTGTAGAGCAACACCAAAATCTTTTATTCATAGAGCTTTGAATTTTTCAGAAGATGAAGCATTTATCTAATTTGACAGTTCTAACAAAATATGATTTAAGTCAAAAAATTTTCCCGAAACTGAGAGGACTGGGGAAAATGGCAATGACAGGTAAATTGATCTAATAGCTGTAATGTTGGACTGATGGGCAGACTCCCAAAACAGCAAAATCATGTTTAAATAATGTAAGATTGTATCTTCCCGTTTTTCCATTTTGTTCCTTGAGTAATCTGGCATAGAATGTACTTCTAGTATAGGATATCCGGTTAAGTTTAATTAAAAAAACTTGGAAAAAGAACTTGAAATAAAAATGTAAATCATGGATGGAGTTTTAAGAGGACATTCATAGTTACATACTGTTTCATGAGTTCGAAATTCGGCAGTTGGTACATTTGGCATCTAATATCTTGTTTTCCCATTTTTTTTTGTTGCTACATTGCTTGTATCGTTTATATCGTATCGTGAGGTAAATATTGTTGCTTGTATCGAAATTAAAGATAACGTATCGTGGGATTCCTAATGATGATCTTTAATAATAGCAGACAGTTGAGGAAAATGATTTCATTATGGTAGTCCCCTTCCCCCATATCCCAATTTTGAAAATGTTGATTTGCCTTTCACTTATTCTAAAATGAACATTCTTCAATGAAATTGTCAAATACTCTCTTATGTAACAAAACTTACTTTATTCTTCGTTAATTGTCTGTTGACATCCACACATCAACCAACTGAGTATACACTTCAGTAGAGTAGCATGAATTTTTATTTAAACTGGAGGTTAATTTGCATGATAAATTTGCCTAATAGTTTCAACACGGCTTCAGTAATCAGCTTTGTTCAAGTCCAATTTGCACATTGTCTTATGTATCAAAATATCTGTAATAGAAAGTTGCTAAGATTATGTACTGCTAATTTTCCTCTACTGTCACATAGTCTTCCAAGCCAACTGAGAGACTTTATGCAAGACTAACCCTACTATCACACCAAACTAGTTCTCAGTACATTCTCAAAAACGGGCTTCAACTGTGTACAAACATGGATGTACAGACTGGATGTGCTTAGAACCGTTTGGCATGGGGTCTATTTACAAACTGCGTCGAATGTACTCGAACAGGTAGGTCCTCTAGAACTTGGAACATGCTCAAAATGTTCTCGTGGTCATCACGTTCTACAATTAGAACAACTGACAACATACTAACGACAAGCTGGACGTACTTTGAACGGAACCGTCGTACAAATCCTACTAGGGACGTTTTTACAACGAGTTGAACTATCTGAGGTAGTATTGAGAACAAGTTAGAACATGTAGAACTAATTACAAACTGGTTTAAACTCATTATTTTAGACATATTTCCTGACCACAGCCAAATTATTTTCATACGACTGAAAGAACGGTTGAGAACAAGTTTGGTGTGATAGGGAGGTAAGATTATGTTATACATTCATGTGCAATGAAAACTGCAAAGGTTCTCAACCCAAGTTCCATTGTACTTTCACTTTACTCTTTGTAACACTTTATTTCTGATATTAAGCCACATTATTCAATAGGTCAGGTGATTATTCTCTACTGAAACATTTCTCACAACTTATGCTTTAACTGTTTATTTATTGTTTTTCTTTATTTCTTCTGTGTAATGTGTTCCTGTGACATTGCAGCAAACAAAAAGGCCTGCAAACTGATATGGCCAGTTTGAATTCCATTTCAATGAAGTAATGTCTTTTATGCCACTTTTGGCAGGAAAGAATTTCATGGTTCGTTTGTAAACAGTTTGCTTTACATTGTGAAGGTGAGAGTTTGCACTAATGTGCACAATTGATGCATATGTTCAAAACATCTGTATCCATCTGTTTCATGATGATACTGTAGTAAATTGACCATGCCATGTTGACACAAAGGAGGTTAATAAGTCCAATTCTACTGCAAACAGTTCAAACAGAATGTCCTCTCAAAGCATTCATCATAACTGCAAAGAAAAATGAAATAGTATGACAGAGTGTTTCATACATTTGTTCACAAGCTTAAAACATTGTCATTTTCAATTTTGAAGCCCAGAAATGGGACTTTTGTAAAAAGAACATTTTATGAATATATTCTCATCATATATGAATGAAACTAGCTGATATGACTAATAACTAGGATCTAACAATATCCAAATGCATAACTTACTTGATTGTAGAGCAGGAGCTACAGAAGAGTCCCTGGCAGTTGACACATTGTCTGTTACACTCATGGCACATGACGCGATCACAGAAGTTGCACTTCCTCCCATGGTTATTTTGAGGGCCCAGTGATTTGCTACACATGTAACACATTGGAGAGTTAGACATCAAATTCTGCTGCAGAAGGGCATTGGAATCTGGAATAGAGACACACTTCAGCAACAGCTACAGTGGCAAGAGACAGATAACAAGAATCCCAAGTCATGTTATTTTCAGGTCGAACTAACACCCAAGGCATAACAAATCATTGAACATAATAAATGTCAGGCAACATTGCTAGAAATTATTCCTCAAAATGGTTACCATGAATGTGCTGCCAAAAGATAATGTGTCATTCTTGTGATAAATATATTGGCTTACTTTTATCTCCATGAAAGGGTCCACTCAGTTTACCATGACCATCAAAAAACATCTGTCCTGGAACTACATTTGATTTTTCATTAAGCACTTGTCCACATGTCATTTGGTCATTTAGTTGACTGTTAATTGGCTGACCAAAAGTCATTTGACCATTTGGCTGAGGTTGGACTGCTTGGCAACCGAATGGTAGATGTCCATTTTCAGTTAAGTGAATCCCATTCATATCTGACTGATTCTCATGAACACCGTTAGCATAGAGATGGCCATGTGAGTCTATTTTCATCTGTCCTTTGTGGATAGAGGCAGCATGGTTATTATCATCATTTAGTCCCATATAGTCGCCAGATTCTATTGGCTCTTGTTCACATGTCATACCTTTGTTAGCAGCACTGAACAAAATGTTCTTTGTTTTTTCTGAAATTAGACAGAGATCTGGGATAAAGGAATTGGTTGGATAAAAATATTGTTTAGAGTGTGTTACAGGGACATGAGTTGGACACATGGAGGTTTAGTTGTATGATGTACAAGTCTCTTAGTATATTCAGAAATTTATTAAGCCGATTAAGTGGTAGATTTTAGCAAAACAGAATCCATTCTTAATAAGACCCTGTGTCACCTTGTTGAGAATTTATGTGAAACTTCATCACTCAATAGTAAAATATATGAAGTCGAAGAGAGTGACACATGTTCACTATGAGGACATGGAGGACAGTGCAGACATTGAAACATTTATTATTTCACTGCCATGATGTTGAACATTTTAAAGCCATCAGTTAAACAGTATAATTGAAAACAACGATCTAAATGGAACAGACATAGAGACATGAGAGAAAATAAGAATTATCCTGGACAGTAGTCAATTTGGTGACAGGAATAGCTTATTGATGTGATATGGAAGATGGTATATTGTGGCGATTCATGACCACATTTCATCCAAATTAGGATTTCATATAATACAACATCACAAGAGCTTAATACATACACAGAATCAGCGATGATAAGGTCCCATGAAATGAAAACCCAAGTGATTAAAGAATTGAAGCGACGGTTACCTAAGCCTAAGCTTAGCCTAGAGGACATAGGGGTAATCTCGGACACAGGCATTGTCGGACGATCTTCAATAATTCTTTGTTTTATATGGTTTTTTTTATTGAAACTTTGTATTAGACACATCATATTATAGATGTGGTGCTATATATTGTAAAAATTCTAACTTTGTCCCAGATTTTCACCTGATACCAAGGGTTTGTCCGGGAATGCCCCGCGGCCGAGAATGCCCCTATCTCCTCTCTAAGACTAAGCTTTGCAGAAATCTCCACATGCTATCTATTGCAAGACTTACGCCTGCCACAACCGTCGCCATGTTAATCAGTGTTTTTAAGTAGCACAAGGATCCTGCCATGACCGTGGTAGTGTGATCGTGTAAGCCTGGTATAACCGTGACAGGCTGGTATAACCGTGACAATGCTGTATTATATTGCAAGGCCTGACATGACCCTGGAAGTGATATCGTGGAAGCCTGGCGCTACCGTAGCCTTTATTGTGGTTTATAAGCGAATGTGAATATTAATGTATGGTAGTAATTTTGATTTTGACATGATTAAGGTAGTTAAGCCTAAACATCATGATCATAGTATTAAACTTTTTAATTGTAATGACGATCAGTTAAAATTATTAAGGATATTCCTGGCATTAATGTCATACATATTTACTAGTCATTGCAATACATTATAACGGTCATAGTAGGACTAAGCCTAAATTTCTACATTGCCACCCTCATACCTGGCCTTGCAATACTGTATTACATTGTCACGGTCATGCCAGGCCTTGCAGTACTATATTACATTGTCACGGTCATGCCAAGCCTTGCAGAACTATAGACTATCACATTGTCACGGTCATGACAGCAGGCCTGTCAACTTGGGAACACCTAACATGAGTGACTTGGAAATGTTGAACACCTCCCCTCTAAATGTGGACACCTTGGTCCGAATCTGAACACCTTGATCCAAATTTTGAACACCTTGGTTTAAATTTTATTACATCTTGCCAAATTTTTAACACCTCAAATTTTTCGCGCTCACCATCCATCAACGGGGGGGGGGGGGTAGGTACGAAAAATTTCAAACGGAATGCGTGACATATACGTGATTCGCGTGAAAAGTCCGAACGAAATGCGTACGTTTTTTTTCGGCGTTCGTATTTTTGCTGTGTAGACGAACTTTTTTAGAAATTTTTCTACAGAAATATTTTTGCTTGACAATTACCAGGTAAAATGCGTATTTGCGTGACATTTTCTGTCACGCAAAAATAACTGGCGTGACTTCGAATTCTTCGGCAAATGCGTGACAAATACGCAAATTGCGGGACAGTTGACTAGACTGTATCCTTCGTCTGAATATTATATTCGGTCTGTTGACATACTAGACAGTAGTTCAACGTCGTTAAACTCAATAACGGCGTTATTTATTATTAAGAATTTTCTTGGGGCCATTATTGAGTTTAACCTCTTTACTATTCTTTCCATTGATGCAAGTTTTGGATCCACCGAAACCATTTTTCCGCGATAACATGCAACTGATACTTGACAACAATATAAAAACACATAACATCAAGCGATTCAACACAATATTATTGTATTAAATGGTCATTTATACAAGTAAAATGAGGTTAAACTTACCAATCTCTAAAATGACATTTCCGCATGTCCTTCATTGTGTCTGTTCGTCCCGGGTTAAAATTTAAACTATTGAAACGAAATTGTTGTCAAATAGATTGATAATTATCACGCGATTACTCGGGATAAAATAGCCATTTTTGAGGATAGCAGGTATCTTTGATTGATTTATATAGCGCTTGTATACACACAAAATCGTTATTAATTGCAAACCTACTGTTCGTTGATGCAGTGTCGCAATGACGGTTAATTCCTGATACGATTTGCAATTTCGATGTTACCGGAGCTGACCGATATTTTCGTAAAATTCCAAACCTGTCTCCAATATTTTCGTAATTATGCATCAATATGGTCTAAGGGGGGTACGGGATGGTGTGTATGTATTTATAAGGTATGTATGCATGCTTGAATCACATTCTTTATGTAATATTACCATGTTTTCGGAGTTTAATTAGTTCCGCATGTCGAAACCTGCTGAACGATTAAATGATCGCAACAAGGGCAAAATCATCATGGAAGTTAGACCTAGCCGGGGCCATAAGACATGTCAGATAAGAAACGAGGCCCAGGCTAGGTCTAATGTTGTTGGACTAACTAGACAGTTGACAGGCCTGTGACAGGAATTGCAATATAATACAGCATTGTCGCGGTTATACCAGGCTTTCATGATAACATTACCACGGTCATGGCAGGATCCTTGCGCAACTTAAAATCACTGAATAACATGGTGAGGTTACGCCAGGCGTTAGTCTTGCAACAGATAGGGTCTCGAAATCTCACCAAAAACAACTTTCATATTCTGATCATAGTTCACACCCATGTCGACTTCTTTTACTCCAACGTGTGTTTTGACTTGAGGAGAAAAATCTCCAAATGGATTTGGCCTCTTTGGCATCTTGATTCGTGCACAATCCGATCTTATCTTGTAATCTTTATTTCTCTATTTTGGTTTGGTTTTTAAAAAAACATGGCGTAAACATTGGCGGGAAACCCCATCTAAATGTAAACTCTAATGAAAAAACGAATGCAACAAATATTCAAAAATTGAATTGATTTCCAATCTTAATATTATACACTTAGTACTATTTAAATAGATGCAAATAAATAGAATGCTAAATATATTAAGGAATACTTAACATATAACAAAATAAAAGTCATTCCGTTTCCTTGAGTTCAGGTGGAAAACAAATTCAACATGGCGAATATTTTTAAAAATTTTAAAATTTATAGAAATCATCACTGATTTCTCTACAATCGAAGTACTCAGCGCATAACTGTTTGGTGTATTCTGTTTAGTTACAATGTAAGTATTGATCGGTAGCATTTGAATCTTTACTGTACATTAGGGTTTACCCCCAATGTGGAGTTGATTTGATTTTTCATAAAATCAACCCTATATCTAGCCTAGACTTCAAGATGTCCCTAGTCCTACTAGGGACATCTCGCATACAATTTGAATAGATTGTCGCAGAATTCGGCACTCATAAATGTTAAAATTATGATGTTAGTTGGAGACCTACACTTTATTTGACCAGCCCACTTCTTTCCTGTCTCATTTATACAGTTGAAATTGTAATTCTTGAGTTCTTATCCTAAATCCTTGGTCCTATAAGTATAATGTCCAAGCAATTTCAACTTCATTGAACCCGTTCCTCTGATCGTTATGCAAATCTATATGAACATCAAGAAACAAAATTATTATAATAAGATTTTGCTAAAGCTACTAAACGTGAGTTTTAGAAATGCCTAGGAGAAAGGTATCTTTGTCTGGGAGTAAAGCGGTTGTAAACGTGACACCAGAAACAACGCCAGCGTATTGAAATAATGATTTTGATTAGTAAAAAGTTTGACATGCGATACCGCGCATGCGCATAAAGAGGATTTTAATTTTCAAAATTAGCTCCAAATCTCCTAATTACTCATGAAATACCAAATTACTTCAATAAAAACGCATCCTCCGATCACAGGGCTTCAAAATCTAGAATATCTTCTTTTTTTACCCCCTGCGATAAGCAGTTAGCATTTCCCCGATTAAGAACTCGCAATTTGATTCGCTGTCGCAACACTGAGACAGCAATCGTGTATACAGCATTGGCACATAATTTAAATCACGTGATTCAGTTTAATCGGGCGCTTCTAAATTGCTTATAGCAGGGTGGAAGAAGGAGGTACGGATTCTGGATACCTGCTTAGGAGGATGATAAAAACGTAGCAGAGTGATTTCGGAGCATTCAAAGATAGGTAAGTGCATAGTTTATCGCAGTTTGCTGCTGCGTCATCATAAATAAAGGTATGCGTAATGGCCATGATATCTTAGCCATTGGGAAAGGCTAATCAACCCTGGCCTAGTGTAGAGAACCTTAGATCTACAGCTAGCCTACACTACATTATGGGGGTACTGTGCTTTGACATGCGATACTGCGCATGCGCATAAAGAGGATTTTAATTTTCAAAATTAGTTCCAAATTTTTGACACAAATCTTCTAATTACTCATGAAATACCAAATTACTTCACTAAAAACGTAGCAGAGTGATTTCGGAGCATTCAAAGATAGGGTAGGTGCATAGTTTATCGCAGTTTGCTGCTGCGTCATTATGAATATAGGTATGCCTAATGGCCATGATATCATGGCCATTGGGAAAGGCTAATCAACCCTGACCTAGTGTAGAGAACCTTAGATCTACAGCTAGCCTAGTGCCTACACTACATTATGGGGGTACTGTGCTTGTATCTTATAATCCTCTTTACTATGGTTTATGATGGTACAAAAAACAGGCTGTCCAAGTGTCCGGCAATTTGTGTATTTGTCTCGCTGTTGCTGGAAAATTTGAAGTCATGCCAGTTTTTTTTGCGTGACAGAATATGTCACGCAAATACGCATTTTACCTTATTATTGTCATGCAAAAATATTTCTGTAGAAAAACTTCAAAAAAGTGATTGCCGATACAGCAAAAAACGAATGCTGAAAAAAACAGATGCATTACGTTCGGATTTTCATGCGGAAAACTGAATATGTCACGCATTTCCATCAAAATATTTCACACCTACTACCCCCCACCTGTATTTCATTGTATGCAGCTTCCTTTTAGAGTATGAATGATACATTTCTCACAAATTTCATTTACTGAGTTGTCTGTAGGGGCATTTTCCGTCAATTGTGGTCTCGGGTCTCGGGTAGTTATCAGAAATTTACACCAAACAGGAAATGAAAAAACCATGTTGATTTTAAAATTTTTTGAACTAAGATAACAGAATTCTGCTACCGGATTTTCTCGCATATACGCCCCCCTAAATTTAGGCCCATGGGGCAAAAATTGAATGTAGTACGCTTATACGCCCATGGGCCTATAAAAAATGACTATTTATTGATTTTTTCAATAAATTCAAGAGTATTTTGTCACTGGCAGATCGTTCTGTCGTTACTTTGTTTCAACATTAAGTTCAACGCTGTGCCGTAAGTGGCAGTGGTGGATCGTTCTGTTGTTACTTTGTTTCAACATTAAGTCCAAGGTTGTAGGTGATATTTCCTTTATATATCTTACAAAACATGCGGTAGGACTACAACAGTAGGTACGGTAGTCTTTGAGGAACCATTGTATTCATCAGCTCTTCTCACCTTTACGCCCACTTGGCCAAAAATTGAAAGTAGTACACTTATACGCCCATTGGCAAAAAATAAGAGGTAAAATAATAGACGAAATTACCCCAGGGCTTATATGCGAGAAAATCCGGTAAGGTTCAGCTGGAAAGTAACATTTTGGTAAAAATTGCTATACCTGCACATGTTATTTTCTGGTAAGAAATTAAGTATGAAGGCATGTGTATATTTCTTTGCTTTTTCAGGAAAGTATCATTACATTGTTTACTTTTAGTAAACCTGGAAACAGATCAATTGTAGCTCCTGTGTTGTCTGGAAACTTTGAAAGAAAATTTGGAAAAATAGAAAGGGTGAAATATCAGAATTTCCTGGAGTTCCCATTGACCTCTTACCAGATATACTAAAAGAAGACAATATACTGATACTTTCCTGAAAAAAGCAAGGAAATTTACACATGCCTTCATACTTTATAGTGTACCAGAAAATAACATGTGCAGGTATAGCAAATTTTTACCAAAATGTTATTTTCCAGCTGTACCTTAATCTTCAATCAGTTTTAGTACTTCCATATATTATTTACAGGGTGGTCCAAAAAAATGAATCGGTGCAACAGGCTATATTTTCCTTAATACTTGCATGAATTGCCTCATTTTAACACATGTTGTAGAGAAAGGTCTAAAATTTTGGTTGATGCCATAATTTGTTCTTAGTCTTGGATTTCGAAAAAATTACAAGACTTAAAGAAACATGCATGAAAATTAGATATTGTGCCAATGTGATTTACGGAAATTGTTGAAACACATTAGATATTCTTAAAACAGCTTTCAGTTAGAGATACAAGTTTACCATATGACAAATAGAACACTATTTGAGCAGAAAACAGATTTCACACTCTCATTGATCATTTTGAAGCAGTTTTAACTGTTGAACAGTTAAGGGGCATGTTACCTACACAAACGGTCAGAGGGGGGCAAAGTTGCCCCCTGTAACCAAAATCTGATAAGCCCTTTATCAAATATCTTTAGAAAATCAAAAGAAAAAATCTAATATTCAATGTTTTGAGCTATAATCCATTAGAATTAGTCCATGATTAAAGAAGATATTGACATTTCAAGATCATATAGGGGTATGTTACGATTTCACTGGGAAAAATTTTCTTTTATGGAAACTTAAAACATTTCTTTGGATCACAATATCTTTGCACAGAGGTAGGATGTTAGTTTTTACTGCATAATGTGCTTGATTCAAAACCAAACTAAGTCAGAAAATATTAGTTCTCTATTTGTTTAGGGCTTATTATTTCTGCAAATTTCAAGACTAAGAAAAATGTATGGTACCAACAAAAAATTTAGACCTTCATCTACAACACTTGAAAAAATGAAAGGATTCCTGCAGGAAATAAGGGAAATATGGCCCGTTGCAGGGGTTCACTTTTTGGACCACCCTGTACATGACCAGGATCACAATTTTCATGGTCAAAATGACCCTTACCATGCTGAACTAGCTTTTTCAGCTGAAATTGTGACTGAAAAAATGTAAAAGTTAGCGTTTCGCAAAGGTCACTGAACAGAATATTTTGAATTATTCAGAAAATGTGCACAAAATATGATTTTTATATGATAGAAAAACACAAGCAAAATGCATTTAAAAACTCCCCGATTCATTTAATAACTTGCACTCTTTTTCACACAGCTATTGCTGAACATAAAAATAATAAAACCTTCCCATGTGAGCCCAGTTCACACAGTAACATTTTCCCCTATCACGAGTTCATTAATTTATATTGTTTATAATTTCAGATTTTTCAGAAGAAAGATGAGTGACAAGGATCATAAATGTGATTTATGCAATGTTGCATATGCAACTAAAGAGGTAAGCATATACCATTCTCAATACATGCATTCAATGTCTCGTATTGTATTATTAGCTCACACATTATGAGCTAATCTCTGTTCATCAATCTGTCTATTTAAAATCCTCCACAACTTTTGAAATGTGTCTATACTGAGTCTTCAATTATCTGCATAAGTAGTGTCTCAAAAACTGCTCACCTCGTTTCAATATTGTTCTATTGCAGAAAAATCAGGTTTTCAAAATTGTACATGTACCTTTTTGGGATCAACTAGGCCTTCTTTGATCCATCCATTAGTCCATCTGTCTGTAAACATTGGCCACACGAATTAACTACTATTTGTATCAAGTCAAATTCATAGTGCCTTTTTTGACCGGTCATCGCCATTTCCCAAGTTCGTCTAGTTTCCAAGAAATTGCCACTTTTGACGCAAAAGAGTCAAATTTTCTTTAAATATCAGACACTTTGTAAAGTAGAACTTTCAAATAGATGTTAGTAGTTGTGCAATGTATGTACCAGGCTGGTATATCCTCTGAGGATTTCAAAGCTCTTAGAACTACAGTTTTTATGTCACCACCAAAAAGTGGTGACAAATTGTAATAGTTTTTTTTTTACGTTGGTTGGCAGTTGGTGATCAGCCATTGAAATCTGTAACAAATTCTTACAACTGCCAATAACTTAACAAATACCGTTTAGACTGACTTCAATTTTTTCAAAATCATCTACAAGTTTTCAGAAGTTCATATTTAAGATTTGTCCTTTTCAAGGTCAAAAAAGGTCTTTTTTCAACTTGCTTCAGATTGACCAACTTATTTTTTCAAAATGATCTACAAGTTCTCAGAAATTCAAATCTGACTTAAGATTGAACTCATAATATTGTGAGCAACTAGATGTTGACATTTTGTCATGTTAATGCCTATTGTTTGTGTTTACTCTATAACATTTGACAAAAAGTAGAGCTCAATTTCAGGGAATTTTCTCATATATAAAGTCAATGGCAGGTTTTGTGATTGAAAATTGTTTTAAAAAGTTTTCATACATTTTTCTTTTACTTTCAACTATCTACTACATCAACACCTGTCTTAGTGAATACCTCACTCTAGTGAACACATGTATCTTGTGAATACATTTCCTTTTCTCAGCACACCCTCCACTAATTTCTGTATAAAATAGCCTCTGTAGTGAACACCTACCTATAGTGAACACATTTTTGTAGCTCCATAGGTGTTCACTATACACAGGTTTTGCTAATACCTGGGCCTAACTTGGTAAGAACAAAATTTTATCTAGGTCAAGATCAAAGGTCAAAATCTAGGTTAAATCTAAATTTTTCAACTTTCTCAAAGTTAGTCCACTACTTCCATTATTAGCTCACATGGTGAGCTTTTGCAATCACTCACTTGTCCGTCTGTCTGTCTGTCTGTTCCTGTTTTAAGTTATTTTTGTCAATGTTTCTGTTTCTGAGTTGTATGTGACTATACATAGTGAATATAAGAATTTTTGTGAAGTTTCCTTTGATATATCTCTTTAGTCAGGAAATGCATTCACATATGAGGAAAACCGATACAGAATTTTGTGACTTTACCAAAAAAATATGGCTGCCATTTTTTGTACTTTTGAATAACTTAAACGTTACCTTAATGTGTGAATATCACTTCAAATTTTAAAGTTCTTATTTGTCATTATGGACACATATTCACTTTATTATGTCACCACCAAAAGTGGTGACATATTGTTATGGTCTCCGTTTTTTTGCGACGGCGGTTGGCGTCCGGCGGTTGGCGTCCGGCGGTTGGCGTCCGGCGGTTGGCGTCCGGCGTCTGTAACAATTTCTTACAACTTCCTATAACTTAACAAATACTGTTTAGATTGACTTCAATTTTTTTCTAAATCATCTACATGTTCTCAGAAGTTCAACTCTGACTTTAGATTTGATATTTGACCTTCAATGACCTTCTCAAGGTCAAAAAGGTCTTTTTTCAACTTGCTTCAAATTTACTTAATTTTTTTTTCAAAATCATCTACATGTTCTCAGAAATTCAAATCTGACTTTAGATTTGACATTTGACCTTCAAATCTGACTTTAGATTTGACATTTGACCTTCAATGACCTTCTCAAGGTCAAAAAAGGTCAAAAAGGTCTGTTTTCAACTTGCTTCAAATTGACTAAATTTTTTTTTCAAAATCATCTACGTGTTGTCAGAAATTCAAATCTGACTTAAGATTTGACTTAAGATTTGACATTTGACCTTCAATGACCTTCTCAAGGTCAAAAAAGGTCTGTTTTCAACTTGCTTCAAATTGACTAAAAAAAATTTTCAAAATCATCTACGTGTTCTCAGAAATTCAAATCTGACTTTAGATTTGACTTAAGATTTGACATTTGACCTTCAATGACCTTCTCAAAGTCAAAAAAGGTCAAAAAGGTATTTTTTCATCTTGCTTCAAATTGACTAAATTTTTTTTTCAAAATCATCTACATGTTCTCAGAAATTCAAATATGACTTTAGATTTGACTTTAGATTTGACCTTCAATGACCTTCTCAAGGTCAAAAAAGGTCAAAAAGATCTTTTTTCAACTTGCTTCAAATTGACTAATTTTTTTTTTCAAAATCATCTACATGTTCTCAGAAATTCAAATCTGACTTTAGATTTGACTTAGGATTTGACATTTGACCTTCAATGACCTTCTCAAAGTCAAAAAAGGTCAAAAAGGTATTTTTTCAACTTGCTTCAAATTGACTAAATTTTTTTTTCAAAATCATCTATGTGTTCTCAGAAATTCAAATCTGACTTTAGATTTGACTTAGGATTTGACATTTGACCTTCAATGACCTTCTCAAAGTCAAAAAAGGTCAAAAAGGTATTTTTTCAACTTGCTTCAAATTGACTAAATTTTTTTTTCAAAATCATCTACGTGTTCTCAGAAATTCAAATCTGACTTAAGATTTGACTTAAGATTTGACATTTGACCTTCAATGACCTTCTCAAAGTCAAAAAAGGTCAAAAAGGTCAAAAAGGTATTTTTTCATCTTGCTTCAAATTGACTAAATTTTTTTTTCAAAATCATCTACATGTTCTCAGAAATTTAAATATGACTTTAGATTTGACATTTGACCTTCTCAAGGTCAAAAAAGGTCAAAAGGGTCTTTTTCAACTTGCTTCAAATTGACTAATTTTTTTTTCAAAATCATCTACATGTTCTCAGAAATTCAAATCTGACTTTAGATTTGACATTTGACCTTTAATGACCTTCTCAAGGTCAAAAAAGGTCAAAAAGGTCTGTTTTCAACTTGCTTCAAATTGACCAATTTTTTTTTTCAAAATCATCTACATCTTTTCAGAAGTTCAAATTTGACTTTACAAGTTCTCAGAAGTTCAAATCTGACTTTAGATTTGATTTTGACCTTTGACCTTCAATGACCTTTTCAAGGTCAAAAAGGTCTTTTTTCAACTTGCTTCAAATTTACTTAATTTTTTTTCAAAATCATCTACATGTTCTCAGAAGTTCAAATCTGACTTTAGATTTGACATTTGACCTTCAATGACCTTTTCAAGGTCAAAAAGGTCTTTTTTCAACTTGCTTCAAATTTACTTAATTTTTTTTTCAAAATCATCTACATGTTCTCAGAAGTTCAAATCTGACTTTACATTTGACATTTGACCTTCAATGACCTTCTCAATGTCAAAAAAAGTCAAAGAGGTATTTTTCAACTTGCTTTAAATTGACCAAATTGTTTTAGGTGGTGACATTTTGTCATGTTAATGCCTTGTTTGTACGTTGTGGGATGGAGAAAAAAAAGCACTCAATTCACTGAGGTAAAAATTTATGACATATGTGACACAATGTCTTTTTTCATAGTGTTAGTTATTATTTATGATCACCACTTTACTCAATTCATGGCCAGGCGCCGGGCGATGAATCGGAGCAAATATGACCCAGGCATTATATCCATTTACTTGAAATTGTACAAGTGCCTTATTTTATGGATTATTTTATTGCTTATTTTTTAGATTCAAGTAGTTCCAAACATTTCAAATTTTGCAAAAAGTTGCATCATATTTATTCACATTTTTAGAGATCAGGTCATCTTGTCACAAACCTCTTTGGGAGCCCAATATCATTTATATGTATGTGGAAGTAAATTTCCTGGTATAGCTTAGGGCCACATACTTTTCAACATGTTTGAAATGTATATGATTTATCAATGCATGGATGCATTCCCAGTATTCATATTTTTTTATCACTTAAAATAATCCTCCTAACATTGAACAATATGAGCCATTGAATTTATAAACATTGCATACAATTGTTATTAGGTCTCTACTATTGATAAACACTGCTGGGTGTTATTTTTGAACTCCTCTGTATTGATCAGTAAAATATTTCTGCTGAATGCAAGGTGGGCATGTAAAGGTAAAAGCACATCAATCAGGTCTTCTTAACCAAATACATATACAAATACTAGCAATCCTATCACATGAAGATTATGTAAGATTATGTCAGTTTTCCATGGAAACTATACATTCAGGCCTTCTAGACTTCCGACAACGCGAACATCAGTTCTGACATCGAGAACTACGTTCCTTACACTCAAACCACAATTCTTATATCGTGAATGTGAAATCTTTAGTCACTCACCACCGTTTCCTTTTTTCCCAAAATATTTCTCGACTCACGCACAGAGATCCGTAACCGTGAAACTCACATCTGATAGAAAAAGTCAGTAATTTTATTTGTATTATTACGCGTAACTAAAATTCAAAAGAAGTGTTTTAATTTGGAATTTGGAAGAAATATTTTCCCAGTTTTTCATGCATGTGAGTGAACATCCACTTATTGAAGAAAATAGCATTTTGAAGCTCTAGAAAACACAAAATATTGGAACTACCTTGCGATCCTGCGCATTGACATTCTTCGTGAAAGTGAAACTATTGTAAGAAGGAACGTAATTGTGTGTACTTGTATAAGAATAGGTCAATTACTGCAACCTGAGTCATTGTTGCTACAATTAATTGGCTATAGAATAATAAATTGTAACCAATAAGAGCCTTGTTGCAGTTTGCACAATTGATATTCATATTAATTATTCGAGTTCAAAAGTTATTTGGGTTGGTGTAAAAACAGGTAACAAGATGACTGAGTAATATAACAAATTGTAGGAATTTTTGAGTTGATCACAACTATGGTATTGTTTTCTGATTCGTGCCTCAGATTTCACCATCATTTTGAGATGGTTACATTACACTACATTAGATCTGAATAACATTTTGGTAAAATATTGCTTTACCTGCACATGTTATTTTCTGGACCAAAATAAAGTATGAAGGCATGTATCAATTCCCTTGCTTTTTTCAGGAAAGTGTCATTACATTGTCTTCTTTAAGAATATCTGGTAGGCGTTCAATGGGAACTCCAGGAAATTCTGATATTTTTTCTAATTTTCTTTCAAAGTTTCCAGACAACACAGGAGCTACCATTGACCTGTTTCCAGGTTTACTAAAAGTAGACAGTGTAATGATACTTTCCTGAAAAAAGCAAGGAAATACACACATGCCTTCATACTTAATTTTGTACCAGAAAATAATGTGCAGGTATAGCAATTTTTTACCAAAATGTTACTTTCCAGCTGAACCTTAATATCAGCAAATCTAGAGTAGAGTAGATGATAAATATTACATTTGGATATTATAGGAATATTCTATGGCTTTAAAAAAATATCACTTATATCCATGAGTGGATATTGATATTTTTGCGAGTGAGCACAGCGAATGAGTGAAGATACTGATATCCATGAGTGGATATAAGTGATAGTTTTGAAAAACCATAGGATTGTCCGTTTATCCCATGGGGAATTATTATCCAGCGAACATTGAATAGTCAGATAAATTTCAACAAGATTTATTTCAACATTAATATTTACAACAATAAAATGGTTTGTATTTAATGCGAAAGCCGTAAAAACTAGATCCAAAAAAATAAAAAATATACAAAGAATCGTTTTGCTGAATTAATAAAAAAATTGAAAAAATCAAAACTATTGAATATCACTTTGAAACCATCGAGTATCACTTTTAAAACCATCGAATATCACCTTTCAAAAAGTGATATTCGATGGTTTCAAAAGTGATATTCGATGGTTTGGGAATTGTTTGCTAAAATATGATATCTTCATCCATGCATCAATTTTATCTTCACGTGATAGTTGATCTATCTCCTTGTGATTTGAAAATTAGAAAAATTGTCTGAAACAAAAGTTATGGTCATAAAAAGGAAAAAAGATCCTATCATTTAAGCAATATGTTTGGCACATTTTCTGAAAAATCCAAAATATTCTGTGCAGTGACCTTTCCAAAATGCTAACTTTTAAAATTCTAAAATCCACATGGTGTTTGGTGTAAATTTCTGATAACTACTGGAGACCTTAAGTCAATGTAAGTCGAGTGGTAGCCTTCACATGATGTTTTATCTTTACTGTACTCCTGTCCTGTATCTAGATGTTTGGGGATCATTAGAGTACACTTTAAAAATAGAAATGTAGAACCAATGGGAATAAGAGGGTAAGATTTGATTGAAAATGTTATTCCCTCCCCCTTTTCTCCAAATAAGGTATTATAAGAGGATGGACTTAATTATCTCGTTGGACCCTCATAAGCTTGAGATAATTAAGCATGCAGAGAAGTCAAGGAACTTTTTTAATACAATGAATACATGTTTAGACTCTGACTTCAAAATTAGAAAGCAAAAACAAATACATGTATCATTGGGCTTGATTATATATTTAATAGAATTATACATCCCTAGTGAGTACTGATGTTAAAGTTCAGAATTAGCGAAATTGAGAATGCCTTGTGCTAAGTTTGTACAGCTGTACAGTTAGCTAGATGAGAAACACCTACTCATCAACAGTAAACAGATATTATTTAGGAGTTTTATGTGAAGCAGGTGATTATTTTGAGGAATTTTGCCACTGTTTTGATGTTTAAATGTCTTATAATTTTGCCTGTTGAATTCATTCATTTTGCCTGTTGTGAGAAATTGAAGTGAGACCCCTGTTATTGATGCCAAAAGTGTTCACTTTAGAAAGGTTTCACTGTAACTTACTGATGCTATTGCTAATGCTGGTATTTCACAACATTTCAGGAGTTGGAGAATCATAGTGTTTGCTTGATGCACCACATAAAGATTGAGCAGAAAAACAAGTAAGTCAGTTAGTTTATGGTTCTCATACATCGTGTTTATATTTTCTGCATGATTTGGATATTCACGTACTGTGGCTGCATAATTTCCACACAAAAATAATTATTGCAGTTTGGACCATAAATAAATGTTGAGTCATGGATTTGATAATATTAGGATTTCCATGTTAAAAATAAGAGAATTTTCAAGGCCATCATTGGATGAGAGTATACAAAATGTAAAATATACAATTTTTAGGGGATGCATCTAGACAATATTGGCGTTCAAACTGCTATGGTTTTGAAATGGTGATAGAAAATTGACTACTCCAAACTGTAGTTATTTTAGTTCAGTATTGAAGCTCAACATCCCTCATTGCTAATGGTAATGCATTTTTACTTTAAGTCTGTGGATTTAGGAAAATAGATTGGATTGGACCATTTATACAAGTATAATGTAAGAAATATCTGTAGGTTAGTGTGCCAAATTAATATTTGATTCCAATGTTTTCAAGTCTTTTGTATACTGTTCACTTTGACTTCTATTGTTTAAACCAGTTTTTGTGCTGTCCATGCTTTTATTTGCTTCTACATTTCTCATCATATAAGGTGCGTATCAAAAATGCAACAAACAATTAACTTGTAAAATTAGCAAACCGATGATGACAGCATCAATTTCATTTAATGTACCATAAAACCATGTTTCACGTGAAGATTAATTCGATATGTTGTGTCTGCATTGATATAGATTCTGCAAAAACATTCAATTTTGTATAATTTTGATCAAGACAACAAAATGATCCATAATTTACAAAACCTGTTGAGTATCCTGAATTTGCAATTTGTTATTGTAGACTCTTCATTTGTCTATAATATTATCTTTATTGATCTATAATATATTTGATAAATCTCATTCTGAGATTTCACACTTGGTCTTGCAAATATTGTGAGGAGGGATTCATATAGAAGGTTACTATAAAGGAAAAAGTATAACCTTCTTACACTAAGCCATTGAATTAGAACAATGTTTGTATCTGTGAAATTATGTTAAACCAAGTTGAGTTAATACTTAGAGATAAAACACTCAATCAAAAATATTCAGGTGTCAAGAGTCCAATATATCAAGTTTTAAAAAAGTTTTATCTTTTTTGGGAGTACTTAAGGATCGTTATTTATCTATAAGATGTAAAGTTAGCTATGCTAAGATATCTGATACTTGTACTATGAACCTGTGATATAATTTGACAAACATAGTTTTTGTAAGCAATATGCATGTGACACTAGATATATGTGCTACATAATAATTATCAACAGAGCATCTTTTCCAAAATGGTGTGATATCAGCATATATGTAGGAAAACAGTGCATTGTGAACATAACTATAACATTTTCTGCAAGAGAATCGAAAATATTATAATTAGAAACTGACTTGAGCTGCAAATATGAAGGAAACTTCATTCTGTAAAGAGCAGCAGATACAAGTAAGCAAATTATTTGAGGAGCTTGAAAATTCAAATTTACAAATTCTTGTAAATCAGGAGAGTCAGACAATTAAGCAAAATCAACAAAATGATGAATCTAAAGAAAAAGAAAAGGGAGTTTCACAAAAACTAACAAGGAAAGACAAACGTAGGTTAGTCAAGCTAAAAAGAGAAGCAGCTCAAGTGACACCATCTACTAAAGGAGAGACAACAACCCAAGGAGTAGCAAGTTCTCAGGGAGCAGCAGCATCTACTAAAAGAGAGACAACTACCCAAGGAGTAGCAAGTTCTCAGGGAGCAGCAGCATCTACTAATAGGGAGACAACTACCCAAGGGGCAACAACTTCTCAAGGGGCAGCATCTACCCTAGAGGTAGTACCTAATCAAAGGGTAGTATCTACTCGAGGGGCAGCATCTACTAAAGGGAAGACAACTTCCCAAGGGGCAACAACTTCTCAAGGGGCAGCATCTACCCTAGAGGTAGTACTTAATCAAAGGGTAGTATCTACTCGAGGGGCAGCATCTACTAAAGGGAAGACAACTTTCCAAGGGGTAACAACTTCTCAAGGGGCAGCATCTACCCTAGAGGCAGTACCTAATCAAAGGGTAGTATCTACTCGAGGGGCAGCATCTACTAGAGGAAAGGGTACCCTTTATGTACTTCCTACTCAAGATAAAGGTTTAACTCGAGGGTCATCTTTTCAAGGGAGAGACACAAGTCAATGGAGAGGGTCACCTAGAGTGAGAGGAATACCTCATAGAGTTTTCACTGTTAAAGGATCAACCTTTAGGGGGAAAGCACAGTTCTTTAAGCCAAGATTTTATAGATCAACTTACCATCCATTGTCATTTTATAGGGGAAGACAAAGTTCTAAACATAAAGGATCAAGATATAGGGATGGTTCCAAGAGTCCAAGGAGAAGTTCTAGTCACAGTGAGTCAGATCGAAGACATAACTATGATTCAAAATGTCAAGAAAGAAAGTCAGGCTATTCTGAATCTAAATGTAAAAATGATTCCAAAAGTCTTGAAAAACAGAGATCACATTCTAGTGGTTTTGATCAAAGACATTACAGTGAACCATTAAGCAAAGAGAAAAGGTCAGAATATGACAGATTAGATAGATTTAACCATGATTCAGGTAGGCAAGAAATAAGTTTGAAAGGATTAAACAAAAATGATACCCAACATCTAGAAAGACAATCAAGTTACAATTGGCCAGACCAAACTTATAGCAATCATCCAATAGATCAAAAAAGATCAGAATATAATGTTCAAAACCAAACAAGAAGTCAGCAAAGACATTTAGAGCTTATTGAATCAGAACAAAGTCCAGACAGGAAGTATGGGTATAATCGTTTTGATCGAATGTCCAATGTTTCAAAATGTCAGGAAAGAAGGGTAGGATACACAGACTTAGGTCAAAGACACTATAACAGTGGATCAGTTAGTTATACAAGGAGATCAAGCTATAGCGGACCAGATAGATGGTACAACAGCGAACCAGAAAGATCAAATTACAATGTTAGAGATCAAGGGCATAGCAAAGATTTAAAAGATCAGGAAAGAAATTCAGGTTATAGCATATTTGACCAAAAAACAATAGTAGATGTAGGAAGCCAAAAAACATGGCCATTATATATACTAGACTCAAAACAAAAAAATGATCAAGCCAGAGATGAAATACCAGTTGACAGTAAATTGACAGACGACAGAGAAAGGCATTCAAGTTTGAAGTCTAGAAATAGGTTAGTGACATATATCTACATGTACTTTGTAATATGAGGTTATATAATGGTTCATTCTGTATATCGTGTTTATACTCGAGTGGGTATATAATATATTCACAAGTGAGCGTAGCGAACGAGTGAATATATTATATTCTCACGAGAGTATAAAATGCACGATATACAGATTGAACCATTATATAATCTTATTATGCCACTATAAGTTCAATTACAGTTGATTCAAACACAATCATAACAATTATAAAAACCATAAAAATATCCCACAGCCAACTCAGTAATGCCGATGTTGATCTCGATCCATTTATGACGTCACTTGATTCTAGCAAATCATGTGGGAACCATTTATGACGTCACTTGATTCTAGGAAATCATGTGTAACAAACCATACACCTCGTTCTTCGGTCAATATTCATTAGTTCCCAGAATGCACTTCTACAGTGGTATACGCTGGAGTGTATACGGTGGAGTGTATACGATGACGATATACCACTCTCCACTGTATATCATTGTTATAGACCCATGTTATACAACTGTAATCGGACTTAGAGTGGTATAATATATAGTATATACTTCAAAAAACATGTATGTGGTACATGTAGTTACATCCAGTTTATGCACTGAAGTTGCTTTTATGGAAATAGTGTAAAAATTTTCCCTTTGGGAATATCCTGTCTACTGACATGTTCCCTCGACATGCAGCCTCAGGAACATGTCAGTGGACAGGATATTTCATCGGGAAAAATATTTTGCACATATAGGGAACGCCTCCGTCCGTCTGTCCGTCCGGGCAATAACTCAAATACCGTTGGCCCGATTTTGTTCATATTTTGTACACATATACCCTATGGGGGTAGAAGTTCTGCTCGAAAGCCAATTTTACAGTAATTTAGGTGCAATATGTAAAACTGTAATAGCAATATGTTTTAAATGTAAAAACATTATATAGGACATTAATAAAGCTAGAAATGTAGATATTGCTTTCATGTCAGGAATTGCAATCATGAAGTGTAGAGGCATAGATTCCAAACCAGGAAGTATTTTTGTGTCTGTCAAAATCCATTTGCATCCTAAGCATCCCTACATCTTATCCAAATATGTTACTACATAATGAAATATAATAGTATATTCTTTGGTTTTACAAAGTTGTATGATTTTTGATAAGCGTAAAAGTTGTTTTTGGAGCATTTTTCTATAGCCATTTTGTAGGGAAAAAATGATGAAAAAATGTACAATCTTTTAATTTTAAGTATGACCTGAATCGATTGCAAACTTCATATTTGCACATTTGACGAGATAAACCATTTGTGTCATATTTTAAAATGATTAAGTTTGCAATCGATTCAGGTCATAGTGTATTTTGGGTATTTTTGTGATAATCAATAGAAACCAATGGCCTCTATTGGGATATGCTGATATCCTAGTCCCATGTAAGTCAATACAACCTTACTGAACTAAATGGCCCCTATCTCAGCTTATGTGTGCCCGAGCACTTTAATATCTTCCAAAGAGTTATAAGACATTCTATTCTTCATGTTACACCTAAGAATTATTCATTTTGACCATAGAGGTATTTGCCAATAAACGCACCTCTTCCTTTTGTTAGGGATGTAGTGAAGCCCCTCCATCCAACAGTCAGTCCAATCCAGTCTAATTTGGTCCAGTCCAGTCAGTCCACTCAGTCCAAGCCTTTGAAAATCCAAAATGGCCACCCAATGTTGTTATTTGTAGTAATTTGAGATCTGTTCAACGTATAGCTATATTATTAAAAAAATTGAAGAAATTTTATTTTTGGTTTAACAATTATTATATCATTTAGTTAAAGGTACTAAGAATTCTCAATAATTAGGAGATTGCTATACTGTACTGAAATATTATATTACATTGTTCAGATTCATAAATTATTTGTTCACTGAAGTACATGCACAATCTAAAAGTTTTGAGATCATAGAAAAATTACAATTGAGATTTTTAAAGCAACTTTTACATGTTAAAACACAAACTTCAAATCTAGCAATACTTGGGTGTCACAAATCCAAAACATTTTAAAAGAATGTGATTTGCAAGATATGTGGGAAAATCATTTAAAATCTGTTATTGACATTCAATCATATTTAATGCTTCATCTAAAAGTATCAAATAAATTAAGATCTCTTTACAAAAACCAATGGCTTGCTCTAATCAATGATCACTCAAAAAAATCATGCCTGAGAACATATTCTTTATTCAAAGTTGAACTAAAAAGAGCCTTTCTTAATGATAAAAAACAGCAAACTTAGAAACATACATGCATTATGCAAAATAAGGCTAAGTAACCACAAACTAGAAATTGAAATAGGTAGACACAAAAAGAAAAATGGGCAAAAGATACAACTAAAAGATAGACTCTGTTTAAATTGTAACCTAAATCAAATTGAAGATGAATTACATTTTATTAATTTACTGCCCTTCTAATACAAACCAGAGAGCATTATTCTTCAAAGCCTGAATATTTAATAAAGGAGATCATGAACAGCAAAATTGACATATTAAAATCTTTTGCCAAAGTCCTCATAGACCCAGTCAAAATCAACCCCAGTAAAACTTAACCCCAAGTCAACTTAACCCCTGTAAAACTCAGCCCCAGTAAAACTCAACCCCAAGTCAACTCAGCCCCTGTACAGCTCAACCTCTATACATGTATATTTAAGTACTGATAAGTTTGTATTCCATATGATATACAGGGTGGTCTAAAAAGGTGAACCCCTGCAACAGGCTGTATTTTCCTTAATATATACAGTACATTAAATTGGCTCATATTATAACATCTTGTAGAGAAAAATCTAGCCTTTTGTTGAAGTCATAATTTATTCTCAGTCAATTTTGAAGAAATTACAAGAATTAAACAATATAATTAGATATTGTGCAAAATATTACTTATGTGACTCACGGAAATTGTCGGAACTCATTGAATGATCTTAAAAAACCTTTCAGTGACATATATAAGTTTAAAACCTGCCATATGACTTTCATTGACCATTTTGAAGCAGTTTTAACCATTCAACAATTAAAGAGAGAATCAGATATAGCGAGCAGCCTAACAAAAAACTGTTTTAATTTTAGAATTTTTCTGGCTTATGTCATTCCTTTTCATGTCTATTTTCTAAAAATCCCTAAAGCGCACATTTTATTTCAGAAAAACTAAATATTTTCACAATAATGTATTATTTTTCTATAAGAATGGTTACCATTCTTATTATTTGGGAGAATTTAAACATTTTTCACCCATTTTTGCATTTTGAATCCATTAAAACTTCACCAATTTATCATATACCGAAGATATTTTTGGAGATATTGTATCTGAGATTGTAAGAAATAGATAGGTAGGTCAATTGTACATGTTGCTTGTAATTTTGTCACCCGCCATAGATTTGATTCTGCCTTTAAGAGGCATGTTACGTATTAGTGGTGTGGATAAGTACTCACATAGTCATCGTCTCGCCAAGGTGTTATAGAATTCGGCTCGATTAGGAGTTCAGATTTCGCGAATTATTACACGAGTCTGAGACGCGCGAATTTGTATTCGTATTCGCGATTTCACAGCGAATCCTGACGTCAAATGCATTGTTTTTTCTTACAAACAGGGTGAAACTATGTACAAATGATTGTTCCGTGTATCATTTGTTTTTATTTGAATGAATATGAGTAATAAATCTAATTTAAATGAAATATTTTTGAGTCTATTTTTTAATTCCATGATTAATTCAGTCCGTAGAACCGGAAATGAAAGTGCTGCAACAATGTGTGGCGGGAAACATAAAATAAACAATATTTCAATTTTTGTCGTAATTAATCGTAAGTATGTTATTTAAATCGGTAGATATGGACAACTTTTGATATACCTAGCGTACCTAGGGTATTGTTCAAGTGAACAACATTGAAAAAAGGACTAAAAAACGACCATATGAGATGCAATGGTAAGATTTTTTCTTGTTTATTTTTTTTATGAAAAATCGCGATTCTTATTCGATCTCAGACTCAAAATCACGCGAATTACTCGATTCCAAAAATCCCCGCGAGTTACAACACTATTACGTATACAAACCGTTGGAGGGGGCAAAGTTACCCCCTGTGACCCAAAATCTGAGAAGCCTTTCAAATAAATATCTTAAAAAATCAAAAGGAAATTTAATATTCAGTGTTTTGAGCTATATTTCATTAGAATTGGTCCATGATTAATGAAGATATTGACATTTTGAGACCATATGGGGGCATGTTAAGATTTCACTGGGGGTATTTTCTTCTTTGGAAACTTAGAACATTTTTTGGGATCACAATAAATTTGCAACTAACAGTTTTTACCCTATAATGGGATTCAAAACCAAACAAAGTCAGAAACATTAGGTTTTCAGACTGCAGCTAAAAATTATCTATGGGAAAATTGTTGAAGGGTTGAAGAATCACATGTTGAAGTTCACATTTTATTCATTTTCAGTGATGTTTGGTTAGGGCTTATAATTTCTGCAAATTTCAAGACAAAAAAAGTGTAAGGGAAATATTGCCTGTTCCAACAGTTTACTTTTTTGGACCACCCTGTAAAAGTTTGTTGAATAAAAAAGTTTCAATAAAGTTTCGATTTTTATTTCCCTTCATAGACCTGCCTTGTATAGTTAATAATGAGCGTGATCTCCAAAGCTCCAAACTGTCAACATGGTAGCTACTGCAAAATGCTGAAGGATTAGCAAGGCTTATTACAGGGAATTAAGATTGATTTAATCTTATTTCACATGTAATTTTATTTTAATTTTGTAATGCCTTTCAGGTTGACACTATTGATCATTTTTAAAATAATTTCGTTAATACATTAACATTGTAAAAAAACATTGTTAATTGCCAAAATTGTATTTTTATACAATTGATGTTTAGACTCGTGATCATTTGGAATACTGGAACGAACATGGGTTTCAGTAAGTGTAAATTTTAATGATTAATTATCTAAAATTTGATTTCAAAAGATGTCTTAAATCAAATAGTAGTGACAACTTGATGATTATCTTTGAGCTTAACTGTTTTTTTGAATATTTTAACAACTTTCTATTCAAAGTATCCCCGGTAGTATCATGCAAAATGCTTGATTTCAGAAATGAATCGCCTTAAATTACTCTTTGTAAAATTAATTAGACATCGCAGAAATGAATTACTGTATTCTCTGTAACTACCACCCACCCTATATGGTAGGTTGAGTTTTTACTGGGGTTGAGTTGACTTGGGGTTGAGTTTGACTTGGGTTGAGTTGACTTGGGGTTGAGATGACCTGTCACTATATGTGTTAGACTGATGATTTTCAAAGATACAATTGAATAGCCACATGGTTATACAATAGATGAACTCGTTATGTACATAAGATATCAGGTAACTTGTGAAAGTTGCCCTAGAAGCACGTACTTAATACTTATATATAGTCTATTACTTAGAAGCTAGTATACTCATATGAACAGAGATATAATATTTCAACCAAAACAAACTGAAACATAAGGACTAATCTCTTCTGTTACTGAAACAATATTAATGGCTAGCTAGATTTCTGACATTTTAATGTGCTTCATCAGTTTACTACAATACTGCACATAAAAATATACTACTGGACGAGCTAGAAGCACTCATTGTAATGTCCTATTTAGTAGTTGTATGATATGAAATAAGCACAAACATAACAGAAGATACCGTACATACAGAGCCGAAGTGTCATACTTCCTACATACCTGTGACAACTTGTCTGGTTTCAGACTTCTTATAATTTTATTTAGATATAATACACACATATAAGTTGATTGGAAGATAAAATAAAGATGATGGCTACGTATATGTACTTGTAAGGATTCCATTCTGAATCTACTTCATTCTCCTGGAAAAGAGTCAAATTCAGATATTATGATAGGTTCAGAGATGGCAGAAGCTAAGTCACATTTTACTGTGATGCTCACAAATGAAAGGTTGGTCTGTTTTTATATGTATTTATCATACTCATTAAATTGACTAGATCTTGTTTTCAAACTATGTTTGATGAAAACAAGCAATATTTTTAGATAATTTGACTCTACATACCATAATTAAATAGTGAGTATCACCTGTAAAAACAGATAAAGGATTTCATAATGTATTTTTTTAATCAGTTGTGTGATCCCCTTCATATCATAAAATACTAGTTTCCCCAAGGAATTACACTGTGTAGACATAGTGCAAATTTTAGTACACAAATTGATAGTAATTGAGCATCTCCATTAGTAAATGAGATTGATATTAACTGGTGACCCCACTATTCACACGCAATCACTTAATACATAAAAAGATCATAATTGTTAAATGCCAACTGGTTTTGCAGCATCAATCAGAAATTGAATGACCATGACGTTTTGTTTTTTTGATAAATACTACTATTAGATAACAATTAATACTTGAGGTGGGGTGACAATTACAGCCTCTATAAAGAAATAGTAATGATAAAACTAATCTGGTAAGTTATTATACATTTGGGTAAATGTGTGCTGGAATACTGCGATGGGTCATAGTATGAGATTTCTAGACCATGGTACAGTTAAATATAAGGAGATAAGATATTATTAGATTTTCTGAACTATTAGATGCTCTTTTATATAAATGCAAATATGTCAACCACATTAATACTTATTGCTCTTTAGTAAAAGATTATCAGCTAATAGATGCTACAGTCATAACCAGGGGTCCATTTGAGATATTTCACCAAAATTGTATCATGAAATATTCAAAATGAGGAGTTTGTTTCTTGTTCGTTTCTCCCATATCTAATTACAAAAGTAAAGAGAGATTGTCATTGACAATGTAGATACTATAGACGTTATTAAATTGCCATGCATTATAATTTCCGTACGTGTCAAACTCGCA
The DNA here is from genome assembly GCA_903813345.2 of Owenia fusiformis. NCBI lineage: Eukaryota > Metazoa > Annelida > Polychaeta > Sabellida > Oweniidae > Owenia > Owenia fusiformis. The sequence continues at coordinate 23,184,804 of CAIIXF020000008.1, read as the reverse complement.
AATAAACTTACTTTCCGACACATTTACTCGAAATGCTAAGGGATTAAAGTTGCTGATTGGAAGTTAACATGTGTGTAAGGAATTATCTCACCTATGAATTTGTGAAAAACAAACACATGAACAGATATTCATATAATGAAATTGCTGAAAGTAACAGGGATTAAATTTGTTAATTGTATGGTGGTCGTATGGAATTATCTGACCTCTGACATGTTTGAGTAGCTTGCATATGAATACTGGTACTGCACTCTTCAAACTAGTTACCTAAACTGTCCATTTCGGTAACAAAATGTCAGAAACTTAAAGTTACGATTTTTTTCTTTTCCTGTATTTCACGTGTTGTATGCAAAATTTCCTCAATCTACATGTGCGAACTAATAGTTCAGAAAAAGATAAAATCATAGATATAATACCTCACTTTTGTGATGTAAACAGAATTTAAAAAATGGTTAAGATCTGCACTTTTAAACCAGTTCCATTTATGTAACATTAGTGAGGTATTATATTGATGGTTCTGTTGTTTTTATCTGAACTATTTGTTCTCAAATATGTAGATTTTCTTAAATATTATGATACTGACACACGTTTTCAATAAAACTGTTTGAGAGATTCTGCCTCCAACCCGTGAAATAAGGAAAAAAGAAAAATTATGCCTTGGAGCCTCAGAAACAGATCTATTTCGGTAACTCAAGTTACTGGTAAGAGTACCCTGCGTGCAGAGTCTAGTTAAACTACACTCTGCCTAGTAGAGACCATATTACAGTTTAGTAGCCCCGCCCCCACGACGGGTACCGGTGACACGAGTTTTGGTAATAAATCACTTCTGACCTACGCGCTGACCTTTCTTCCACTAATCAGCGAGCTTGAAGAAACATACGCCAAATCCGTTCTAATTAAATATACGCATGTCATTGGTCAACTCCGGGCTCAACGATGATGTCAGAAGGAATGACCATATATAGAACGTCGGTCAAATTTGGCCGACGAACACTGATTGGCGCGGTGAGTTCACAGGTTTATTTTAGTTTGAAAGAGTGAAGACGAAGCTCTCTTTTAAGAAGTGAAGTCAAACGAATGCAAAGGGTATGGTAAGAGTGCAGTGTACCAGTGATGTAGCTAACACTTGAAAAACAATAACCATGCTATGTAATAATAATGACATACATGCACTACTAATTTCAATGTAACAATAGTACAATAACGTCATTTCGAAGAGCAATAAAGTGAAATATCGGACCGCAGAAATGACGTTATTAGTATTAGCTCAGGTCAATATAGTAAAATAAATGCCTTCTAAACTAGCACTAAAACCCTTAGAACTGGCCCGGCAAGGTGGTACTAATGTCTTATAATTGCCAAATTTGATTTATATTTGGCAATAACGCAGATGCGAGTAGGTTCTTACCAGTTTCACCACCAGGTGGCTTGTTCGGGACAGATAGCATGGCGGGTATAGTAGAAAATTCCCTTTCACTTAAATTACATCTATTTACGTGGTTCAATTTTTCATACAACCCTAATAGTTATGCAATATGTCCAATAAAAGAAAATGTTATCTGTCCAATACAAGAAAAGATATTTCACTTTTTGTGATTTTGTAACATGGGTTCTATAGTAAATCAACCCGAACTAGAAGTCACATTTTCAAAAAAAAAAAATTCAAATTTTATAAATAATTTTAGAAACCATATTTTAAGATGTACTTTTACATGTTCATGTAGATTTCAAATATGACATCACTTTGAATGAATTTTGAATATTTAATAATTTGAAGTAAATCAAGATTATTTCTACTCGCATCTAGTCTATTGGCAAATTGAATATCACATAAAATGTTCAGCACCTATAGTATCTATTGCAGAGAGTAAAAGGAGATTGTCATTGGCAATGTAGGTTTTGAACAATGCAACAATATTTTATTATCAAATGCATGCACCTATCATGTTATTGGTCCTTTTATTATCTATCAATTTAGTATAAATTGCTCTTATTATTTTAGCCTGGAGATAATAGAATAACATATGTAGTATGTGTCATGACGTGCCGAGTTTATGATGAGTTTTTTATTATTGACTTTACATACAAGAGGACAATCATTGAATGGATCCTCTATAATGTACTTTCAGAGGCTCCTCTCATGAGTGTATACTGTGTAAAGAAATCTTCAACAATCTAACGGCATATTCTAGCCACTTAAACAGTGAACAACATCGCTTGAAGGTTGGAAAAACGTCATCAGGAACTGGCAAAATATACTTTACATCCCCAAAAAGAACAGCAGAGTAAGTTATATTTCATTTGTTTATAATGTCACCACCACAAGTGGTCATATAGCATTATAGTCTCAAACTTTTATTTGGACAGTGTTTGGCATTTTGGCATTTGGCATCTGTAACAAATGGTGACATTTTGCATGCAAATGCCTTTTAGAGACAAGCAAGGGGAGAGGGGGAGATGGTTAATAACCAGTATAGAATAGAATGACTCTTGAGTCTTCCATTTGGGAGGCCATTCCATGGGGAGACCATTAAAGACTAAATATGAACCTTTTGTACATTGTGCATTTTGATCACTCATTATTTCAGGAATGAATTTAAAGTATTTCTCAAATCTCTAGAGCAGATTATTGTTAACAAATGAAACAGTAGCAAGACAAAAGAGATTATTGAAACCACCAGACAAAAATGAACTGAGCATATTCTTGGAATATATGAATTTGCTTTTTGCTTCAATTTCAGCACTATCCCAAAACGGAAATCTCTTGAAAAGAGAAACAGTTTAGAACCCAAGAAATCTCCAGATCTAGAAAGGGATCAAGATCGAAAGCAAGATAGCAAAGAGGAGATGAACTGGCAAGGAAATCAAGGGATGTATCAAAGTGGGAATTATAATGATGGTTTTAATAGGAACAATCAAAGTAGATATGGTGGAAATCAAGGGGGTTTTATGGGAAATAATCAAAGTGGTTGTAGCACAAATATTGACAATAGAAACTTTCAAAATCAATGGGGGCAAAATGATAACTATAATTCTAGCAGAGGGCATAGAAACTATGGAGGATATCATCGTCAAGACTTTGCTTGCAATGATTTCATGTCTGATGACTTCACAAATAATGACAATAGATCTCCCAAAGAATATGGATATAGAGGTCGTGGGCGAGGACACTGGAGAGGAAGGGGTGGTTGGAGAGGCCATGGTGCAGACAATTCATACAGTGATAGATATGAGTCTTACGAGCATCATAGTCGAAAATGGACAAATGACGATTATCGAAAACGTGACAATTATACCCCATCAAAGTGGGGTAGTCATAAACCTGGCTACAGAGATGCTCGGGATGATAAATCTGGGGGTAAAGATTCTTACAGACAGCCAAATAATGACAAACAAGATGAGAAAAAAACAAATGATCCCACAGAAAAATTAAAAGACTTCATAGGTTCGTTCAATAAAAATTCAAGCGAAAAACCACGTTTCGATAGCAAATTTTCTCTTGATAGAAAAGGTACATATAAAAATAGTCGATCAAACTCCCCTGTGAGCAAAAGATCAAGGTCTCCTACAAGGTCAAGATCTCCTAACAGGTACGAGAGACAATCAAAAAATTACAAGACTTATGAAAGGGATGACAAACATTTAAAAGACAAAAAGTCATATTCTGGAGAAAGTACTCCTCATTCTAAAAACAATAGGTCAAGCAGTAGACCCCCATCTAGGGGAGAACCCAGTGGAAGTAGAAGCAGAACCCCAGATCCAAAACAAAGTAGTGAATCTAAACCAATTACGGGATTAACTGATAGTGAAAAAAGCAAGTCACAAGATTTGTTAAATAAATCTCCCCTAGAATCAGCAACGAGACTTCTGAATAGACGTAGCAGCTTTGATCCCAAACTTGATGCTCGTAAACCAGATAAACCACTGCATGGACCTGTATCAAGAGATTCACCAATAATGAGGTCTTTATCAGAACCCCATAGAAGTAAATCCCTGGAGCCCCCTGGGAGAGCCTCTCCACCCAAGAAGACTCAACCACCCACAGTTCAGAATCAGACCCCAGAGAAAGAGGACATCACAGAAAAAGCAAGGAGAATTGTGGAAAGTGCACGCAAGCAAAGAGAGGACGCAAAAATGATTAGAGAGAATAGAGAAAAGGGAAAACAGGAGCTAAGAACAAAAGAACTACAGAGTAAGATACAAAAACTATCTGACAAAGATAATTTACATATAAAAGGTCTCATACCTAATAAGCCTCCAGATGAAGTCACTAAAGCCAGATCAGACACATCAAGTCTCAGAAAAGATATGTCTTCCTCTTCCAATGAAACACTATCTGATCAACTTTCTAAAGATCTAAGAAAAACAGACACAAACCCATCTCAAAAAAGTTTATCCGATTTGGGTAAAGATGCTTCCCTTCCGAGTAGAATTATTAAGGACATGAACAAAATGACTGGTCCGTCAGGCAGCTCTTCAAACAGACCCACAACCTCCTTACTTGGTCTTGTAAACTCTAGAACTAAAAAAGACCAGATAAAAATTTCTAATATTGTCAGACAACATGCCCTTAAAAAGCAACAAAGGCCTAAGATGGTTTTAAAAGAGCCAGAATTTGAGAACCAAAATGTGGAGCGTCTGGATTATAATAACCTACCTGAGGACATTGCTGAGTTAATACGACGTGATCTTGGAAAGAATGAGGTTAGCTCAGATGAAGCGAGTTCCAGGGAAGAAACGACCTTGGGAATCTCCTCTCTTGGGTTAAAAAGGCGACGAACTACATCAGAAACAGTAAGTGAAAGTATATCTCACGTATCTCAAGTATTTCAAGCATTTATTAATCTTTTTTATTAAAAACCTGGTTGTCAAGTTTATTTCCAGTTTTGGCTCTAGATTCTCTTTTATTACTTTTAGTAATTTGAATTCTTCCTGCAATATTTAATCTTCTATAAATTATTTCCTGAATGCCTAATTAAAGAAATCGATTTTTCACTAATTCCATTTTGAAATGTTCAGTTTATTTTATTCTAAATTCTATTAGTTCAAAATATAATTACAAGTAGCGGCTGTACTTTGCAGTATTACCATTAGGGCTGGCACGGAACAGAATAAATGTCTGAACTGTCCGATTTTACCTTAAAAGAAATACTCTGATATTAAAATGCAAAATATGAGTTGAAAAGAGATGAATCTGCAAAGATCAAAGTAATCATGGACTTTGAAACAGAGAAGTTGTAGGATAAATGCAAAAAGCCGTACATACAACATTTCTTTCAAATTTTAAAAACAATAAACGACTTGTTTATGTTATTATTTATTATTTATTTCTCATATCAACCCTTATAAAGGGTATATACTATATAATATAGAGGTTACAAAAAAGGTCAAATCTAACTTTATATTTTAGATTTGACCTTCATGTTCAAGGTCAAAAAGGTCTTTTTTCAACTTTGTTCAAATTGACCAATTTTTTTTCAAAATCATCCACAAGTTATCAGAAGTTCAAATTTGACTTTAGATTTGAGATTTGACCTTCATTGACCTTCTCAAGTCAAAACGGTAAAAAAACTGCTTCAACTTGACCAATTTTTTTTTCAAAATCATCTACAAGTTCTCAATAATATTGTGAGCAACTTGGTGGTGACATTTTGTCATTTTAATGCCTTGTATAAGTATAGTTTTGTTTGAATTCATTAATTTCTCAAATTTCTGTATGTTTGGTCTTCTGCGGTTAGGAAGGTTATTTTTGACTATATGTATTTTCCAGTCTGCGACTACTGAGCAGTTTAGTGCGGGGAAGAGAATAAAGATGGAAGAAATGAAACAAGAAGGTACCTGGATCTTGAATAAAATATTACATTTCTTAAGCTGAATCATACATATGATTATTACTGTCAATCTAGAATCAAGATCAATGGAATAAATGTGACAGACTAAGGGGTCTTCTAAAAAAGATATGCACTAGATACTAGATAATTGTAAAGTTCCCACACACCCTTGTGAACAATACAGTTTTGGAAAAATAGGAATTATGTTAGAATAATTATTAACCATTTATCATGATACAACATAACATAACATTTTCTATATACACTGTAGATGGATAAATAGATTGCATCACTATGTTGGTAGCGCGAGATATACAGCAATTACAATTGAAAAACTACTAAAAGTCACTTGATTCCTCGATTTATTGAATGATATGAAATGGGTTACTAGTATATTAATTAGGGGTACCACGATACGAGAAATTTAATATTGATACGTATCTACGATACTGACCTCGCGATACGAACGATACGATACAATGATACAGCATTAATTGAAGTAAAACTGAACTTTATTCTAATTTTTCAAACTTGTAAAGCCGGAAGCACTTCAGCCAGATTACGTTTATTTCACATCACGACAAAGAAAGGTGTAAAATATGCTAACATAGATTAAAACATCTTAATGACGTGTGGTATTCGGGAACTATCGGGGCAAACGAAGGCGGCGAGCAAGATATGTAACTATGACTGTCTGTCATCTCTAAGCTCTGAATTTTCCCCTTCCTTTGGGTAAGTAAGAAGGGACTTCCAGTCAAAAAACGATATGACCGATATTCATTTTATGTATCGATACAGCTCGTATCGGAGTTGAATTGCTCGAGCACTCGAGCACTCGTGGTACCCCTAATATTAATGTAAAACTCCATTGAAATTGTGACTCAGAAAATTTAAAAGCCTTGGAAATTTTATGAAATGAAACAACTGTGTAAATCTTCCATCTACTTAACAAATGTGATTACATGAGTACCTTGCTTTCAGGTACAAAGGCACCTTCACTTGATGACAACACGAGTCTGGGAGAATCCCAAGGCTTCGATATAAAATCTTCTATCGATAGTAATCAAAACTCAACTATTCAACTGGAAGATAGCCTTACACATAGTGAAACATCAAAAACACAATCTGAATTATCTAAAACACCAAGAATAGGTAGTATGGATATTGAGGCTAAGAAAGTGACTCATTCTGATAAAGTAAATTATTCTGAAAGCCTCCTCACCCTCCAGTCTCATAACCACACTGAAAAGCCCCTATTCAATGCCATCCATCAACCCAAAAATGTAGAATTCAAAAACCTCCTTTCTGGAAATGTCCTATCCCAAGATCTCCATTCTAAGAATATCCCATCTGACACCCAATCAGAGAGTCTTGATTCCAAAGATGTTTACTCTGAAAGCTCAAATATTCAATGTGGCAATGCCAAAAAAGTCCAAGAGGAATCATGTAAAACTATAGACGATAAGTTAGATGAGTTGGATGATAACATCAGTTTAACAATTGACTATGTGATTAACAAATACAAAAAGATATCTGAAGAACAAAAGGTGAATGCAACAGCCGTTAATAAAGTCACTTCTTCTACAAATGACGATCTCTCATTATTTGACTTCGATAAATCTAGTCATAGTATTGACACAGCTCAACACATGAAGAATAAATTGAATTTGACACCAGGTGAAACCAAGGCCAGAACTTCAGATAAGAATATGTCTTCAACTTATGAAAGTGTGTCTAGTAAACCCATAAGGAAAAGACAATTATCTGGGTCATTAGAGAAAAGGTCTGACAGAATGCAATCTGAACATTCTGACACTTCAGAAATATCTAGGCCTGTCAGAAGAAATAGTACAGAGAGAACAGAAGGTAATGTTAGAGATAGAGACAATATAAGAGACCATAGACCTAACAGTGTGGAGAATTTACTCATGAACAAATTATTTGAAAAAGGCGTGATTTCACAAAATGACTCCAATTCAGACACTCATAGCATGGTCTATAATGCGCCACAACGACATGAGAAACCGTCTCATGCATCATCACCTCTGAATCAGTCATTTGAGACTGAAGCTGCCAAGCCCATTGTGGATACAAAATTAGCATTTTCCCCTGCAAGCCAGGCTAGTGAGACCAGCACAGTGTCGACAGTTTTAGAGATTAGTTTACAAGAGGAAGAGGTCAGACAAGAATTAATTGTGGTCGGGGACAGGATATCACGTTTAGTGGCAATTTTGGAGAAGACAAAACATGATCTTAGACAGGCAGAATTACGGAAATGCCAGGTATGTGTAAACAGTGTGTAAATCAAATATGTAACATCTGAAGTTTCAACTGAGGCAGCATTGAATCAACTTTGTTGTTTTATATAGAAAACTTATCAAATGCATTATGAATTTTCCATCTTTCTCTCGAATGGAAGATTTTAGATTTTTGTATTTTGTGTAATTTCAAGATGACAAAATGTTAAGTTCAATACTACATGCAATTTCAAGATGCATTTTTGATTTTATAGTTACAGCAGAGGGAAATCAAGCTAAGGGAAAAAAGGATAAATATCTTACAAGGTAAGTCATTTTAATAAAATACTTGAGTAATTATCTATTTTTGTCATTTAACTGTAAAAGTAGCTTAAAACTATTCACTGTTCTCAATTTATTGTGATTTATTTAAAGGTCCATTGTTGTTGGAGTGTGCATTTATGCATGCATGCGTTATGCATGTGTTTGTTTTCTACTTTTTTGACCAAGTTAATCATAAATGCTGCGACCTCATATTTTGAAAAAATATTATAGTTTTATTGAAAAGGTCAATCATAATTATTGTTGAAGCCCTGGTGTTGAAGATGTTCTCAGCTCCTATTCAGAGGTAGCTGGTGACAAATTTGATGACATTTCTAGCAAAATGTACATGCCCTTTTTCACAAACACACCTGCTAGCTGTTATTGAATTTGCCACCAATGCCTTAAAGAGATTCAATAAAATTCAAAGTGTTTACATTCACATTTACATTCTGATTTGAAAAATGAGTGAAGCAAGCAGCCACCTGGAGATATCACAAGCGTAGAGAGCGCTGATTTTTTAGACTTGAAAAATTGCACCCAGTTGAAATTTTTTTGAGAGAACACTGATATGGAATGATTGGAATAAAACTTTACTTCTTGCATTTTCAGGTGCTGTTAAAACATCATCAATTTCCTCAGAAAATATTAAGTCAGAGAAATCTGCCAACACAGTTGTGTGTTCAACTGCAAGGAGCAGTGCTACATCCCTCTTTCAGGGAAATGGGATTCATCTAGATCCTAACTCAACCCTGGATCTATCTGTAGTCAAATCTGAACCTCCCTCTCCTACTGCTGTTAATGCCTTCGAGTTAACTAGAGATGAATCCATCATGTCTGTGGATCAGAGTGCCTTGATCGATCAGTCTTGCCTATCAACTGGTAGTGAGCTCCCTCTAGGGATGAGTGCCCATCATCCCAGCTTACAGCCAGTTGACAATCAGCTTGACACAAATGTAAACAAACCAGAGTCTCTTTTATCCAGAGTCCATCGGATTTCCTCGAGCTCTAGGACCTCAAATGACTCCGAAGGGTATAATCTGCAGTATGTTGGCACCCTGGAGGGCAAACATAAAATAGTGAAAAAACTTGCGGTTAATTTAGCTGATTTGAATCACTCTCCATACATGTTTGTGGATGAGAAAGAACTGAGTGAAGCTGAGGTGGAGCAGAATATAACTGATACCTCCATTGAAACTGTGGATACTAGTACTATAGGTACATTTAGAGGCTCCATAGGGGGTGAATCTCTTGGGGCAGTTATTGCTAAAAAAGCCAGGTCAAATAGTGATGCATTCAAGAGACCTACCACCCCAGTGGAACCCCAGCAGGACCCTGATTCTAGTATACCCTCAATTGACATTCATAAGCCAAACAAAAATGCATCAAGCCCTAATGCATCCATGACTAGCCAATCAACACTTAATGTGAAAAAGAAAAAGTCCTCACAATTTTACCCAGAACCTGGGTCAAACAAAAAGAAACAATTAAAAAAGACTAAAGATCGTAAATCATCAAAAGCAGAAGTTTTAGATTCAAGCTCAGACAGTATTAACATTGATAAAAGCAAGAAGAAGCGAAAAAGAAGTAGCAAAAAGAGTGATAAGTCTAAATCCCCTGACAGTACTCAATTTGATGATACAAATGAAGATGGTGCCCTCTTTATTGACACAAGCCCTGAAAAAGCTAACAAGCCTACCTCATCTCCTAAAAAGAAAAGGTTGGTTTTTATAGCATTTAATGTGGTTTCAAATCAAAATATCTGGAATTATTAGAAGTAATAAAAAGAGAATGTATTTTCTGAAATATAATCCAGACACTATATCCATTTCATATGTCTCTTGAAAGCCAATGTTAAATGTTGGACTAATGAATATTGTATGAAACTGCAGTACTGAAATGTTTTTAATGCAAGTTTGGAATCTGATTTTTTAAAACATGGTGCCCAACTTGAAAATGCAAGAACGACACATTATCTTTCGGCAATACATGTGGTGGCCATTTTGAGACATGATTACTGTCAGTTTTGTCTGACACTCATTAGATGTTCAATGGGATTTGCTATGCCTTGGTGTTGCTGTTACCATTATTTTTAATCATTGTTTTTTTTAAATGTAACCTCTTGTGATTCCCTGTTATTAAAAACTGCAATATTTCACTTAAGGGGAAGGAAGTCTACCAAGGAAGATACCCCATCCCAAGTGACAACATCCTATGAGCTGGAACTGACTGAGGGCATCTATGAAGGTCACCATAAACCTGTCCTGGGTATACAGGTGTATAAGGATAGTTTATACACTTGCTCCCAAGATTGTACAGCCAGACGTTATGATCTCAAGGTATGATTCAGCCAGCCACTGCTATAACTGTATAAGACTGTATTTGAAAATATTGTAGAATATAATTTCTTGTTATGTTGTCAGTGAGGCATTATAACTCATTGTTATCACTAGTATTTGAATGTCAGATGTTATTTCAACTTATAGCATTGGTATTTGAAGTACAAGTCTGATGCAAAAATAAGTGACAAACAAGAAAGCCAAATTATTATTGATGAGAGGATTTCAAGACTTTTTTGTGTCATATAATAATTTTAACAGTTTTAAACGTAAAATGGACATCATTGTTGCAAAGAATTAGGACTATAAATAGTTCTATAGACAGGCATATTCTGAAGGGAGGCAGAGGGATTCTCGAAAGTATCATTATTATCATGTTATTAGAACTAATTGGTCCTCAAATAGAGGAATATGGGTCATTTCAGTTGAAAGAGGACAATGTTTGATATGAAATGAAAAATAAAGTTAAAAGGAAAATATTCAATTTTGCAGACATTTGAGCTACTTAGAGAGTACACTGGTCACAAGTCAACAGTGCATTGCCTTGTGGTTCTTGAGATGGCCAACCGGCTTAGTAAACCTGTTGATATGCTCTACACAGGAGCATTTGACAAGTACCTCATTGGCTACAATGTGGAGGTGAGCATTGTTCTTTCATCATGTAATAAGTAGGAAATACTCTAAAAACTCATTACTTATATACTATCCACCCATTGACATCATTTAGATCTTGCATAGTTTCTACACAAAGACCATTACATGTAAGTGCTGACTGTTGACAATAATTAAAGCAAGAAATCAGTGAATATTTCAGCTTGATTTGTGTGGACCATAACACAATATTATATGACCTGTGTAAAATTTCAAAGTAAAATGACTTATGCGACTGTTGAAAATGCCCCCTTATTTGTAAATATGTTTTCTCTCAGATCTACATTGATACAATATAAAACATTTCTGTTTTTATGGAAACCCAGCTATTGTTCGCATCTGCCAATTGCATATCATCTACTGTTTTTTCAATGTGGTTTATTTTAGCCTTTATGTTTTCAACTGGTCATTATTTTAGACTGGAGACATGGTGAGCAAGTTTGGCTTTCAATCACGCATCCACTGTATGACTCAAGCCTGGGGGAAACTCTATATAGGACTAGGAGATGGATTTGTAGTGGACTTCAGCTTGAAGGTATGGATGTATATTTGTTAGAACGTAAATCTTTATATGAGAAATTGATTGGTTAGAGAGAGATCAGTAATATCAATTATTATTACTAGCGTATTTATAAATCCCTGATGTTTATAACTTATAAATGTGTGTACTACCTCATCATTCGTTACGCAGAACTATCCATTTATAAGGAGCCATCGCTTATAAAACATTGTTTATATGTACTGTAAGTAAATATTTATCTCGTTTAGACAAAGTTATTGCAAGAGAATTATAGTGATGTTTGGTATGAAGTCATATTACTATCCAATCCACCTTATAATAAAAAGGAATTTGGAAGAGAAAAAATTATTTTTGGTGAAAAGAACATCAGAATTGATCAATGATATATACATTTCTATATGTATAAGAACATATTTTTGTGAAATGCCAAATTTCAGTTCACTTATAACAAAGAGCTATATGCATAAATATAAATTGTGTTTTCTTTTATGTATGAAATCTCTCTATTAACTCAGTTTATATACTCAATTCTGATTGATCAAAGAGTGGTCAATATTAAAATGGCGGTCACGCTCTTTTGTCTTAGCATTTCTAGCAAGTCAGACCACTTGAGATTCTTGGAAGTGTAATCTAGAGCTGATTAGTTTTTGGACATGGATAAATTTTAAAGTATTACCTCTGGCAATACACTTCAGTTATGCCCATGTCAGCTGACATCAAGAACTTGAAATGTCATGCAACCAACCAGGATGCAACAATCATGAAATAACTTACTGCTTCAAATAATATGTACATACTGTTCGTATTAATTTTCATTCATTGGCAAAGTAAGTTCTACATATGCTTTAGAGGCATCCTTCCAGAAGCAAGGAATTATCTGTTGCATATACATATAAATGTACAAGTCATACACATATATGTATATACTTGATGTACTTGTACGATGTAAACCTCGGTTATTTTAGTTATTTGACATTATAAGGAATGACATCAGCAAAAATAATTCTGAAATTAAACAATAATTTAAAAAAGCTGGTCTCAGTTTCTCATTCTTCTTCTTTTGCTTATCTTTTTTAGCTCACATGGTGAGCTTTTGCAATCGCTCACTTGTTATTATTTACTATTTATAGATGGCATAATGTTTCTCAGAACATGTTTATACAAGGTTATTTTTGTATTGCTTTCATACTGTGAAATTAAACATTTCTGTAATTGGAACCTCATGAGGGTTCTTCAAAGTACTCTGAGTCTGACCCATGGATTGATTTTACAGTCACAGGTTTTACCAATTAATGTAAATGTTTGTTTCAGACATCAAAAACCAATGAGTCATATAAGGTGTCCAATACGAAGATCAGCTGTATCGCAACTGCCAAGGAAGGCTATACCAAACTATTGATTGTTGGAGCATTTGATTGCTTCATCTCCATCAGGGATGCTAGTTCATGGCTGCCATTGAGGACTTTAGAGGGACACAGCAAGACTCCATATTCCATGGTGGTGAGTTCAGTACATCTACTTCAACTTGTCTCATTGATTTATTTTGTCAGTTATTTGTATAGTCTATAATAATCATGCATGCATGCATATGTCCTTATATTGCATTTACCGGTTGGAGCATATAAGATGAATTATTAGTCCCAGACCAGTGTTTTTCCAAAGCGTCGGACCATCGGATAAACGAGTTATTTCTGACGAGTTATTTCAACCAGCCAGTCCACGAGACCGTCCATGTCCGATGGCTAAGATATGCCCGAATTCTTACCTCAAACATTGGTCTGATCTATGAACTTCATTTGTTCAAGATTGTCTCATCATTGAACTCTTGAAAACTGACAAAATTTTTAAAAAGTTTCAAATCTGCAAACAAGGATAAATTTCGTAGCATTATTTATCACCTATTTTGAAAAACTGTCTTCTTGTTGGTCGAAATGAATTGAGGGTAGTAACCTAATGGAAAAAATATTTTGTCCGTTGTAAAATTTCGGATTATCAGAAGCACATTATGAACCAGGAATTCTAACACGAGCCATTCATGTCTGTCAACTATCATATTGAATGAATAGAATAAAGTGAGAAATTACCCTGGAAATTGCATGGGAATTTAATTAATTGAATGAGTACACTATATGTGATTAAAGCTGGACTACGCTCCGAAACGCAATCTTGGGTTGTTTTGGGGGTGAACTTTATCATTTTGAGCTTAATGAAAGATTATAGTCCGGTGGCCAAGAAGGAAGGGGTCGTTTTAGGGTATAAAGTTTTTTTCTTTGCATATTCTGATAGTACTTGACATTCTTAAGTAAATTAAACAATCTGCAAAATTTTATAGGTTGAGCATTTTTTTCTGCTGACTCAGCAAATTTTTTACTTTATTTTTCAATTATTCTAATTTATCTCAATGAAAAATATATTGTGAGGTTATATTAAGCACTTATTTAACACAGACCTCTTCAAAACTCGACAAATGCATAAAATTATAATGTCTCAAAAAGTGCTGAGTCATCATTTTTTCTAATAATTGTTTTTTTGCAGATTTATATCGATAATCTTAGAAAATCCAAGTTTTAAGATCAATATTTCACAAACTAATGCATTTGTAGGCAAAGGCAAATTGCTTTTAATTGGTTATTATCCCAGACATAGAGTGAAGTCCTCCACCCATTCGTCTGTTATCAAGATGGCCACCACTTTAAAAATGACGGGACTATTTCGCGAAAATATTAAGTCTTTATTTTTAAACCAAAGTACTGAATATTTTTTTTTAATTTTGGTAGTATATTAAAAAAAATCCATCTTTTCCACATATATTCTATGTTTTTCACCCTGCCCCCCCCCCCCCCCCCGGGCTGAGTATAGGAGGGAGGGGGTGGGGAAAAAGAAATTTTCATTAATTTTGAGATCTTTCTGAAGTGTAGCTTTATTATACTCAAATGAAAGGCAATTTAGAGTGGATTGCAAATATTGTATAGGATTACACAATAATTTCCTGATCCATTCAAAGTATGTCTATATGGCCGAGAGGGCTTGAGCGCCAGCACGTTCAAACTAGGCAATTAAGTGCTGTAACCACGAGTTTGAGACTTGTGTGCTTTTTGTGTTTATTCATTTATACTCAGATTTCTTCAAAGTAAGGCTATATTATACTATATTTAAAAAATATAGACTGAAGAGCAGGTGTTATATCGACGATTACACCATGCAGGGCTAGGTACAAATGTTTTATGTACCCCGAACGACTGAAGGGAGTGAAGTGTTCGAAAGCTTTTGTACCTAGCTCTATCATATGGGGTGTACGTATCCTAGCTTATTAGATATGGCATTGCATGCTCTAAATATTTAGATTTTAAGTCAAGACACAATACTTTAGTGATTAAACTGTTAGGTCAAGGTTATACTTGTAAAAAGTTTAAGAAATACTTTCTGGTCTTTGCTGAAAAATACAAGTCATTAATTTCGAAGTTTCAAGTTTTACCACTTGAGATGCTGAAGGATGTAGGAATTGTTTAAGAAATTGGCGCTGAACTCACAATTTTCACTTGGCACCTTTTGAGGTGGATCCCAGCACTGGCATTAATGGTTGAGAAATAGGGATCGAAACCACCCATAGTTCTCTCCTGATGACCATTGTGAATTATTGTGTTTTATGGATTATGGCGATGGCTTTTGCGAATGGATGTTGACCCTTTGAAACGCCTATGGACTTGGAGACTGGATTTTATCTATCCCACATCATTTGAGACTGAATGCTCTATCTTATATGAGTACTTGTATCTACAACTATTTTTGATGTTATAATGAGTATTGGATATCAATTTCTAATTTTTTCTTCAACATGTATTGTAATGACTTCAGTATGAATGAAATGTCCCTTGGTGTTCTAGTCTTGGATTGTGATATTGGTTCTTGAATGGCGGGGGAAAGACATTGTTTATTTTCATGTTAGATCATGGTTTTGGGATATATGGGGTTTGTTTTTCTTGACTGGTATGCACTTAGAGTTTGCTTTTTCTTGCTAAGTTCCATTACAACTTTTGGTCCTTTCCCTTTGGCACTCGTGCTTAGATATCTAAGGGGTGTATTTGTCGATATTACACATTATTCGTATTACCAGGGGTAGTGTTGAGGAATATACCCCAGGTGAAATTCTGATATATCTGTAATGTATGCCTTTTAATATCTGTCAATTTGATAAAGGGTAGAGTAGATGGTAAATAATCACATCATGCCATATACAGATTCATGAATATATTGTAGTGTTCGTTGGGATTTGCTACTCCGTGGAGTTGTCGTTTTCTAGTTAGATAACTATTACATAATCAACACTGTCGTTGTACTGCTATACAGTCATTTTCTCCTGAAGCGCGCCATCCAGCCATCCACATTTATGGGCTTCAAGACTTCTGATGAGACACACTGTATGTCTTCTGGTAAAGCTCCTAAGTAATAATTCTGTACTTTTTCTCAACTAAATTGTGTTGATTCAAGGGCGGATGGATTGGGACAATCTGCATATTTCAAGTTTTCCAATGAGCCCCCTTGAAATTTCTGCAATCTGCAAATGCCTTAATTGTTGGGGGTAGGGTTCGAACTCCAGTGCTGTTGTAGATTGTTTTAAGCGCTTTATATCCATCACTGCCCTCCCAGGTGATTTTCGCTGCATGGTGAACTGATCCTGCAACTGATGGTTGTGGTTATGGTGCACAAGAAGAATACACTATATATATCATATGATCATATTTATGATATTATATCACACTCAATTTCTGCACACCAGCTTGGTATTTACTTAACACTTGGAGGATGCTTACATTCTGTGCATTCTGATACTCATAATTTCTGTTTCACCTGGAACAGGGCTGAGAGGTAATAAGATGTCATGGTTTATCATGACGCATTCCGTGGTGGACAGGTTGTCAGCTCAGACTGATGAGGAATCTGACAATCATAATAACTTGGTTCATTCCACCAAGTTGGTTGAATATACTCTAGTCACACCTAATGCTATTGCTATTTTATAGAGTTGCTGATCTATGTTAAAATTGTATGTTCCATGCCATATTCATTTGTAAGATGTTTAGCTTTAATCATCATGGTCATCACTGTGCTAGGGTCGAATGGTTTCATGTCAGCCAATAGCTAGTACTTTGTTAAGGTGGCAGGCTTAACTGATTTCTCTTTCATTGTAGTCAATCTGGTAAAGTATCCTCCATACTTGGGGATTTAATAGCTCAATATTCTTTTTAGTTGTACTGCCAATATCACTGTACCAATGTATGGGTTGACTTCCATTCATTCCAAAAGGACATGTTTGCTCCAAAATTGTTTAAAATTATCTGTATCAATCTAGATACAACAGCAGAAGCCTTGAACTCCAGCAGTATAGTCCCAAGCGATATTTGTAGAGGTAAATAATTGTTGATAACTAAGTTGGTGATTCAGTAATCTCTTAGAGGGGAAAGATCACAATTGTTATTTTTCACACCTCTATGAAAATGGAATGTTAGTATAGTCACATTTTCGTTTGGATGACATTTTTTGACAAATTAGTTTAAAAAGCATCATATTTTGTATCACATGATGACTTTATAAATTGAGGTACATTGAATATAATTGCATGTGCTTCTATCAAAATATGTACTATAGGTATTATCTTTTTTTAACAAAGTTTTATTTATTGTAATACTATGTAATCAATCTCAAACTAGATATCAGCAACTCGCACAGATATTAAGACATACATACATTAGAGATATATAAGAAGCTTCACAGATTTAAGCATATGAGTGACCATTAAGGGGTTTCAAAGGTATAAATCATCAAGACAATACTATTTGAAATCTAATATAGTATCATGTAACACTACTTTGAAAAGATCTTTAAGTAATACAGAATTCCTGCTCTATGCAGCCATTTTGAATCTTAAGGCATGAATTAGGAAAAACAATACCATAACAGTAACCTGCTCTCACATTCCTTCAAATTGAGTATAAAATACGCATACTTTGAAGATCACAAAATTATTGCGAAATCCCACACTAGGTGGCCATTTTGAATTTCAGGAGGCCCGAATCAGAAAAATGATAAATATTTGCAATCTACTCTTAATTACCTTTCATTTGAGTATAATAAAGCTATACTTCAGAAAGATCTCAAAATTCCTGTTTCCCGACCCCTCCCCCCATTCACGGCCCCTGGGGGTCAGGCTGAAAACATGCAATGTATGTTAAATTAAACCTTTGTTCTCTCTATCTCTCCAAAACACATATTTCTCAGTGGTCTAATAATTTTTAATGACTGTTAACATGTTATAACTTTCAAAGTGCCACGCCCCCTTTGAAATTAATTACATAATTATATGGTGCGATTAAAAAAAATGCTCAACATATATGATTTTGCAGATTATTTCATTTTAAAGAATACATGTGTAGCAATAGAAAAATGCACAGAAAAAAACTTTATACCTTAAAACGACCTTTAGCCTGTCAGAGGTATTTGGCAACCGGACTATTATAGAATGATGAACAAATGGGGCAAATCTTGTGTAAAAATACTTACGATAAATGTGTCATTTCAAAGATTTTTCATTGAATTTGCTTCGATCGGTGCCGGCGATATGATTTTGGAAAGGTTTCTAAATGAAGAACGTGACGTCACTTCCGAATCATAGCATTCAAAATAAGTAGCGTTTAATTACTTCCTCCTTTCATAATAATACCGTTGTGTAGCGGGTAGAATCCTCGCTGAGCACGCGAGAGGCCCGGGTTCGAATCCCGCACTAGCCTTTTTATTTTTTTAACTAAATGATAGTTCTTTGATATTACGCAGAAAAAAACAATTTTTATTTACATAAACTTTATATTAGAGCTTGAAAATGTAAAAACAATATATGTCAACATATTGCGTTTTGGAGCGATGTGCAGGTATGGTAGTATAAACAATCCCAGGTGAAGATACAAAACTGAATTTATTTTTGTCTAGTGTAGTCAAAGTAAGTTCCAGTTTCGGTATTTATATTTTTTTCTATTTTTTTTATTTCTTTTGGAACTGTTGGTAAAGTTGGTCAATTTTCAATTTTCAAAATATGGTACTGGTACTGAACCAGGTGAAGATGAGAATAATAACAGGGCTACAAAAAACGAGACATGACAAGGAATGTAAAAATAGGTCTAGTAGGCCTTTTAGTCTAGAGCTATTCTTTAATATTTTAAGGACTGGTTAGTTTTCATTCGGACCGATGATATAATAGAAGTTGCAGGTACAGGTGACCCATGATGCTTAGCCAGGACTGGTTGAAATTATGGTTTTGCTGGTCCATTGGTCCTCTGATTTATATTCGCTTAGTACAAACACTGTCCCAGACCACAATAAAATGATACAAAAATAGCCTCAGAGTAGTAAGAACTTTTAACTGCTTTTTTGATAGATTTTGACAGAATTTTGGCTGTGTTAACTTGTAAACTCATTGTGTACATTAATGTATTGTGATTAGTGATTCTAGCTGAAAAAGGAATGAAGGATATGCTACTCAGATTGAAGCCAATCTCATCTCACCGTGGGCATCTGATATCTAAGAAATACTTAGGGTTGTTATTTTGAATATATCTCTGCCCCCTCCCTCAATTATCACAAGTTGAACATGTGTATTTGATTTGCATTCTTCATTTTTTGTGTTTCCAGGCCTTGGGGGATTATCTCTATAGTGGTTCAGCAGACAACACAGTGAGGGTCTGGAATATATCAGTAAGTAGATAGGTCAATGCCATTCAAGAGTTTGAGTTCACTCTTTGAGTAGAGACTCGACTGTGATCTAGTTCATGCAGATCCATCTACAGATCTACCTTGATAGACCTTTTTAGCTCATTATCCCAACAAATGAAGCTCGTAAGGGATATAGTAAAGCCCTCCGTCCATCCGTCCGCCATTCATCAGTCAGTCAGTCCATCTGTCCGTCCCCTTTAAAGTATGGCTATATTATACTCAAATTAATGGAAGTTTTATGGTAGATCATTACTATGGTATTGTCAGGCCCGTAGCCAGGGGGGGTTCGCAGGGTTCGGGCGAACCCCCCCCTGGCCAAAAATTCTTTCAAAATCATGCAGTTTTTGACCATTTTGAGCACTTCTCAAGTGATTTTAGCCTAATTTGGGACAAAATTGTCAAATGTGAACCCCCCCTGGAAATTTTTGAAAATTGAACCCCCCCTTGGCAAATCCTGGCTACGGGCCTGTATTGTCTTTCTGATTTGTGCCTCAGAAAAGTTCAAAATGGCTGCAAACAGGAATTTGAGTTAATTTTGAGATCTTTCTGAAGTTTATTATACTCAAATGAAATGCAATTTAGAGTAGATTGCAAATATTATATTGGTTTTGTAGATTATATTGGTTTTGTAGCCTTATGTGGAATTTCGCAATAATTTTCTGATCTCTTCAAAGTATGGCTATATTATTCTCAAATTGAAGGAAATTTAGGGCAGATCACTATTTTGGTATTTTTTCCTGATTTGTGCCTCAGGAAATTCAAATTGTCTTATTTGTGCCTTTAAAACTCTTAAATGGTCATCCAAATGCTTTTAAAATTGGTAGAAATTCTGATGTATCTCTAATGTTTCCAATGTTTATATTTTTTGTGACAAATACAGATTCATATATGTTATAGTGTTCATTGGGATTTGCTACTCCGTGGAGTTGCCATTTTCTAGTTTTGATTGCTCTTCCATTTGATAGTGGAGTCCTCCCAATGGGGCATAATTTTTTAGTGCAGCCTTGAAATATCCAAGGGTTCTCTTGACAATGACTGTACTTGTGTCTGGTTGTTCCTAGGCAAGCTTATTTGTGAGTAAGATGGTGGAAGGTCAAATTGGTTCATTTCTGATATTAATGATATCCTGTTCTGTTCTTGTGTTACCCCCGACTGTATCGTTGCTATTTGTGTCTCTAAGGGGTCTGTTGGTAAATATGGTTGTATGTTATGTGTTTCTATGGGGTCTGCTGAATTGGAAGTAGACCCATCCATGTTCTCTGTTGGCAAATCTGGGGATATTGTTTGTGATGTTGTTGGGTAGATTTGTGAATATGATGGCAGTAGTCCAAGTCTGTCTGTAGAATGGTATGATGGTGCAGCTGGCAATCTTATATCATTCACTTGCTGTGGTATAGGTAACATTGATATATCTGATGTTTGCGTGTCTGCAGTTCCATCATCTTCATTAGAGTTTGTGGGAGCTTGAGATTTGCAACAAACATGTTCTTTTGTTAGTAGCCATGTGTTGACATATATGAATATATTTCCTATGGCGCCACAAATTGCAGTTCCAATGTTTAAGCGAATGTTCTTGATCAGTTTAGCTAGCTTGTCTTTGTCTTCATCTGAAAGTACCATTGCAAGGCGTGACGTGATATATTGCTTTTAGATATCAATCTCTGCTTTCATCTAAAAACTTTGTTGCAGAATTTATCCAAATATAAAAAATTATATATGCTAGTCTTCAAAAACTTTTTTGTGACTTTTCCACATCAATATCACATAGGCCTATTATGTCACCACCAAAAGTGGTGACATATTGTTATGGTCTCCGTTTTTTTGCGACGGCGGTTGGCGTCCGGCAGTTGGAGGTTGGCGTCCGGCGTCTGTAACAATTTCTTACAACTTCCTATAACTTAACAATTACTGTTTAGACTGACTTCAATTTTTTCTAAATCATCTACATGTTCTCAGAAGCTCAAATCTGACTTTAGATTTGACATTTGACCTTCAATGACCTTCTCAAGGTCAAAAAGGTCTTTTTTCAACTTGCTTCACATTGACTAAATTTTTTTTCAAAATCATCTACATGTTCTCAGAAATTCAAATCTGACTTTAGATTTGACATTTGACCTTCAAATCTGACTTTAGATTTGACATTTGACCTTCAATGACCTTCTCAAGGTCAAAAAAGGTCAAAAAGGTCTGTTTTCAACTTGCTTCAAATTGACTAAATTTTTTTTTCAAAATCATCTACGTGTTCTCAGAAATTCAAATCTGACTTAAGATTTGACTTAAGATTTGACACTTGACCTTCAATGACCTTCTCAAGGTCAAAAAAGGTCAAAAAGGTCTGTTTTCAACTTGCTTCAAATTGACTAAATTTTTTTTTCAAAATCATCTAAGTGTTCTCAGAAATTCAAATCTGACTTAAGATTTGACTTAAGATTTGACATTTGACCTTCAATGACCTTCTCAAGGTCAAAAAAGGTCAAAAAGGTCTGTTTTCAACTTGCTTCAAATTGACTAAATTTTTTTTTCAAAATCATCTACGTGTTCTCAGAAATTCAAATCTGACTTAAGATTTGACTTAAGATTTGACATTTGACCTTCAATGACCTTCCCAAGGTCAAAAAAGGTCAAAAAGGTCTGTTTTCAACTTGCTTCAAATTGACTAAATTTTTTTTTCAAAATCATCTAAGTGTTCTCAGAAATTCAAATCTGACTTTAGATTTGACTTAAGATTTGACATTTGACCTTCAATGACCTTCTCAAAGTCAAAAAAGGTCAAAAAGGTCTTTTTTCAACTTGCTTCAAATTGACTAAATTTTTTTTTCAAAATCATCTACATGTTCTCAGAAATTCAAATCTGACTTTAGATTTGACATTTGACCTTCAATGACCTTCTCAAGGTCAAAAAAGATCAAAAAGGTCTTTTTTCAACTTGCTTCAAATTGACTAATTTTTTTTTTCAAAATCATCTACATGTTCTCAGAAATTCAAATCTGACTTTAGATTTGACATTTGACCTTTAATGACCTTCTCAAGGTCAAAAAAGGTCAAAAAGGTCTGTTTCTAACTTGCTTCAAATTGACCAAATTTTTTTTTCAAAATCATCTACATCTTTTCAGAAGTTCAAATTTGACTTTACAAGTTCTCAGAAATTCAAATCTGACTCATAATATTGTGAGCAACTAGGTGGTGACATTTTGTCATGTTAATGCCTTGTATAACATTGCAGCCATGTCTTACATGCCCAGATACCTACATGAACATGCAATAACTTGGCAAAATATCAAAATTGTAATTAGCAGTAATAAGACATGTAAGACATATAGTAAATTCTGAATATCTTAGTATGTACTATTCAGAATTTGGTCCGTATCTTTTGAAGTTATTAATGCAACATTTTAAATTCATGAATCAGGCCATAAGCTTAGTAAATTCATGTGCAGAAAAGATGTAAATGAAAAGTGTACAATACTTTTTTCTAAAAACACTCTTAC
Organism: Owenia fusiformis; assembly: GCA_903813345.2. NCBI lineage: Eukaryota > Metazoa > Annelida > Polychaeta > Sabellida > Oweniidae > Owenia > Owenia fusiformis. Next base: position 23,161,659 of record CAIIXF020000008.1, on the reverse strand, counting down.
CTTTTTCTAGGTTCTCGTACTTTTCAATAAGACTAGTCAGACTGATAGCAATATGTAGAACCCACAGCAAAGTTGATAATATTGTACCAAATATTACATGCATGATCAGTATGCATGAAGAACTGTATTTTCCTTTATATATCAGAACAAGTCTTGGTATGCTGAGCATCATTAAGAATATTCCACAAACCATGTCATACATATCTGGCACTGGATAGACTTTTAATTTCTTGTTTGAGTCCATTGAGTCATTTGAGAAGCAATAATTTGCACAATTTGCATTTTCATCATAGAATTCTATGCCTTGAATACATATAATAGCTAGTCCACATAGAAAGCATGAAATGCTGATTGAAAAATAAACAGTTTTATTTGGTCCTCTTTGTCTTCTCATTGTAAATTGTATGTGAGAATGTGGCTCTCCCAAATACACCAGTTCCATTTGTTAGCATTTGGCATACTGTAACCCTTGTTGTTTTACAAATTAAGAAAATAATTTTGTTAGCAATACTGTTCTTTTTATTAGCATAAACCTCTGTAGTATGATCATATCACAGAGTCAGATTTAAGAATAATAAAAACATTAATAATAATTACAGTGTTGCAAAATAACAGATTTTGATGGATATGAAAAATATTATATTGATATAAAATGTATGTTTACAGTAAGTACTTGTACATTATATTTTATGTTGCTCTTTATGTCAAGTTTTGAAAGAAAAGCTGTATCAATTGATGTGAAGCCTTGTTTACTATCATTTAAATGGACCATAATAGGTGTAGGCAAACAACACACAGAAAAAGAATTTAAGGTATTTTTGTCTTAAAATACAGTGTATGGCTCTATGGCATTGTTAATTGTAGTGTATGTAATATTTACATAAAAGGGCTGTCCATATATTTTTATGAAAGTACTCTGAGGGATATGACAGCAAAATAATATTTATTCATATTACATGTGTATCTGGAAAATCTCCCTCCTTTTGTAAAAGGGGGTTATTACGAAATGTTTTAAGGACAGGGTGCATGTTGGGAAATTTTCTGCATTCCTCAATTGAGTCACATGTTATTTTTCAAACAAGAATAACTCCTTCCCCACATTGTCTACATCTTCCAAGTTTGCACAAATAGTGCACTTATGTGCCTAGAAAAGCCTTGTGAGAAGGTTTGTTTTGTAAAATGTATAAAAAATGAGAAAATTCAGTGAAAAATATTTCTGAAAATTTTCTAATTTTTTTCACTGAATTTTCTTGTTTTTTATACACTTTATCAAAACATTCTTCTCACAAGTCTTTTCTAGGCACATAAGTGTACTCTTTGTGCAAAACTGGAAGATATAGACAATGTGGGGAAGGAGTGATTCTTGTTAGAAAAATAACATGTGACTCAATTGAGGAATGCAGAAAATTTCCGATCATGCACCCTGACCTTAAGGGTATATGATTGGTTAATAAAAGTATTTCACAATTATATATTTTTTCTTGCCGGTGTAGCAGAATGCACTCCGTGATGCTATATATGTTTAATATTATACTCTTATGATCCTGGAAATACATGTTTACTTTATAAAAATTCATTTTATTATAATTATTCATTAGAGTGACAAGAATACAGCATGCAGACCTTATATTGACTCTGATGTTGAAATAACAAAATCTAAAAGGTTGTTTACTAGGTAGCTATATTGGCACATTGCCACAGATGCATTCACCATGGGACACCATCCCTTATAATACTAAAATGTGTCGTAAAACAAACTTTTAGTAGATAAAATACCTTTGGCGAAATAAAAAAAAATTATTTAAGGTCATATGGAAATTCTCTTCACACTGGCTACTGCAGAAATTGCTGCCTAATAACTGTTGATTATAATAGCTATTTTGGTTTAAACCTGAATGTGTATTTAAATATACAGGGTGGTCCAAAAAATGGGACACTCCTATTTCAAAAATAAATATTAATTTTATTGATGAAAACCTATCATATTATATATCAGTGCATGGAGAATTAAATTTGGTATATCATAAGTTCAATTTTATTATAATACCTGTCAACCAGCGTCCATAAGCAAATGACGTCATTTTTTTTAAAAGGGTTTTTCAAAAACTCGCAAATCTTGTCTGTAAAGTTGTTAAGTCTTGTTTACACATTTCCAGGCCAACTCTTTGACGGATCGATTTCAAATTTTCAGGGATGATTCTTTGTCTGAAAATCTTGATCTGATTAGTTTTTTGGCATTCTGGGTAAATGTTTAGGCGACCATTTTGGATTTTCTGTCATTTCAGTTTTTCTGTAATGTCTTGTGTTTTCAGGCGAACCATTTGACAGATTGATTTCAAATTTTCAGATATGGTTCTTTGTATGAAAATATTGTATAGTTTAGTTTTTGGGCATTTTGGGCAAAGTTAAGGTGGCCATTTTGGATTTTCCCTCCTAAAATCTTGTCTGTTAAGTCTTGTCTATACATTTTCAGGTAAACTGTTTGATGGATCAATTTCAAATTTTCAGAGGTGATTCTTTGTATGTAAATCTCGATCAGAATAGTTTTTAGGCATTCTGGGTAAATGTTACAGTGGCCATTTTGAATTTTTCCGTTCTAAATCTTGTCTACACATTTTCAGGCAAACTGTTTGACGGATGGTTTTCAAATTTTCAGGGATGATTATTTGTATAAAAACTGATTAGTTTTTGGGCATCCTTAGAAAATGGCAGCCATTTTGGATTTTCCTTTTTAAAATCTTGTGTGGGGACATGTACACGTTTGTGTCCTTCTGATCAATTATATCCCTCAATCTTGGCATAGACTAGTCTATAGCATCTTTGATATGCTTTTGAAATAATGAATTTCACTTCTCAACAATTCTGACCTTAAGGGACAGATTAGATGGAAGGGGCTCATGGTACACCAACTCTGTTAGTTCTCCCCATATGTGGAAGCCGTAGGCAGACATTGGTATCGGGTGATCTGGGGGGCCAGTGATTAGGGAGGTGAATCAATATATCCTACACAGAGGACTTATTCCTGATATTTGAATCATTACATTTTCTAACAAGATGGGGCTCTAAGTCATAGATACCACAAGACAGTCAAATATTTAAAGGAGAGTGCCTACATTCACCCCCCCCCCCCCTAATCACTGGGCCCCCAGATTATCCAATTCTAACGTCTGCGACTTCCACGTACGGGTTGAACTAACAGAATTGGTGTTTCATGAACTCCTTACATCTATTCAGTCCCTTAAGAACAAAATTTGTTGAGAAGTGGAATTCATTACCTCAACAGCATATCAGTGATGCTATTGACCAGTCTAGGCCAAGATTGAGGGGTATAATTGATCAAAATGGAGGACATATTGAACATCTTTTTGCAAGTTTTTGAAAATCCATTTTGAATTGAAAACACGATGTAATTTGCATTATGGACACTGGTTGACATGTATTATAATAAATTTGAACTCATGATGTACCAAGTTAAGATGATTACATTCCCCATCTACTGGTATACAGTATAATATATGTTTTTGTCAATATTTATTCTTGAAATATGAGTGTCCCATTTTTTGACCACCCTGTATATACTAAAAGTAAAGAGTCTCTTTGCTATCCACAATCACTTGTAATTATTGCAAAGATGTCTAGTTAAAACCAAAAACATGCAATTTTCAATTATTACTTGCAAATAACTGTTAGGTGACAAATTCTTCTGTTGTTGGGTGTGAAGATGTCAAAATTAATGACATCACTAGCCAATGTTTAGAAATATGTTTGATCTCAATATCATTCACTTTTTTATACAAAGTTGTTCAATCAAGATATTGTCATCATAACATTTTTTTTTTTTTTTTTTTTTACCACACTTTAAAAAGTGTATTGTCATAATGTGATGTTCGAAAAATCCATTTGATAAATATATTGCACTATGTCTGTATGTTGAACTATTGCTAATGATGTTGTATTTGTCTGCTATGTGTGTTGCATTATAGGTTATATGATGTTACATCTGTTTATTAAATTGTTGCATCATGGGAAATGTGATGTTATGTTTCCAGGAAGGAAATCAGGTGGATTCTATTACCCACAGTGGATACGTCACAAAGCTACATGCATGCAAGAATATTGTCATCTCTTTAGACCTGAATGGGAACATCAGATGTATAGACACAGCAAAGGTAAGTGTAGAGTTGAAAAAAAAACTTTTTAATATACTGTATATTGATATTATCCTATATGAGGCTAAGGATATTTGGATTATCCTGAGGCCAATATATATCTGCCCGAGGAATGTAGGATGATATGTTTATCCCATAGCGATCTTGATCATCTGGTTCACATTGTTCAATTGGCCACAGCTCAGAAAATTTCCATTCACTGTAGAAATATTTTTGAATATTCATGTCCAGTTTTGTTTCCTTGGCCGTGGCCAGATTTTCCATATTCACCCACATTTATTTTCTCGAATCTTCGATTATTAACAGGATGCTCCTTTCATTCTATAATCCATCAAACAGATTGCGAATGTCTACGTTTTTTCCATTGTCGTTATTATGCGAATGTTACAAAATGAACCAATATGCGAACGGCGATTATGACGTAGTGGGCAGATATACTACATCTGCCAGTGGGCAGATATACAGGGCGTATCAAAAACAACGCAACAAGTAGTTTTCTCGTAAAATCACAAAACTAGTGATGACTACATCAATTTCATTTAATGTACCATAAAGCCATGTCTCTCCTCTTTGCAATGATATGTCATTCATTCACATGTGGTAATGGTTGGGTGAGAAATCCTTCCATGTGCACAGTGGGTCAAAATCGGCTCTGCGCCGAGTTTTAGATATTGAAAAAAATCAGTGCAAGGGCTAAGTGCCAATGGAAGTTCCCCTGATTTGAATTGTTGTGACTTTTTCTTTTGGGGCTATCTCAGGAGCATCTGTGCTCACAATTCCTCCACCAGATATTGCAAAACCTCGAGAAAGATTTGCCCATGGGCTGCTTTTCTTTGCTTGATGACTCGCTGTGAATGAATGATATTCCATTGCAAAGCAGAGTAATTTGGTTTTTTGGTACATTGACTTAAAAGGATGCAGTCAGCATTGGTTTTATGTTTTCATCCAATATTGCATGGGGCTCCGTACACTGACTTTTGCAATATTTATAACTTGGCCCGAAGCTAATTCTGGCCCACTTTGCAAATGAAATGATTACTCGCCCAACCATGACCAAATATCAATGAATGATATATCATTGTAAAGAGGAGACACATGGCTTTATGGTGCATTGAATGAAATCAATGCTGTTATCACTGGTTTTGTGCTTTTCCAAGATTACAATCTGTTGCGTTTTTTTTGATACTCACTGTACAATATCTGCCTGCTCGTAGCGGGATGTAAATCTATATCTGCCCGCTGATGAAAAATAAGTTTTTACAAACCTGCTTTATGTACCTATAACACGTGCAAGTATGGGATAAATATATATATTGAATTATTAAGAGGCACATTCTGATATACGAGAAATTATTCCCTTGAAATGAAGCAAGGGGGAAGACCCTCCACAATTGATACATGTACTATGTCTGTATGTAGAATTGATATAAATTAATCTTAAAGAATTGAAAATCCATTTACATTTCAGAAGAACCAGATTGTTCAGCAATACAGACTAAGAGATGGGGCTCAGGGGATGTCTATGGAATTTGATCCTGCCAACAACATGGTCAGTTCAAATTATGTACTGCAGCACACAAGAGTTTCTGTTAGTCATAACTAATCTTTCAAAATCGTCACTATTTTATAGATGAATAATGGCTTATTAAGCATAGTTGTATCACAGTCCAAATGTATATTCTCAAATTACGACAAAAAATATGTCAACATTTAAGGTGATACAATGAACCATATTCTACCAACAATAACCATCATATCAAGTCCAACACAGAATCCCATACATTGATGCAATTCTCCAATCATTTAATGGGCCAGCTCTTGATTGGCCATATATTCTTTTGGGCTGTGCATCTTAATTCCTAAATCATATGTTTAAAGTTGACTACAAATAATATAACTATTGTATGTGTTTTTTCAAAGTGCTTATTTTATTGCTTCATTTTGTTCATTGTTGTGTTCGTTGCAGATGTTTGCTGGCACAAAAGATGGCCATGTGCAATCAATAAAATATCTTCCCAACATCAGAATACCATGCAAGGTAATTATTAAAATCTTTATATCTATCGCATAAAGAACTAAGTATGATATGACAGGTCATATCTTTGTTTCATTAAAACAATATTTTTCTTGGATAAAGACCCTATCTAAACTACCCTACGTGCAGAGTCTAGTTATACCCTCTGCCTAGCATAGACTATATTACAGTTAAGCAACCCCAACTCCACGATCGGTGCCTGAGACAGCCCAGGTCATAAATCATTTCAAATCTTCCATGCTGACCCTTTCTCAACCAATCAGTGAACTGGATGGAACACATGCTTAATACATGCTCATTAACTATGTGATGATGTCAGAGGAAATGACCATATTTAGAAAGTTGTCCGTATTTCAACGACAAGCTCTGATTGGCTCCGTGAGATCAGAGATTTTAAGATTGAGAGTGAAGACGAAGCTCTCTTTTAAGAAGTGAAGTCGAACGAATGCAACCTAAACACCTTTTCTAAATGTCATATTTATCCTGAGCTGAAAATACTCTGGGACAAAGATATGACTTTCTAAAATCACTTGCCATACCATACCCGTTTCTTTCTGCTCCCCAACCACATTGATTATGAATTAAACTGCTTTTTGTTTATCAAAACTTCAAAATCCCCATTCCACCCCATGCAGACAGATTGCCTAACATGACATTCACCAGGAAAGAAGAAACATTTTGTAAAGATAAAACCGCAACGAAATATTAGTAGATTTCTTTGAAAAACTAAGAAATATATATCTCATATTGAATTTTTCAAAACAGAAAAAACATGAATAAGGCATGTAGGTCTAATTCCCCCTGGTAGCATTAACATTGATCTCGTATAAGATATACAATTAATATTTGAAACCCAACTATTATTCAAACTTATGACCAGACATGATGTGTATGAGGTATGATGTGTACTTCAATGTAATATTGATAAAGTAACATCATACTTATGCCCGATCATAAGTTTGAACGATAGTTGTATTTCAAATATTAATTGTATGACATTTATGAGACCAATGTTAATGCTACCAGGGGGAATCTGACCTGTAGGCCTTACATTTTATACATGTTTTTTTGTTTTGTTTTGAAAAATTTGATATGTGATGTATATTTCTTAGTTTTTCCAAAAAAATCTATAAATATTTCATTAGGGTTTTATCTTTACATCATAATTTCGATCACCGCCATCTCTCTTCGAATGAGTTACCTTGAAATATCAAGATGTCATGCTATTGTCATACTTATAGAACTCAATGTAACTGTCCTTGGCCATTTATTAAGCAGTAAAAAATTAATTTGCTTCATGGGTGACAAAATTTAAGCGATCTGTCTATTCATTGGTCTATAAGATGACCCAATTACAACTTCCTCATTACAAGTATTTTATAATCAACTGTGGCCATGTAGGAGACTATAATTGGAACCATATTTTTGACACAAGGGACTGAGATATTGTTATGATTTGCAGTTTGGAAACTGTAGCAATATATATGCTAACAATGATGCTGTTAAGGAGCACATAGTTTTGGACCACCTGACCCCCAATGATGGCATGTTGCGCTGTTCTTGGAGGGGATGTAGAGCCTGGCTGAATATGAAGACCAGCAATGATGTAAGCAACAGTCATCAATATGTCATATAAAATAGTCCATTAAAAGAAATGAGAATGAAAACATGTAATTGCTTGTTACCTGATTGGCTCATGTGACATATATCTATCCTGCTGTATTTTCATGCTGTTGGAAGTAGAATCTGTAGTAACCCAGACATCACTGTATCACTGTATGTGACTAATGTTTGATTTTCAGATGGCGATGGAGCACTTAGATGAACATTTGAAGAATCAAGGAGGAAACACTTCAAGTTCAACTGTACAGGATAATACAACATAAGATGATGTAATTAATCAGAGAGCTCAAATATTTAATAATACACCCTAGAATATTAAAAATGGGACTGAGTCAACATTCTGCAAGTGATATTTCAGTATGATCAAATGGTCCCATCTTCGCGTTTATTATGAAAATACTAAAACTTGTGAAATGAAGTGTGTAGTCTTCAACAAAATGCAGTATATAGTTTGATACTATACAATGAACAAAAGGACATGTAGTGTAACACATGTAACACACTGCAACATACAAGTATAGTATGTTACAGACTGAGATGAAATGCATGATACAACACAAGGCATTTTCAAGGCAATACAATATTATAAAGTATTATATAGTACTTACACCCCAGTCACATTTCCTTCGCCGACCGTGCGGTCTATCATGTCTGCAGTCAGTAACATTTCTACGCTTGCTGTGGAATTTCTGCGGTCTGATACTTTTGCAGTCGCATTTCCTACGGCAGCCGCATGGCGAGTTTTTGAATTTCTGTTGATTTAACGTTAATTCTCCTTTTTATTTTATCTACATCAGTCCAATTTATAAATGTTGTTTGTTTTGTTAGGATAAAGTATCAAATAAAAAGTGCAAGTGAAATATAAGTTGCTGTGGTATCAGTTACCTTACATCAAACAGTATAATACGTATTGTGTTGTGTTAACAGCAAATATATGACCGAAAACTGACATAAAAACAGTTTCCAAGGGTACATTACCCATCAAACCCTACAGCAGATGCAAGTCAAACCTGACATGCGGCCACCGTTGGACTTTTCTGCAGTCTGGTAATGGCCTGCTGATTTCTATGGGGACCACAGAAATGAACACGGCCTCCGTACGACAAATGTGACTGGGGTGTTAATCATTTTTCATCTCAAGGAGATAAGATTGTAAAATATTTTTTATAGGACAATTTTTAATGATACAAATCCTGTTGATGGGAAATATTACTTAGTACTCATGCATGTCACTGTGTCATGAAATGTGCTTTAAACATACAATAAAAATGCATCATGAAGATGGAAGCAGTACTATACAACGAACATGGACAGTACCACAGCTATATCATTCACTTCAAAAAGAAATACATGAAATACCCCAAATTCAGTGTAAATATTGGTATGAAGTCATTAAAGCAACAACTTTAGCTGACAATTTTCAGTTTATTTCATACAATCGACTGAAGAGGTTTGATTAATTATGGTTTTTAGTTTATCATTAAAAAAATAATGCTAATGATTGTTAATAGGTTTTTACATAAAATAAGGCCTTATCAAAGAGTCTATCGAATCTATGCAGGTCTTTAATTCGGAGTTCAGAGTATGTAACAAATGGCAGGTGTTGACATTTTGCATGTTAATGCCTTTTATATATTTTGGGGATTAGGAGGATGATGATTTTATTTTTTCTTCATCCAATTAGTTGAATGTACATGGATATAATTTATGTGCTGGGAAAATGTTGAATTATTATGTCACAAGCAAAAAGTGGTGACATAGTGTTATGGTCTCTGTTTTTTTGTTGATGGCGATTGGCAGTTGGCAATGCCTTGTTGATTTTAGTTATATGCAGTTATGTATTCTGAATTCCAATGTAGTAAAAATGCCTTGGTAATTAAAATACTAAATTGTGGCTTGAAAGCAGTCAGAGTGAATCAATTTCTCAATGAGGGCACCTACCACTGATCAAGCACACACTCCACGTAAGCACACTGATTTCATGATTTAAATGTGTTAACATATTTATACAGGTATCAGCAGTTGTAATACAAGTACATGTATATGCTTTTGCAGCTATTTTAACATGTGATTTAATGAACTAGCCAAAGTCTCAAATCATTTTATTGTTGAATGATATTTTGATATACCACCCTTTGTACTTATTTCCTTCCACTTATACCATGTATCTTTTACTTATGAACTGCATGGTCAACCCCCAAACTATAAAAAATATGTGGTACTTATGGCTAATTTAGTACTATTTAATTGTCACCCTTTGCTACTTTGGAATTTTGCTTGATATCTCATGATTTCATCTATATATATTTAGATGATCTGTCCCAAAATAGAGATATATTATAGCATAATTATGAGAATAGAATGATGCGAGTGAAATGAAGTGTATAATCCCTCTTCCTGCAAATATCAAATTGATATGCAGTTTGTTTGTAATTGATAATATTTTTGTACTAAGAGTATTATTAAGATGAAGTAAATTATGATAGAAATGTTTAGTGTTGTTATAATTATAGAAAGGATGGTTTGGAAGATGTTTGATCTACCATTATAGCTCACATTATATATACAACTTATATTAACATACGGTATCATACAATGATTACATTAGTCAGAACTACAATTAACTAAACTACAAAACACTAACTAGACTAAAAATGCATGTGTACATGTGTAAGGGAATATGCATCATAATAATATTACAACTTTTCAACTGGGCAATGTGTCATGAGACAGTGTGCGCATGTGCCATGCATTTAATTATTCACATATCAAATATGAACAAAATTGCTCTACTACTTTTCACATTTGAGTAAAAAATGTAAAATAACACGCACAAAAATGGTTAAAGTGTCATAAGACATTGTACCATGCTTATGAGCATTCACATATTAAATATGAACAAAATTGTTCAACTACTTTTCCAGTTACAACAAAAATCATAAAATAAAGTGTAATGGCCGTCATTTTTCAAGATGGTCACCATGTTTTTTAACTGGCCTATTTAGATTTTCAACTTACTCAATATCCTATATAATCTTTTGCATTAAAGGCCGGTTTTAAAGTTGCTAGCAACTCCCATTAAAATATCAGGTTACATGCACACTTTAACATGGTACAGGAAGTCAGGATTAGTGAGTTTAATAAACTAGATGCGAGTAGAAAAAATCTTGATTTATGTCATTTAATATACAAAATTCATTTGAAATCTACATGTAAAAGTACGTCTAGAATTAGAAATATGGTTTCGAAAATTGTTTATCAACTTTAATTTGGAAATTTAATTTTTTTGAAAATGTGACTTCTAGTACGAGTTGATTCCCCGAAGACCCCATGTTACAAAATCACAAAAAGTGAAATATCTTTTGTTGTATTGGACGGATAACATTTTCTTTAACTGGACATATTCTAATTTGCATAACTATCGGATACAAAAGGGTTAGCCTATATGAAAATTGAACTACTAAAACAAATGTAATTTAAGTTAAATGGAACTTTCTACTATATCCGCCATGCTACCTGACCCAAACGTGCCACCTGGTGGTGAAACTGGTTACTATCTACTCGCATCTGCGTTATTAACAGCATTGCTTAATACTTGATTTTGATTGGCTAAGCTTGAGGATTTTTAAAAGTCCGTGTGCAGTATGGCAAGTGATTTTAGACAGTCATATCTTTCACCATAATTACAATGGTTTTTATTAAAACAATATGTTTTCTTTCAAGTGAAGTCCCCATGATAGTAAAATACAAATCCAACTCTCTGAAAAATTATGGATTAAGGGCCCCACCTTGGCACTTTTTATTAAAAAATGTTAAGCTTATTTTCTGAAAAGAGGATCTTGTGGCTCTTGTTTTTCTCAATTTACACATATCGAAAGTTTCATCTACACCATATTAACAATTTCTGAAAAGGGGACGCGTATTGAAATGCATTATTGTTAAGAACCACATATCCCATTTTATTTTCCCATAGGGAAAACTCGTGCTATCCATTGTTTTCAGCATCATTTTGGCCATCGAAAATTGATATCTTCAAAACTAGACTTTCAATACCATTATATTTTTGAAGATGTTTTAGACCCCTTGTTGAATATTTTTTCCATGCAATAAAAATCAGAAAAAGGAGATCCTCTTTTGAGTAAATACTAAATAGGTTTGATATTTTGAAAAAAATGTTGAGATGGGGTCTATTCATAATTTTTCGAATTGTTCGATTTATATTTTTATCATCATGGGTACTTCACTTGAAAGAAAACATATTGTTTTAATAAAAACCACTGTATTTATGGCCAGAAATTACTCATGGTGAAAGATATGACTGTCTAAAATCACTTGCCATACTGCACATGGTCTTTTGAAAAATGTTATTTCTGTTTTAAATGTCTTATCACAACCAAGGACGTCTATCTCTAGATAGACGTCCTTGATAAAAGTCAGTAATCCACAAATCTGATCATTCCATGAAACTCAGCAAACCATACATCTCGCTGTTCTTTGAAAGTTAGTAATCCACAAATCTGATCATTCCATGAAACTCAGCAAACCATACATCTCGCTGTTCTATGAAAGTCGGTAATCCACAAATCTGATCATTCCATGAAACTCAGCAAACCATACATCTCGCTGTTCTATGAAAGTCGGTAACCCACAAATCTGATCCTTCAATGAGACTCAGTGTTCCATAAATTTCACTGTTCTTTAAAACTGCATGAGCAATTCATAAATCCATAAATGTGTTTATCTTGAGCCAACCTTGCGTCTCTTCACAAAACATGTTGATCTCAGTGCACCCAGCTCATCCTTTAACTGCAGATGCACAAACATCAGTTGTCACATAATTATTGAATCTCGCCTTGTTGGGCTCCCCAGAGAGTCTCTCAAGATGAGGATACTTCTGTTTTTCTTTGTCTTGGATGACTTCTGCAAATTATGCACATGATAAAAATAACCTTAGAATGGTGAAATTAAAGTAAACTTTAGTCTCCACCCATGATCACTTTCACAAGTTGTGTAATGTTGATAAATACATGTCATAAGTAAAGTGAGATAGACCTCAACCTATGTAAATCAAATGTAAAATCACTTCCTTTAAATGATGGAACCTTGTCATATTCAATATTTGGATTGATGATCTTTTTGGCTCCCAATGAAACAAATGCAGTTTTGTGCTCTGTGTATTGATTATTGTTCATTTATATGTTTATGTGGTATTTCCTGGTGTTTCCCCTTAAACCTTAGTACCTACCAGTTTGTTTTCCTGTTTGATCACTAGTAGCAACAAAGAATTTGAAGACAACACAGCCAACAATGATCCCCATGACAGACAGGATAGACATAATGAACAAATAGATGTACAGCTGCCAATCAGAGCCACCTAAAATACAAAGCTACGATGGTTTAGAACATACTTGGGGATTAAGGCTGTGTTTTTGAACTGCCCGCCGGCGACTGCATTGCATGGTATGTAAGAAATATTCCCCCTAGGTATCACGAAAAAGAAAATAATGCATTGTAAATACATGTCCACAGATTTTCAACAAGAGCAGTTCATCGCACTTAAACCGCTACTTACGCTGTGGCAATCTTGTTGACTGCTTGTGTGTGTCAATCGCGCCAGCTAGTTGCTAGTGTACCACAGGATCTCGATTGCAATAAACCGTGATGTCTTTCAAAAGAAATATGTGAGTGCTAGTGCGCTTGAATGAGCTTTTTTGTTGAAAACACATGGGCATGTAATGAGCTCTGCAGGTTTTATTGTTCTTTTTAGTGATACCTGGGATCTGGGGATATACCTCATTAAAACATTACGCAATTCACCAGCAACGCAGGCATACAAAAATACAGTGGAAGTGTAATACATTACTATCTGTCTACCAGATGATTGACAGCACTGGAACAATGATTTGTCATCCAGCGAGCAAAAGCTAAGTAAAGATGCTGAGCCCTTATGACATGTATGATGCATTGTAATCACTTCAATCACTGTGCAAGCATCCTATCAGTTAGTCAATGTATGTGTGTGCAGTTTTTGTTAATTCAACTCTTATCAGTCACTTGATGTCAGAATGTTATGTTCATGTTGTTCACTGTTCAGATCGAATATCCTATATGTCACTCGGCATCTTGAGGTCCATTGTGTTCAGCTGCAATCATTCACTTTAGGTGTATATGAGGTTCATGTTGTTCAGCTCATATATGCCACTCTTTGCGTCTTGAGGTCCATCGTGTTCAGCTCATATATGCCACTCTTTGCATCTTGAGGTTCATCGTGTTCAGCTCCAATCATTCACTTTAGGTGTATATGAGGTTCATGTTGTTCAGCTCATATATGTCACTCTATGCATCTTGAGGTCCATTGTGTTCAGCTCATATATGCCACTCTTTGCGTCTTGAGGTCCATCGTGTTCAGCTCCAATCATTCACTTTAGGTGTATATGAGGTTCATGTTGTTCAGCTCATATATGTCACTCTATGCATCTTGAGGTCCATTGTGTTCAGCTCATATATGTCACTCTATCAATCTTGAGGTCCATTGTGTTCAGGTCCAATCATTCACTTTAGGTGTATACGAGGTCCATGTTGTTCAGCTCATATATGTCACTCTATGCATCTTGAGGTCCATTGTGTTCAGCTCATATATGTCAATCTATCAATCTTGAGGTCCATTGTGTTCAGGTCCAATCATTCACTTTAGGTGTATACGAGGTCCATGTTGTTCAGCTCATATATGTCACTCTATGCATCTTGAGGTCCATTGTGTTCAGCTCATATATGTCAATCTATCAATCTTGAGGTCCATTGTGTTCAGGTCCAATCATTCACTTTAGGTGTATATGAGGTTCATGTTGTTCAGCTCATATATGTCACTCTATGCATCTTGAGGTCCATTGTGTTCAGCTCATATATGTCACTCTATCAATCTTGAGGTCTATTGTGTTCAGCCCCAATCATTCACTTTAGGTGTATACGAGGTCCATGTTGTTCAGCTCATATATGTCACTCTATGCATCTTGAGGTCCATTGTGTTCAGCTCATATATGTCACTCTATCAATCTTGAGGTCCATTGTGTTCAGGTCCAATCATTCACTTTAGGTATATGTGAGGTCCATGTTGTTCAGCTTGATCATATATGTCACTCTATGCATCTTCAGGTCCATTGTGTTCAGCTCCAATCATTCACTTTATGTGTATATGAGGTCCATGTTGTTCAGCTCATATATGTCACTCTATGCATCTTGAGGTCCATTGTGTTCAGCTCATATATGTCACTCTATGCATCTTGAGTTCCATTGTGTTCTGCTCAAATCATTCACTTTAGGTGTATACGAGGTCCATGTTAGCAGCTCATACGAGTATATGTCACTATTTGCGTCTTCAGGTCCATTGTGTTCAGCTCCAATCATTCACTTTATGTGTATATGAGATCCATGTTGTTCAGTTCATATCTGCGTCTAAATGCGTCTTGAGGTTCATTCAACGTGTTCACGTGTCCAGGTCCAATCATTCACTTTATGTGTGCATGTGGTCCATGTTGCTCAGCTCATATATGTGTTCAGCTCATATCTGTCACTCTTCGCATCTTGAGCTCCATTGTGTTCAGGTCAAATCATTCACTTTATGTGTATATGAGGTCCATGTTGTTCAGCTCATATATGTCACTCTCTGCATCTTGAGGTCCATTGTGTTCATCTCATATATGCCACTCTATCCATCTTGAGGTCCATTGTGTTCAGCTCATATATGTCACTCTCTGCATCTTGAGGTCCATTGTGTTCAGCTCATATATGTCACTCTATGCATCTTGAGGTCCATTGTGTTCAGCTCATATATGTCACTCTCTGCATCTTGAGGTCCATTGTGTTCAGCTCATATATGTCACTCTATGCATCTTGAGGTCCATTGTGTTCAGCTCATATATGTCACTCTCTGCATCTTGAGGTCCATTGTGTTCAGCTCATATATGCCACTCTTTGCGTCTTGAGGTCCATTGTGTTCAGCTCATATATGTCACTCTCTGCATCTTGAGGTCCATTGAATTCAGCTCATATATGCCACTCTTTGCGTCTTGAGGTCCATTGTGTTCAGCTCCAATCATTCATGCTGATTCAGGGGTTGTGCTACCCTGCGTGCAGAGTCTAGTTAAACTACACTCTGCCTAGTAGAGACCATATTACAGTTTAGTAGCCCCACCCCCACGACGGATACCGGTGGCAGTTCGGGTAATAAATCGCTTTTGACCTACGCGCTGACCTTTCTTCCACCAATCAGCGAGCTTGAAGAAACATATGCCAAATGCGTTCTAATTAAATATTTGCATGTCATCGGTCAATTTCGGGCTCAACGATGACGTCAGAAGGAATGACTATATATAGACCGTCGGTCAAATTTGGCCGACGAACACTGATTGGCGCGGTGAGTTCACAGGTTTATTTTAGTTTGAAAGAGTGAAGACGAAGCTCTCTTTTAAGAAGTGAAGTCAAACGAATGCAAAGGGTAGGGTTGTGCACAGGGTATGATTACAATTAAGTTTTAAACTATTTATCAAGAAAAAATATTAATTAAATGAATTACCATATTCTCTCTAATGAGCGTGCAGTTCCAATGAGCTCAAGTGTGACTTTTATGAATGGTCTCAAGAAAACACGAAGTTTAATGCATTTTTTTCGATCATTAACACAACAAGGTATTGATTGATAATTATATTTAACAGTTTAATTCAGAGAGTATTTCAACTTTAATGATATAACATCTAAAGAGGTGTTAATTTTGATGATTTTAATGAGAGTTTTTTTGTGTTTGCTTATTGGGATCCCTCAATATCTTACCCTTTCTTTTAAGTTTCAATTTGGGGAGCACACTGTGCGCTTATTAGTTGAACTGAGATCCGAATACAATTAAGAATCACTAATATAAGATCATTTGAATTCACCAATGTATTATTATTATATTTATCAGGATCACCTTTGAATAGCTCAAATTAATTTACTCCTAAGGTGGACCAGCTAAAAACCAGAACTAAAAATTATTATTTACAGTTGGCAGTTATTGCTGTTGAACAGATTACAGAAGTGAAGGTAATGTATACTCTATGGTCACCCTGGTCATTGCCATCCCTACCCAAATGATACAAGATCAGAGTACTCCTGTCACATCCTAGTCAGTAGCATTTCATAGCTAACTGTGGTATAAAGTCTAAGGACACTATATCATATATTACTTCAGTATACTGAAGAATATGATTTTGTGTGGTTGTATATGGTTGAACAGAATGCTCTTAAACCATATCCAACCTCATCTTAATTGTTTTCTTGCTGTGACAAAAATAACAAAAATCCATGATGATAATTACCATTTTGAGATTTTGGTGACCCATACACCTGGTAGAAGTTATGACTATCTTTTGGGGAGTTTGCACCAGCAGACACAACATTATAAGTGGCCTCTGGGATGAAATCCCAAGAGACGTTGTGTTTAAACACATACTCCAACCATGCATCAAGAGCTGTCCTGTTGAACTCAGTGGGAGGCATATCTATCACGTGTGATTTAGTACATTCTGGAAGAGAAACATGCACAAAATGGGTTATTATATTCATCATCATCAAGTTTAAGAGAGTTGGAGGCTCTCTAGCCTGTAATGTTCTCCCATTGTTCTATTTACTTTTAGGGCTTAAAGGAGTGGTATCGATACGGTGAACTTTTTGAACACGCGCTTCTCTAAACCAGTCATCAAAACATTCTGAAAATTGCACACATTGTCAATTTAATGGTCATCTTTTGAATGGTAACATTATAATTTGAAACATATACAGTATATATCCTTTTCTCTTATTGTTTTAGAAAACACATCAGACACTTCTCTTGTTCTTGGTACCATGCCATATGTTCGGAATGAAATGAAACATCTATCCGAACCTTATTGGAACAAATGATATCAACACAATGTGTTTAGGTCTCTCAATATTGTAATTGTACAAAGGAAAGTTTGGTTGATTTTAAAAAAGTATCTTGTTAATGAAATAAAATGTTTATCTTAATTTTTATCTATTTTGGGGGGTTTTGTTTTTAAGTTTTTGCATACATTTTGTAAAATCAATCAAAATTTCCTTTGAATAACTGTAATATTGAGAGGTCAGAAAATGTTGTATATGCTATTTTGTTCCAACAAGGTTTCGGAAAGACATTTTATTTCATTCTCAAGAATTGGTAGAAAGGAACAAAAAACAATTGAACTAAAAAAAAAATGTTAACAGTTATATAAAATATATAAAAATAATTTTTGCATTAAATTGTTGCCAATCAGTCAACATTACATAAAGGACCGTGTTTTTTACAGAATGTTTTCAATAATTGGTTTAAGGTTCAGCTGGAAAGTGACATTTTGGTAAAAATTTGCTATACCTGCACATGTTATTTTCTGGTACAGAATTAAGTATGAAGTCATGTGTGTATTTCCTTGCTTTTTTCAGGAAAGTATCATTACACTGTTTACTTTTATAATATCTGGAAATAGGTCAATGGTAGCTCCTGTGATGTCTGGAAATTTTGAAAGAAAATTTGGAAAAATAGAAAGTGTGAAATATCAGAATTTCCTGGAGTTTCCATTGAACCCCTACCAGATATTCTAAAAGAAGACAGTGTAATGATACTTTCCTGAAAAAATCAAGGAAATTGACACATGCCTTCATACTTTATTTTGTACCAGAAAATAACATGTGCAGGTATAGCAATTTTTTACCAAAATGTTACTTTCCAGCTGTACCTTAAGAGAAAAACATTGTTGAATTCCAGTACTGTCAACCCCCAAAGATTTTCTCGCGGGACAGATTTTTTAGACCCAATGCCCAAAATTCGCGGGATTTTGCGGGACATCTACTAAATTCGCGGGATTTCGCGGGACATTTAAGGGATTTGCGTGATTGCGCTTATAGGCCAATTTTTTTTATCAAATTCGCGTGATTTCGCGGGACCATTCGAGGGACAAACACCCTAATTGCGGGACAGTTAACAGGTTTACCAGCAAAAACTTCATAGAGGGACAGATTTTCTAGAAAAAGTGCCCTAAATTTGCGGGATTTCGCGGGACATCCACCTAAATTTGCAGGATGTCCCGGGACATTCAAGGGATTTGCGTGATTTGGACTAATGTAAAAAGCGTGTAAAAGTACTTGAATCAAACTTTCAGATACTGATTAATCAAATATAATGCACCGTTACATAGTATAAATAAACGTCAACATTATTTCACAAAATACGCATAGAAATATTATTAAACTTTATTGTAATTTATCAAAAACAAAAACCATGCTTGAGGTGTGAGTATCGTAATCTAACACGAAATTCAAAAATTTGGAACAATACTTTGCACTTCTCTGCTTCTGGCGTCGTGACCAACTACTACCATACTGTAGGCATGGGCTTTCAATTGAAAGCCCATGATATAGGGGTTCGATTAATCTACATCAAATTATAGGGAATGAGGTTACTTTTCTAGATAGGGTTTGTAGAAAAAACCGGGTACCGGGTAGTAAATCCTCCATGCTGGGTTCAAACTTTTTTTATTTATTTTTTTTTTATTCCTTCATTCTTATTTATGTACATGTAAATGTAAATATAAATATGTACATGTAAATGTAATGCAATTAATAATATAAATAAAATTTACGTAGACAAACTTGGTACCCGGTCGAAAAACCGGGTACCCAAAAAACGAAATATACGAATATACAACATAATTAGATCATTAGAAAACGTGTAAGATTTGTTTTGAATTTACAAAAATGTAACTTCCTTCAAAATTGAGCTAGAAGCTTCAAATAAAAAGCATTTTAAGCCTCTTTTCTTCCTCTATCATCATGGTCATATTTCCATTGGTAATGAATGGGGAGGGGGTGCGATCGCACCATCACACCCTCTCCTTGCTACGCCAATGACATTGTAAGACGATTTGAATAACAAGACAAATCAATTTTACTCTATTTTCAATGAGTTCGTATGTTGGTACGTGAACATAACCAATGAAAATATGGTCATGACGATAGAGGAAGAAAAGAGCCTTAAAATATGCTTTTTATTTGAAGCTTCTAGCTCAATTTTGAAGGATGTTACATACATTTTTGTAAATTCAAAACAAATCTTACACGTTTTCTGATAATCTAATTATGTTATACTCGTATATTCGTATTTTTCAATTTTTGGGTACCCGTTTTATGACCGGGTACCGGGTACCAAGTTTGAACCCAGCATGGAGGATTTACTACCCGGTACCCGGTTTTTTCTACAAACCCTTTCTAGATATCAGCGTCCATTTATTGTAACTTGCGTTTGCTAACATTTGCTCAGTTCTGAGATGAAGGCCACACGAATAGTAAAAAGGCCAACGTTGGAACTATTTGTGACCTACATCCCTATTGTCGTAATTAAAATGAAAGTTGAACCCTTCCTCTTTATTTTGATACCAAACAACAGCATGCTAGGTACTTAAAATTAGGTAAACTTTACTCCTCAAAAGTGCAAAAACTTAGCTTCTTATATAAGATAAGATAATCACCATATAGGGGATTGCAACAATTTCGGAAATTCGCGGAGGTCGAAAGCCACATTTGCGGGACTTCGCGGGACATTGCGGGACACGCGAATTAGCCTAATTTTGATCGAATTCGCGGGATAATCCCGCCATTCGCGGGACACTTGACAGCTCTGGAATTCAGTTCACCATATCGAAACTTATCTTTTCCCAATCTTATTATATATCTAGGTGTTGACATTTAATGATGTGCCAACACCAGCCTTGATAACTGGGCGTGAATATAAGGCTTTGCAGTGACCAAAAGGTGTGGATACTGGCGCCTGTGTTCATATTTCACCATTTCACTTTCGTTTAAGGTAATTAATAGCTGAAAAACGAGAAAGGGCCGTGGCTTAATTTAAAAATAATCGAAAAAGAGGCGTGGTTTAACGTAATTTAAAGCAAAATAATGAGAAAGGGGCGTGGTTTAATATTAAAAGGCGAAAAAAATAAAAAAAGAGGCGTGGTTTAAGGTAATTATTAGCGAGAAAACGAGAAAGGGGCGGGGCTTAATTTAAAAAAGGCAAAAAAATCGAATAAGAGGCGTGGTTTGAGGTAATTGATAGCGAAAAAATGAGAAATGGACGTGGTTTAATATAAAAAAGCGAAAAAATCGAAAAAGAGGCGTGGTTTGAGGTAATTAATAGCGAAAAAACGAGAAAGGGACGTGGTTTAATATTAAAAAGCGAAAAAATCGAAAAAGAGGCGTTGTTAAACCTAATTAAAAGCGAAAAAAACGGTAAAGGGCATGGCTTAATGTACAATAACTGAAAACATTGAAAAAGAGGCGTGATTTAAGGTAATTCAAAGCGAAAAAATGAGAAAGGGGCGTGGCTAAATTTAGAAATAGCGAAAATAATTGAAAAAGAGGAGTGGTTTAAGCTAATTTAAAACCAAATAATAAGAAAGGGGTGTGGTTTAATAAAAAAAAAGCGAAAAAATCGAAAAAGAGCCGTAGTTTAAGCTATATTAAAGCAAAAAAACAAGAGAAGGGAGTGGTTTAATATTAAAAAAGCAAAAAAATCGAAAAAGAGGCTTGGTTTAAGGTAATAAAACAAGAAAGGGGCGTAGCTTAATTTAAAAAAGCGAAAATAATCGAAAAAGAGGCGTGGCTTAAGGAAATTAAGAGCGAAATAATGAGAAAGGGGTGAGGTTTAATATTTAAAAGCGAAAATAATTGAAAAAGAGGCGTGGTTTAAGGTAATCAAAAGCGAAAAAACAAGAAAGGGGCGTGGCTTAAATTATAAAAGCAAAAAAATCAAAAAGAGGCATGATTTTAAGTAGTTAAAAGCGAAAAAAACGATAATGGGGCATGGCTTAATGTACGATAAGCGAAAAAATCGAAGAGGCGTTGTTGAAGGTAATGAAAAGCAAAAAAAACGAGAGAGGGGCGTGGCTTTATTAAAAAAAAGCGAAAAATCGAAAAAGAGGCGTGATTTAAGTACCCCCATAAATGTGGGGTTATTTTGAGGTTTTTTGATATTTAGGACATTTGTTTCTCAAAAAAATAAATTATTTTGAGTAACAAATGTCCTAAATATCAAAAATCCTCAAAATAACCCCACATTTATGGGAGTAGATTTAAGGTAATTAAAAGCAAAAAATCGAGAAAGGGGCGTGGCTTAATTTAAAAAAGTGAAAATAATTGAAAAAGAGGCATGGTTTAAGGTAATTTAAAACCAAATAATTAGAAAGGGGCATGGTTTAATATGAAAAAGCGAAAAAAATCGAAAAAAAGGCGTGGTTTAAGGCGAAAAACGAGAAAGGGGGTGGCCTAATTTCAAAAAGTGAAAAAATCGAAAAAAGGGGTGGTTTAAGGTAATTAGAAGCGAAAAAAACGATAAAAGGGTATGACTTGATTTAAAAAAGGGAAAAAAACAAGAAAGGGGAGAGGCTTAAGGTAATTAAAAACAAAAAAAAATTGGAAAAGGATGTGGCTTAATGTAAAAAAGCAAGTAAATGATAAAGGGGCATAATGTAAAAAGCAAAAAAAAGCGTTAGAGGGGCGTGGTTTTAAATAAAAAAGTGAAAAAACAGAAAGGGGCGTGGCCTATTGAAAAAAGAGAAAGATGTGTGGCCTATGTCAAAAAGAGAAAGAGGCATGGCCTAATGAAAAAAAGAGAAAGGTGCATGGCCTTAGTAGGCTTACATGAGAAAAGAGGAGGAAAGCGATGCCTTATACATGTTATATATAATGTGCGATCATATCAAAAAGCGGATTAAAAAAGCGAAAGTTGCGTGGCTTAATGTGGCCTAATGAAAAATAGGCAAAATATTATTCTGAGCGTTTTAAGAAAATTTTGAACCGCCCTATCAAATGATGTCATTTGTCTTCTCAATACAGATTCAAATTATAGACATGTGTCTTCTTTGAACACTGGAGATATTCCCCCTCTTCCGATATGGCCTTTGAATTAAATATGGCCACCATTTTTTGTCAAAATCGATTGATTATTTTGCAGGTTATCAGGCAGGAAGTACACAGCTGGAAAATAAAAAAATGGGAACTCAAGGAAATTCTGATATTTCACACTTTCTATTTTTCCAAATTTTCTTTCAAAGTTTCCAGACAGAAACAGAATTTTCTGAAAGAAGACAATGTAATGATACTTTCCTGAAAAAAGCAAGGAAATTGACACATGCCTTCATAGTCTAGATTGGTCTACTTTATTTTGTACCAGAAAATAAACATGTGCAGGTATAGCAATTTTTTACCAAAATGTTATTTTCCACCTGTACCTTAACTAATTTACACATACATGAATGGTGTTATTCTGTCGACCAAGATGAAAATTAGAAAGAATCAAAAATGTGGTTTCAGCAAAATACCCGGAAGTAAGATTAGGTTTGGTTACTACAGGGTGGGCCAAAAAACCAATACCCAAATCAAATCAGGATAAAAATATTTACATTCAATATGGTTTATTGACTTACATATCATTTTAAAGGTAATACATTTTCAAACAATTTGGTATATAACACTATGTCATATAATCAATAGAAAAGGTATATTACACTTATTTGGGAGGCCGGGTTGCTATTTAGGGTTTCTAGCTTTTAAGGAGAAAATAGTAAATCTGCGGGATTATGTTAAATTTCTATTTATAGAATATCATTTTGTTAGGTGAATACATGCTTGTACATTTGCATCATTGTGTGACTAAACTTATTGTTTATGAATTTCAGTGTTGTTTGATGACATTTTACACTTCATAACAATTTTAACAATTGCTCAATATGCCTATTGCCCTCCCCCCTCTATGTCAACAATAAGCTTCAAACGGTACAACCATCTATCAATAGCCTTAATGACCGATTTCTGTTGCAATTGATTTCAGCACTTTGCACTGGCGGATCTTCGTGGGGGGGGGCACCCAAGGGGGGGGGGGGCCAGGAAAAAAATTCGGCCCAAAAATAAATGTTGGCCAAAAAAATACCTTCAGGCCCCAAAAGTGAGTCAATACTGGGCCTTTTAAGGCCTTATTTTTCAGGCCAAATTTTGAAGAAAATGGGCCTCGGAACTTTAAAATTTGGGCACACTTTTGGATTTTAGGGGCCCAAGATTTTTTTCTCTGACCTGAAATTTAGGCCCCCCCCCTTATTGGTTCCCAGATCCGCCCCTGCTTTGAGATTCTGTGTTTCACCTCATTCTGATTCTCATAGCATCTTTCTGTTTCACCTGAAACATGCTCTGATATTATGAGGCATATTCTGTGATCTGAGCACATCAGATGGGAAGGGTTATAACTGTCAATAAGTGTGATAGTTATCATGAAATCATTTACCTTACATTAATAATACATTACATAATAGGGATTGTATTTAACAGTAGATATTAGAATAGGCACGTTCTATGACCACAATTAGATGAAATGTGAGCTGGGATGAAAGAGTCAAAAATCCTCAATTTTGGGCTCTCCTGGATTGCCAAATCAAGCTCATTATATCATGGCATCTCAGGGCTGAGAAGAAATTAGATGCCATGGTTTATCATGATGGTTTCACCTCATCAATACTGTTTATTGGATGCTTGTGATTGTACTATTTCCCTGAGATGACTCAACGTATGCCATACATGCGAGTACATTGTATGGTAATGAACCACATTAGCATCGGGGCTGTTGGGTGGCCAAGCATCTAGATCAATCAAATTGACACCTTGTTCGCAAAGGAATGCCAATGTCTCCTTTGTTCTCCTCACCACATAAACGTTTTATGCCCCCTTTGAGTTACTCACTTCGAGAGCCATGTTAAATTTTGAAACTTATGGCTATTATATCAAAATCCAAATAGCTTTCGCAGGAAGTAACCCTTTGAGTACTTATTGAGGATATAGTCCTGAGTAAGGACACTAGCGGTTACTGTTAGTGATTTGGTGTTCTGTATAAAAAGTCATTTCCTCCTTTCCTACCCCATTGGAGCGCCATCTGGCGTTTGGGAAGTGAATTGGGACTAAATATTTATAAGGTAGGTCCTGATTTATCTGAAAACATGTCAAAGTTCAGTTGGAAATCTCATTTTAAGCTGGCGGCGGAGTGATTTTGACCTTGGTGATTTTACCAGAATTCTCTGAGAAATCTGACGATAGAGGGGGCTAGTGTCTTCAAGTTTATTTATCTCAAAAATTCGGTGGACAACCCATGGTAAGATTGTTATAGCAGGCTAGGCGAGTCTCTCCCGAACACCGTGGTATGTTGCACTAGGCTTGGATACTAGTCGTTAATAAGATACAGGGTAAAATGTTATAATGGCCACCTATGGGAAACTCTACTGTATCTTCAACCTGATAATAAACAACACTGATTATATGACATAGTGTAATATACCAAATTGTTGAAAATTTCATGACATAGTGCTATATACCAAATTGAAAATGAATTACCTTTAAAATGATACATAAGTCAATGTACCATATTAAACGTAACTATTTTTATCCTGATTTAAAGTTGGGTAATGTTTTTTTGGCCCACCCTGTATATTTGCACATAAGGAGCAGAGGGATTCCCTCAAATGACGTCATTCATTGCAATTGCATCGTGGGTAATAGAACGTGGCATCCGCTGAAAATCAACAAATATTTTCGTGCTATAAATTTCACTATATTGACAACAATTACTGTTTTACAAAGTCTTCGAAACTCAAAATTTTCAACAAGTAAGTTTGTTTCTCTTCAAATTGATTGTATCTCATCATATTCTTAATTGTTGCTTACTTTCATCATATTTATAATTTTGAGGAACACTCACTAAAAAACTCAAATTTTTTATTTTGAATTCATAGGCATAGGGTTAAAATAACGAAATGATGTGATGTAACCACGTATCTACCTACTTACCCGTAGCCAGCTTTAATCAGGAGGGGGAGATTTTCACAATTTTGGCTAAAAATCATGTGAAAAATTCTCTGCATGATTTTGAAAGAATTTCTGGCCAGGGTGGGAGCATCCGCTCCCCTAGTTCAACGTCGTTAAACTCAATAACGGCGTTCTTTATTATTAGGAATTTTCTTGGGGCCATTATTGAGTTTAACCTCCTTACTATTCTTTCCTTTGATGCAAGTTCTGAATCCATCGAAACCATTTTTCCGCGATAACGTGCAACTGATACTTGACAATAATATAAAAACACATAACATCAAGCGATTTAACACAATATTATTGTGTTAAATGTTCATTTATACGAGTAAAATGAGGCTACACTTACCAATCTCTAAAAAGACATTTCCGCATGTCTGTCATTGTGTCTGTTCGTCTGAGTGTCCCGGATCGTAAAATTAAACTACCAGCGAAACGAAATTGTTGTCAAATAGATTGATAATTATTATCGCGATTACTCGGGATAAAAAGATCAATTTTGAGGATAACAGGTATCTTTGATTAATTTATATAGCGCGTATATACACGCAAAATAGTTATTAATTGCAAACCAATGTTACCGAAACTGACCGACATTTTCGTCATATTCCAAACCTGTCTCCAATATTTTCGTAATTATGCATCAATAGGGTCTAAGGGGGATACGGGACGGGGTGTATGTGTTTATAAGGTATGTATGCATGCTTGAATCACATTCTTTGTGTAATATTGCCATGTTTTCAGGGTTCAATTAGTTCCGCTTGTCGAAACCTGCTGAACGATTAAATTAACGCATCAAAGGCAAAATGGTCATGGAGGTTAGACCTAGCCGGGCCATAACACATGTCAGATAAGAAACGAGGCCCGGGCTAGGTCTAATGTTGTTGGACTACCTCTCCCCCAGCTCCCCTTCTGGCTACAGGCCTGTACTTAACAGTATGGTCTATGCTATCCATCGCGCTTTGTAAATTGTGAAACTCAGTTAAACACAGATGACACCGAAGGCAGTTTTCTGAGGTTATAAAATTTAGATCGAAATAATTTCCTATTTGTAGCACCTTGAATATTTTCGGATTTGAACAAAGTAGCGAACATTGCGATCTTTCAACTTTAGTTCGTTGTGTTTCACCAGTTTTTGTGTAGCGTTTCAATTCACTTATTTCAGTGCATCATTTCAGGTCTTAATGATTCATAAAATCAATAAGTTTCCTAGCGTAATATCTTGAATACAGTTGATTTTTAATAGTCAGTAGCTTCAGGGGCCCTTCCTACAATATGTGACATCGCTATCTTTGAAAAATTTCCTTTTATATTCAGCAGCAGATTTCCGAAAACCATTTTCTAATAAATTAATATCTTTCTTTGAAGACATGGTTGAGTGACACGTCACAAGTCACGTGATATCAACTAGTAACTAGACATGTGATCAGACATGTGACTGGCAAAATAGACGATCTAAATTTCAAAAAATTTGACTAAGATCAATATCGTGTTGTTGCCTTCATTGTCGTGTTTGGCTGAGTTCCACAATTCACAGTCCGATGGATAGCTTAGAACAAACTGGTAAGTAGATAAAGTGGTTATTTCATTATTTTATCCATATGAATTGGTTCCCAGAATAAGCAAAAAGAATATAAAGTCCATTTCACTGTTTTATTGTGTCAGTAGAACCCCAAAAATAAGAAACCGGGAGACCATTGTGCAATAATATATGGAAAAGTATATTCATATTGTACATGAATGACATTTGTATATTTCAGATTTTTAGTTTTTTGTGCAATACGCCTGTGCCCTCTTGCATGTCTTGTACTTTGAAGAATTCCAGCCATGTTAATCTTATAAATTGAAAATAACATGGCAGAGACGCATCCAAATATAAGAGGCCATACACTTTATAAGCCAAACTAGAAGCAATCCAAGATATACAAATGTCATTCATGTACAATAGGAATATATTTTTCCATATATTATTGCATAATGATATTTTGATTTCTTATTTTTTAGGTTTTACTGACGCAATTAAACAGTGAAATAGACTCTACAGTAAAATTTTAAATGTTTGGAACTACTTTGAATTTAAAAAATAAGCAATCAAAGGACCATATTGGAACAGTATACACGAGGGGAAAGTCTACCCGCGTATATACAACCTACCACCGAGCAAAGACCCGAAGATGTCTGAAAATGTAGGGGATAAGTTAATAAACTCCTGTTTTATATTGAATTTCTCAATATGAGAAATAGATAAAACACAGAATTGTTTGTAACCGATATAGTTGTTGTTCCAGGCATTCAAGTTTAGAGAATAATGAGTACTTAATGCAATATTTACTATCAAATTGCTAAATTCAACTTCTAAATATTAGAATGATGTTTTACATCTTAAATAAGTAAGAACCATGGCTGTATTTACTTTATTTGATTCAAAGATACAATAGGTTCAAATATATCACATTTGTTTCACTGCTATACGTTACATATCATTGAAATCACCGGTGAAAGATGAAAATGAAAGACCCGATTATACCACGAGTACGATTCAATAGGACCCGATGCTACCGCCTGGGTATTCCGATTATACTGTGAGTAAAACCCAATGAGGTAGCGAGTAAGCTTTCGAATGATCATATAATAACATGAAGTATATCACAAATATTCCTGTTAATATGATATAATTCCCGCAGCACTTTACGTCAACTTCTGTGTCCCGCGAAGTTCTTTAAAACATTGAATTCATGCTTTCACTCGAATCACCATAATTTTCATTGTTGATGATATCACCACTTTTATCTGACTATGCTCATGATCCAATGAGTTAGGTAGTAGAGATTAGGAACGTGAAACATATTTATTTTTATCAATAAATATGGATAATAAATGATTTAAATGCAATTCATTCACTCTCCTAAAATGAAGAAAGATCATATTCATTTTTATCCATAAATATAGATAATGATTGTTTTTAACGCAATTCCGCGCTTTTCCTATCCTCCAATGTTGATAGCCTAATTTCTGTTGTGTCAGTCTGAGTCAAAATGTTACAAAAGTATTAATAACGAGTAACCCTTCTGATAAAGGCAATTAAATCAAGGTTTGAAAACTCCCAAAAGTAACCCTTACACTATTTCATCATCAGCATGTCATAGACTCGACGATATAATCGGATTTTGAGATCATTTACTCAAGATATTTTCGGATCTTTATAATATTGCTCGTCGATCACATCGTCCGATGTCCGATAACATCGGATCTTTTAGGACAAAGTTTATGTGAAGATTTTGCTGTTCAAAAGTGCTATTTTGACCTAATATTTTGATACTTAATATATTATGCATATGACATACATTTACCGGCCCAAGTATGTCTTATGTATGGCTCATCATCAATTAAAGCGAGTATGAATGAGAAAAACAAATCGAAAACCATTATACGTTTAACCTATCTCTTAATTTGGACCTAACAAATATATTTCAATTATAATTCTAGGCCAATTCCGCCTGCTAGAACATCTTAGTAACAATTCTAACCATCCAAAGCAATTGATAGTGACATATATTACCTTTATTGTTCATTTTTCTACGAGATGTCCCTTACCAAACATTGGATTGGCGGTATATGCGTGTCTTACTCGGTGGTAGGTTGTATATACACGGGTAGACTTTCCCCCCCACGTGAGTATATGTAAAAATAGAAACATGTACATGTCCTAACTTTTGTTTATTTTAGTTTGTTTTCTAGTTTAGCTATCATATCTGTGGCCTCTTATATTTTGATGCTTCTCTGCCATGTTATTTTCGGAAAAATTAACATGGCTGAAACTCCCTAAATTACAAAAGGCCACAGCTTTACTGCACATTATACATAACTATTTGAAATATGCAAAAGTTAGGACTTGTCTTGTTGAGAATGATCACACAAAATGCCAAGGCTAAGTTACTCATTGTTAAAGGGGACATGCCATTAAGAGGCCATTCTCTGACTTAGTCATTTTTTCAAAAGTGTGAAAATAAAAACATTCATGAAAAGTTCTTAAAATATTCTGAATAACAAGTTGAATATATATATTTAATGATGGCACAAGCAAAAGTCTGAAAATTAACATGAAATGAAGGGTTTTGACAGATGCAAAAGATGGTAGATTTGTGATGAAGAAATAGAGGTTTTTGCAGTGACAACACAATTACCTCGAAGTTATCCGTTATGAGAGGCTGAGGACTAAACTTGACATAATTTTCAATCTCAGAATATCAGTAGTATCTAACTTTAGCCGGACAGCCACTCAAAATGTATATGGAGCCCATAAGATTCATTTTTCTCAATTGAAGTCACTATTTCTGTTTTTAGCTTCAGAGGATAGGAGGTACATGAACATGCTAAGTTTACCTAGATCACAAGCCTTACCACAAATATAAAGTATATAGGAATAGAGTTGATATGTGTGAAAACCTTAAACTTCCCATTTTATTGGGGATGGAACTTGTGGATCATGTGTATTTCTAACTTCTTCACATCTGCATGGATCTAAAATTGTGGCAGCCATCTTGGATTTGTCATATATGTGGACATGGTTTTGGTTGTGCTGAATTTGTTTCAAAATAACATTTCTTGTATACCTTCGATAAGTGAGATAGGCATTTGAAATTAAATACAGATAGTATACTTGACATTTAATGCAGTAAACAGTAATACAATTCATTCATCTTACATAATAAGTGAGTCCAGACAAAAAGTTGTTATTGTGTTAGTTTAACTGGGCATAAATTACACTCATTGGCCTTGGTTTTCTTAATTGGCTTGGATAAAATGTTGTTCTGTTTATTCAGAAAAGGAGTATAGTTCAATATACAAGTTCACATTCGTTCGTTCCATTGTAGAAATGAATCTCATATTATTTCATCTCAAATATAGAACACAAAAATATAATAAAAAACAAGTTTCTATTAATTGCAAAAGTTAGCTTCTATGTCATGACTGAGTTTGGGTTCCGCTTTTAGTGAAAAAATATCCATCTGGAAATATCGTATTGACCATTGCTATACACTCCATATTTAATCCTCCCAGTAAATAACATTGATATACAGTATACAAGTATATATGACATCGAGGATCTGGGGTTTGGGTAATGTGGGACATGAGGCCACTTGTCTTTTTGAATCTCATATTCAATATTCTTTCTTTAAACTCTCATATTTAATATTTTTGGAGTGGTAATTCAATTATGTACCTATTTTTTATTCTTTATCCCATAGTTGAACTCTGTTCCACTCTGTTAGGTAACATGAAAACATATTTGTGATATTTTGCAAATGCGTGGAAAAAGTGATATCTGTGGAATACGGAAAATATTTCACAGATATCACCTTTTGGCAGGGATTTGAAAACTACCACCAATATGATGTGTTTTGTTACATAGTGATTTCATGACATCACAGGGATGAATGGATGTTGTTTTGATATGTTTTGTTTAGTTTTAGAGGTCAACTATGGGAAAAATCGAACATCCTATGAATTTTCGTGATATTGTGTTAATCCAACTCATTCATATCAATATCTGCGCTAATTCGCTATGCTAACTTGGCAAGATCTTGATATCAACTCAGAGATAAAGATAAAATCATTTAAAATCATATAATATCCTATACATATCCTTTACTGTGCCACAACTTTCTCATATGTTATATATTTTGGCACAGGCCATCATTTATTTTCCTTGAATTCATGCTTTTGTTCCTCGTTTTAGAAATGAGAGGAAATCTTTGATTTTCCTTGTATTTAAGTTGCTTAAATGTTGCCCTGTGATGTTGACAAAAGTCAATAGTAATCCATTACAGTCACAGTTGAAATGTACCCATTGCTAGCCCAGAACCTACCAAAATAGCATTTGCATTTTGTCAATATTGCCCTATGTGCTTTTCCATGAAAATAATTTTAATCGTATCTTTTCTTCAGTATTTCATATATTACATTTTAATATATTTAAATTGGTTAATATTTATATACTATTTACTTAGACAACAATAAATAAAGAATTTTTTGTAAAACCACCAAAAATGGTATATGATCTTTAAATGACTGTTGTGTGAACATCAAAGGTCAAAATTCGCTGAAATTGTATTTTTATAAAGCACAAATGATTTTTCTTCAATATGATATGCATTATTATCAGATATCTTTGGGGGCTAAAAAGGGCCCTTAATGACACCCGTCCTTTGACATTCAGTTCATAAATATTAACAGGGTGGCCACAACTCTGGAATTTACTTGAAAAGTAAAATAAATTCCAGTTTCTGGAAAACACTGGAATTTGACAAAACACTGGAAAATGAACATGAGTTTTTCCAGGGAATTTTCATTTTTTCCAAAAATGCTGCAAGTGATAAATAAAGCATGAAATGCTGAAAATGTGAATATCCTGTAATCAAATTGAATAAGTAAAATTCAAAATAACTGCCTAAAGCAACTTCAAGGGAGAGATGTTTTAGGCAATGTTCCCTTATTTTTTTCAATGAAATCTATTAGACCTATATCAAGAACAATTTACGAATGGATGATTAAGTTATGATTTATCACCAACAAAGTGAGCATTAACTTCTTTCCTTCTTGTTTACTTCCAGATTTAAATAACCTTCATGGCTAGCTATACTGAGTTTATACAGCAAAATGAGGATCGTGATGGAGTTCGCTTCAGCTGGAATGTTTGGCCGTCAAGTCGCCTTGAGGCCACCAGGATTGTAGTACCATTAGGATGTCTCTATACACCAATCAAAGACCAACCAACCCTTCCACCTATTGCATATGATCCAGTGTTGTGTACCAGATCAAACTGTAGAGCAGTTCTTAATCCATTTTGGTAGGTTTTTTAGTAGGTTTTGCAGTGAGGCAAGATATGTGACCATTTAGAGTGCTAAATTGTATTTCAAATGCCATACTCATATTGAATTAAACATTCACATATTGGAGGTCTCTTAGTCAGCAAATAAAACATAGAATTCTGTGTTAAATTGTGAATCAAATGACAGTTGCATGGGTCAGGGAATTTATGTTCTATTCAATTCAAATTGTAGTTATGCACTTGGTGCTAAGTCAATAACTTTTAATTTTGTCAAATAATGACAACTTTGGATAGAACCTTTCACATATGCCATAAATGAGTAAATATTACTAATATGTAAATATTTAATTGCAGCCAAGTTGACTACAGAGCCAAACTTTGGACATGTAATTTCTGCTTTCAACGAAACCCAGTAAGTTCACACATTTATTACATAAAATCACATTTTGTTTATTTAATTATTTCTCTCAAGACTTCAAAGTTTCTGTATTGTATCTATTAATTGTATCTGTATTGTTATATGTTATATTATATGTAATTTTGGTTGCTCTGCAACACATT
This sequence comes from Owenia fusiformis, assembly GCA_903813345.2. Taxonomy (NCBI): domain Eukaryota; kingdom Metazoa; phylum Annelida; class Polychaeta; order Sabellida; family Oweniidae; genus Owenia; species Owenia fusiformis. The sequence continues at coordinate 23,128,517 of CAIIXF020000008.1, read as the reverse complement.
TTGAAATAAGCACTGATACGCCCAATTACTAAGGGTGTCGAGTGCACACGTTTTGTACTTTACATTGTTATATTATGAAATAAACTATAACTATAAACTATAACTATAACTACATTGTCTGAGAGCTTTCGAGCTACGAACAAGTTTATCAGTAACATTTAGATATCATATAATAATACCTTTTACCACCAGTAGGTAGTTACCAGTTTCACCATCAGGTGGTTATCTTGAGTCAGATGACATGGCATGAATTAAGTTCCCCTGTGGAATAGATATATTAAATTATTAAGATTTCAAAGGATTATTTCGACATCTATCACATTTATTCTATCATAGTACATGTAAAATTACAGAAGTTGTAGCTTTATTCATCTTGCATCAATTCTCCTGGAAGGGGAGTCACAACTCGCAAGGATTTGATTTAAGTTACAAGTTGAAATTATATATGACTGTGATGATTTATGTGTAAAGTAAGAAAGTGAGAATTGTTACATCCATGCAGTTTACAATTTGATTTATCCTGTACTTTTGTGTTTGTAGTTCCCCCCTCAGTATGCAGCCATATCAGAGCAACACCAACCTGCAGAGCTTATCCCCCAGTTCTCAACCATTGAATACACTCTCACAGTAAGTTAGAGTAACTTCCCTACAAATTGTCCATAAAGTAACTGTTTTACCCATTTTTATGGCAACATAATCTTAATTATCCCATTGAACGAAGTTCGGAGGGATATAGGGAACGCCTCCGTCCATCCGCCCATACATCCCTCCGTCTGTCCGTCCGTCCAGGTAATAACTGAAATACCGCTGGCCTGATTTTGTTCATATATGGGGGTAGAAGTTCTGCTCGAAACCTACTTTCAAAATGGCCGCTCATTTAAAAATGACGGCCATTTTAGTGCCGATTTTACTGTAATTTAGGTGCAATATGTAAAACTGTAATAGCAATGTGTTTTAGATGTAAAAAAGTTATATAGGACATTAATAAAGCTTGAAATGTAGATATTAAAGAAGCACATGGCAGCCATCTTGAAAAATGGCTGCCTTTACTCGTTATTTTACGATTATTGCTGTAACTCCAAAGTAGTGGAGCGATTTTGTTCATATTTGGTATGTGAATACTATAAGCATGGCACACTGTCTAGTGACACTTTTGGTAGAAGGTGGCCATTTTGAAAAATGGCTGCCATTTTTGCTAAATACTTTGTAAAAATGCCACCCATATCTGTTCGATGGAATTTGCTACGCTTTGGCGTTGCTGTTGTCTAGTTATCACTAACGAGTAAACCATTATGTCAAAGTAAGAAGAAGGGGAAAAACTCATAAAAAATCAAATTGACACTCAAGTTAAAACCTTTGTATGATGTTTATCTCTCTCACTATTCATATAAGTATTGGCTATCCTATGATTTTGAGGGATATCATTTTTATCTACGAGTTGATATCAATATCTGGATGAGTGAGTGTAGCGAATTAGAGCAAATATTAATATCAATGAGTGGATTAAAATGATATCACTGAATGTCATAGCATGTTCTATTAATCCCATAGTTCACCTGTAAAACTAAATCAAGCATTTACAAAGAACCTTCATTTGTTCATTTATCATCTGACATCATGAAATCATCAAGAAATAATACACGTCACATTGGCGAGATTTTTCAAATCCATGGAAAAATGTTATATCCGTGAAATATTCTCTGTATTCCAGATATAATATCACTTTTTCCATGCATTTGCAAAATGTGATAAATATATCTACATGTTTTAAACATACCGATTTGATCTCAACTATGGGATGAATGAGAGTTATGTTATGGGAGGTTTTGGATATGGAGTACATCCTGAGGGAAATATAGATATCTTTCTGAGAGCCCAGATAGTCCAAGGTAAGATATCATATTTCCTGAGGGATATACCCCATAATCAAAACCAAGCATCACATAATAAATTTATGCTATGGCAAGTGCAGTTTCACAAGTGATGTTTTCAGGACACCCATATTTAGGTTATTTTTCTTTAAAATGTTCTCATTCTCATTATTTTCGAAAAATTCCACCATCTGCTGCATCCATTTTGATATTTTCGCTATAGCAAGTTATTCTAACATCTGTTTCTATATTAAACAAAAACGTTTTCTCGGGAATATAGGAGCAGAAGATACACAGCGGGAGATATAAAGCTGGAGATGTATATATGTCCCGCTTCCCCAAGAAAATTTGAAAACAAAAATTTTGAAAAGAAATTATGACAACTACTTGTCTGTTTGACAATAAAGTTCCAAGGATATGTGCTCAATAAAAATTGGTTACATTTTTTCATGCCATCATTTCATAAAAATGAGGTCACAGAAAATAAAATGAAAAAATAGAAAAGAAATAGAAAACAACAAACTTTTAGGTCTAATAATTATTTGAAGTCCATACAAAAATAACGGCCATCGGATGAATATGATATCCTATGATTTTCTCAGCTATCATTTTTATTCACTCTTGGATATCGCCGATCTTGTCTCATTCGCTGTGCTCACTCGTGGAGATGAGGGAAATCCACTCATGGATAAAAATAGTATCCCTCAAAAATCATAGGATATCCTCTATAAATCCCGCTGTTATGTACCTGAAAGCTCACTTGTCATAGGATAATGATCCATATTATTTTTTCTTTAATATATAAATCTGTAATTATAAATGTATTCCTATTAACTTTTTATTTGGATATTTTAGAGAGCCACATGTAATCCGCCAGTGTTCCTGTTTGTTGTGGACACATGTATGGATGATGATGAAGATCTTCAGGCTCTCAAGGTATGTTGTCAATTATAGAATAAGGGGTTGCCTCAAAATATGGATTTCTGTCAAAAGATTAATCTGGCACCTTTGGAGGGTTAGGGTGAAAGCCATCGTGTTTTTATGAAAGCTTCGTTGTCTTGTATCACAAACAAATTTTTCACTTAATCCACTATAAAGCTTTTCTTTTGAAGGGGACAGTGGGGATGAACTCAAACCAAGTTAATTATATTTTTGGATGTTCATTATTTGACCCTACTCCTAAATAGTCTTATACCAGTAGCAGGCCTTGAGCTAAGCTCCGTTTTACTGTTGATCATACATACCATCACTTTTAATTTATCAGGTGGTCCATATAAAACCTTTGCTGGTCAAATGACCTTATCTCAAAAAGTTACTGGTCCCTATCAACACGAGCTGGTCATTTTGAGTATACATCTAATTGAACAAGATGCTTCTCTGACATGTTATTTTCAAAAAAGATCATGGCTGAAACTCCCTAAGTTACAAGAGTTCCCATGTTCACAAAATTTAAATTAACATTTTATTCATATGCTTGGTCATATCGATTCTTCGTTGCCTCGAGAACTACTTCACCTCGCAAAATTGAAATTTTTTTTACTCTTTTTTTTCTTTCCAGTTTTTGACCAATCAGAATCCTAGAAACATACTCTAGCTAAAACGAGTGTTGGCTGAACAGTCAAACTAATACTCAAGCTAAATGGAGTGAAAAAAGAAAAATGGAGTGAAAAAAGAAAAATGGAGTGAAAAAAGAAAAATGAAGTGAAAAAACAAAAATGAAATTTTTAAGGAAATTGATAATTTGCAATTATATTACAATGTATATTCGATTGTGAGGATAATGTGAGACAATGTTCACAGCAGTCAAATTAACAATGGGAAAAGAGGGGAGAAGGAAGTGATTTCATAAAAAGGTATTAAAAGTTCATTGTGCCATGAGTATTGCAGACCATTAATCATACATGGGAAAATAATGTAACACCTGGTACATAATTGTATTTGCATTATGTCATGTGACTTTCAATATATTTATACATAAAAGATGGCAGATGTAACAAGCAAATATAATTTGATAAATGAAATATTTTATTTATATGATTCTCTCTATTTTATAGGAGTCCCTACAGATGTCTCTGAGTTTGCTACCCCCAAATGCCCTTATAGGGCTCATCACCTTTGGTAAAATGGTACAAGTGCATGAATTGGGTAGTGAGGGAATATCAAAGAGTTATGTGTTCAGAGGCACTAAGGACTTGGATGCCAAACAAATACAGGTCAGTGGTTGATTAACTTACATAGCCATTGTGCACAGCTTCAGCCCAATAAAACATAGCTTAGTGGAGGCATCAAAAGATCAGATCAAAAACTAAATAAATCGAATAATAACATAAGTTCATTTACTTCAGAGTAAAATGTTTTATTTTCGACGTTTTGCTAATCATCCCACTAGCTTTATCAAGATTACATTCAAAATGGAAGTACACAGTTATATTATTTATGACGTAATAATTGAACAATACAATACCCAGGTAACAATAAACAATACTATAATAAACAATGACAATAAACTATGACAATAAACTATGACAACAAACTATGACAATAAACTACACATAGAAACACCAAGGAGTCCCTACAGATGTCTCTGAGTTTGCTATCCCCAAAATCCCTTATAGGGCTCATCACCTTTGGTAAAATTTTAAATTTTTTTTGGTAAAACGTCGAAAATAAAACTTTTCACTCTGAAGTAAATGAACTTAAGTTATTATTAATATATTACCAGAGTGATGAATTTACACAGAAATAAATAAATCTAGTTAGGAGGAGGGGGTTCAAAGACATTTCACTTTGCTATCTGACAAATTTCAACATTTCAATTTTTTGCAATTTTGACTCGAAATGCCTTTGGATGGTTTATGAATATTAGATCATTTTTAGAAATAAATTGGAAGTTCGCGATCAATTTTAATGGTATTTAGTTTTTGGGAGAGGAGGTTCATACTCAGAACTAGATTTATTTAGTTTTCGATTCGACATTTAACTTTTGATGCCTCCCCTTATACCCCTAAAGTGGGGCCTTTCAGGAAGGGAAGGGGCCTAGAATTTTGGTATAATGTATCCAGTGTTCTCCAAGGACTTGTTTGTGCAAACTAGGTGCAAAATTCACATTTTCACAATTTTAATCAGATGACTTTTCTTATTTCAAGAAATGCAAAAGTTGCAGGAGGGTGCAGACCTATTTCAAAATTTAGTATGACATCAGATTTCCTAAATGTTGATGTTAGTAAATTATTTTGTAGGAGATGCTTGGCATAGGACGTGGGGTTCCTGCACAACAACCAAGGGGTCCTCAGGGACAGAACCCACAACAGCAACAACAACAACTACCATCCAATAGGTAATAAATACTCTGCAGTGCTTTGCTTGTGTCACGTGACACCTCTTCTTTATGCACATTTTAGTCTGAACTATTTGTTGAGTTTGGAGTTTGAAAGTATGCTGAAAATTATTCAATAAAGACTAATAGCTCACTTGTGGATAGGTTTGCTTTTCATTTGTCAGAAACACTTTTATAATCATTTGCAATACTTAACGTGACATTTTACCATGTCAAATTTGGTAACAATTGTTTGTAACTTGTTTTTTTTAGATTCCTTCAGCCTGTCCATAAATGTGACATGGCTCTGACTGATCTCCTAGGTGAGCTTCAGAGAGATCCCTGGCCTGTAGCTCAGGGCAAACGTCCCCTTAGGTCCCTGGGAACTGCCCTGTCTATTGCTGTAGGACTCCTTGAGGTAAATGGGAAATCAAAATCATCACTCCTTTGAACACAAAATGACGTTTCATTTGCTTTTTAACACTGGTTTTAACTATGATTGTTGTAAGTACTTTCACAGCTAGATGAACACAAAATGTAAATAAATATTTGAAACCTTATCCCCAAATTTTACAAGGTACTTTATTCATTTTCTTTTCAGTGCACATACCCAAATACAGGGGCCAGAATTATGATGTTTACAGGGGGCCCTTGTACTCAGGGACCAGGCATGGTTGTCGGAGATGAGAAGAAATTCCCAATAAGGTCCCATCATGACATTGAAAAAGATAGTGTCAAATACATGAAGAAAGCTATGAAGGTTTGACATAACTTTGTTAATGTGTACAAATTCTCTAATGCTTAATATTTTCTCAAATAATTACTTTTTAAAGTATTACAGTGTAGATATAATGTTGATGCCAAAATAGCTTACCATGTGCAGTTTGAGCTGTCACACGTCAATATGATTTTTACCACGAATCTAACTGTTGACACTGGTTTAAAGATCAGTCGTGCGGATATCAAAAATCTAATACAATGCCATTACTGAGAATCAAGATTCTTAAATTCTGAAGAATTAATTTAGAAAAATTGCTATTGAAACTTAAAACATGTTTGTTATGAAATATTTACATTGCAGCATTATGAGGCTCTTGCGAACAGATGCTCCAACAATGGTCATATCATAGATATCTATTCCTGTGCCCTGGACCAGACAGGCTTGCATGAGATGAAGTTCTGCTGCAATCACACAGGGTAAAGCAATTTAAACAAAACCCTTGATTTACAATGATTGAGCCCCTGATTAATCGTGGTATTTAATTTGAGTGATTAATTTGCCGATTGGTCAAACTTTATCATTTTCATAGTTTTAGTTTTCCTTATGACAAGAAACTTCCCATTGGATAACATTATGAAGATAATGTTTCCAACATTTAATTTTCTGAACCTGGCAAAAATTAGGCAATAGGCAAATGCTTAGGCAAAATTACCACTTATGCTGTATCAAAATATATGGGAAATTATCTAATTAATAAAATAACACGCATGTTAAGACAACATGAACGATACCCTTATTAATAAAATATTATATATAAAACAACATGAACAAACCACTGATTGATAATAGAACAGTAAATACAATTGAAGAGCCTCAATATATCATGAAAATACAGCATTCCAATCTACCCATAATCACTTTTCAATGTCTGAAAATATGTTGGCCTTTATTCTTTCATGCTGGATTTTTGTTTAAATCACTTTGCTACCACTAAACGGAAACAAAACAATTTATGTATATTTACAATAGTTACATGAGATTCGTCCTGTAGGTCCAATTAGTTTATATTATTGAGGCAGTTTAATTATCATCCCTGGACCCATCTTCCATCAGCTCGTCTTTGTGCTAATTTAGAAAAAGCAATAACTTGGTTGAGTAATATAATTTTTGTGTTACAATATAGTTTCATGTTATTTTAAGTGATATCATTATCCTCAACAATATAATATGAATATCAGTACAAGTGAGTGGGATATCAAGAACAATCATAGTATATTGTATTTATCACATGGTTATTAGGACTGTATTTCACTGATATTACCACATTCTAAGTTCTACTACTTTGAGTTATTAATATCGCACTTTGATTTGTGCATGTATGCATCTGTCTTTGGCAACACACAAATGAGTCAATATGGTACAACGAAAATGGGACTTCTGCGCAAAACTCAACTTTTGTTCAAGTTGATACAATTGTCTCTAGATCTAGAGACTTACCTCATTCGAAGGATCATAAAAGACTTTATCTAAACTGAAAATCTTAGATCCCAGCATAGTAGAATACGCCGTCAGTCCGCATTTGATTTTTTGAAGTGAGTTTCGTAGATCGTCAGATTTCTCCGACTGATATCGGGTTATCTCAAATTGGTTCGTTTATAAATACGAATTTCTTACCCTTATAAGGCGCACGCGCAAAATTGATTTATAAACGTTATTGGTTGATGGTTTTCTCCTGAGCATGCATCAAGTCTGATGAACACTTATGACAAAGAACGGAGCAAACAGTACTAGCTCTCGAACGAAATTCCAAGATTCAGATCATTTCGCCATATTTGCTAAGCGTGTATACTTGAATGACACTCGAATTATCGATTATCGTATGGATGTGTATTTCTGCTGACATTTTAACACAACATCACATAGAATTACGATGCAGAACGATAATAAACACAAAACAACTACTAAATTCCACTTGTTATTTCACAAGAGGTAAAAATGCACACTGCCTAGATTCTTTGTAAGGGTTGTCAGATATCGGATTGGCCGCCATATTTGAAATGAAAATATCACTAAATAGAGCTTTGCGCATGTCACAACATATCGACTGAAATCAAATCTTGTCATCGAAATTTCAGGAAAAACACTTTCCTATTCAACTTGAAATATATGTGTGTTAAAGTTCAGATTTTGGATTGTCATTGTTTATTAATACTAGAATGATGCACCAGCAATCTTAAGGCCTGATAGAAGCCAATCAAAATCAAAATCACTATGAATGGCGTTATATCGCTCCATAAGTTTTGAGTTTACCCAGTCTTTGTATATTCATTGATTTGGATCCAGTCTTAAGAGAAATCATGGGCTTTCAACAGAAGGGTATGCCCTGTGTTTTAAACATGCGAACTTCAAAAAGCAGTGCCATGCTTCTTTTTATGATAATATTTCATAACGTATTAGATTAATGTATATATCTTAGTATTATCTTGAATAAAAATCAACTTTCAATATGATTAAAGCATAAAACATCTTAAATCTCATGTAAAAGTAAACAAAAAAGACCAATAAGAAAAAGGGATATCAAAATGTTCCCTTTCAAGTGTTGCATTATGGGTAATTATTTAAGAACACATCCCAATAAAAACATAATTCGTGGGAGAATGTTCACTTTCATTATTGCCACAATCATGGTGTATTCCATTTTGTATTTAAGTATCAACATGTATGGAGATAATCATGTTTATTTTTGGGTTATATCTTTAAACATACATGAAAAGTACAAAATAAGATTTTCCTTGGAATGTGTACATTCTCCAATTCTGAAAACCAAGGCAATGGCTATGTATGAAATATGGGAAGTTGCCTACCCTTCTCTTGAAAGCCCATGTAGAAATATAAATAGGCATTGATGTTCAGTGTTATTATATGTATATACTTTAATAAATATTAGTATTACATGTACAGGCATAGGATATCCTATGATTTTGAGGAATATCATTTTTATCTACGAGGTGATATTGATATCTGCACGAGAGAGCAAAGCGAACAAGTGCATATATCAATATCACCGAGTAAATTAAAATGATATTCTGAAAAAATCATAGGATGATCTTATTATCCTACACTTACAAGGAGTGTACTAAATGTATAATATCATTGCACTATGAATTTCATGCCAAATAGAGTCAATTTGGCGGGAAATCAACAAGCGGAGTATATCGTCACAATATCCTCCGCATATTGGGTTTTCCAGAGTATATTGTCACGATATCCTCCGCATATTGGTTTTCCGGAGTGTATCGTTGTGATATCCTCTGGTTATTCTTTTTGCCAATAGATATCAAATTTATTTTTTAATGTTATTATACATTTAGCACACTAAGTGTAGGATAAATTAGATCTTATACATGTATCTAATTTAGATATTGTATTTTTATCATCTTTTGTGTATATCTGTATTTTTAGGGGCCATATGATTATGGGAGATTCATTCAACACATCCCTTTTCAAGCAAACATTTCAACGAGTTTTTGCGAAAGATGTCAAAGGAGAATTCAAAATGGCATTTTGTGGGACATTAGAAGTGAAGGTAAAGCATAAAAATGTGTTCATGCATTCCAAGTTATTCCATTCTTCTCTTAATCAATATTAGAACAGAAATCTATTTCTAGGAATATTTAAACTTTTGTAAAAGTAATAGAATGCACATAATACCTGGAAAAGGTAACGGTCCTATTCTGTGGTAGGCACTTTATCAGTTTAATTAATGAAGGCTTCAATGTTGATATCTCTAATTGTAGACATCTAGGGAGCTTAAAATACAAGGTGCCATTGGCTCTTGTATTTCCACCCATGTTAAAGGCCCAAGTGTGTCCGAGACGGAACTAGGTATGGGTGGCACATCTAGTTGGAAGATCTGTGGCCTTTATCCCAACTCTACACTTGGAATTTACTTTGAAGTTGTTAATCAGGTAAGTGATCATTCTCCTAAGCAGCTATCCAGAATCCGTACCTCCTTCTTCCCCCTGCTATAACCAATTTGGAAGCGCCCGATTAAACTGAATCATGTGATCTAATTATGCGCAATGAATAATACATGATTTCTGTCGCAGTGTTGCGACGGCCAATCAGATTGCGAGTTCTTAATCGTAGAAATGCTAACTGCTTATCGCAGGGGGTAAAAAGAAAGAATATATTCTGGATTTTGAAGCCCTTTGATCGGAGGATGGTAAGTGATGCTTCTAGCAAATATGACTGTATTTAATGGTTTGTTTTAAATCAGGATTGATGTGCCTCTAGAAATCATGAATGTATTTAATGGTTTGTTTGGTTGCCAAGTGATATACCTCAAGAAAACCAATGTATTCTTCAACTGTTTGTTTTGAAACCTGGATTGACACTTTGATAGGTGATATGCCTCAAGAAAACAACAATGTATTCAATGATTTGTTACGTTGCCAAGTGATGTGCTTTTTTAGAAACATCCATGTATTCAGTGGTTTGTTACGTTGCCAAGTGATGAGCTGTTTTGAAAACATCAGTGTACTAGTATTCAATGGTTTGTTTTTAAATCAGGGTTGTCAAGTGATATGCCGTTCATAAAGCATCATTGTATTCAATGGTTTGCTGGGTTGCCAAGCGATTTAATTCAACAAAATATCAATGTATTCAATCGTTTGTTGGGTTGCCAAGTGATTTACATCAACAAAACATCAGAGTATCCAATGGTTTGTTTTTAAATCAGGGTTGTCAAGTGATATGCCGATCATAAAACATCAATGTATTCAATGGTTTGCTGGGTTGCCAAGTGTTTTAATTCAACAAAACATCAATGTATTCAATCGTTTGTTGGGTTGCCAAGTGATTTACATCAACAAAACATCAGAGTATCCAATGATTTGTTTTTAAATCAGGGTTGTCAAGTGATATGCTATTCATAAAACAACAATGTATTCAATGGTTTGCTGGGTTGCAAAGTGATTCAACAAAGTAATTCAAAATAAGTAAAGTAATTCAACAAAACATCAATTTATTCAATGGTTTCTTATGAAATTGTTTTGAAACTGGTTGCCACAGTGGAATGGAATTGAAGGTAAAGATTGGAATAAGACAACATAGAATGAACACAGCCAGTGATAATTTAAGTGCCTTTATAATGTGTATATATGTATTATGGTTCTAACTTTTTATCGTACCTAACAAGAGGTACGATATTGAAGTCAGCTTGACGGGCCGCGGGCAGGCGGCGGCCGGGTCTCACTTTTTAGCTTGTCTACAGGTTTCCAGCCAAATCATTTCAGGGATTCATCTGAAATTTTCAGGGATGTTTCTACATATCAACGTCAAGAACTGATTAGTTTTTGGGCATTCTGGGTAAATTTTAAGGTGGCCATTTTGGATTTTCCGTCCTAAAATCTTCACTTTCAAGACTTGTCTACAGGTTTCCAGCCAAACCATTTGAGGGATTCATCTGAAATTTTCAGGGATGTTTCTACATATCAACGTCAAGAACTGATTAGTTTTTGGGCATTCTGAGTAAATTTTAAGGTGGCCATTTTGGATTTTCCGTCCTAAAATCTTCACTTTCAAGACTTGTCTACAGGTTTTCAGCCAAACCATTTGAGGGATTCATCTGAAATTTTCAGGGATGTTTCTACATATCAACGTCAAGAACTGATTAGTTTTTGGGCATTCTGGGTAAATTTTAAGGTGGCCATTTTGGATTTTCCATCCTAAAATCTTTACTTTCAAGACTTGTCTACAGGTTTCCAGCCAAACCTTTTGAGGGATTCATCTGAAATTTTCAGGGATGTTTCTAAATATCAACATCAAGAACTGATTAGTTTTTGGGCATTCTGGTTAAATTTTAAGGTGGCCATTTTGGATTTTCTGTCCTAAAATCTTCACTTTCAAGACTTGTCTACAGATTTTCAGCCAAACCATTTGAGGGATTCATCTGAAATTTTCAGGGATGTTTCTACATATCAACGTCAAGAACTGATTGGTTTTTGGGCATTCTGGGTAAATTTTAAGGTGGCCATTTTGGATTTTCCGTCCTAAAATCTTCACTTTCAAGACCTGTCTACAGGTTTCAAGCCAAACCGTTCAAATTTTAACATATGTTACACAGTGATAAGTTCTAGAGCTGATAAACTTTTCTGCGGCCATCTTGCTTTCTTGGTCAACAAGACCACAATGCTGTGTTTTAGGTACGATATTGTTCACGTCTGTGCCTTGTTAAGATTTATTCTTAGTTATTTCAAGTTACCTTAATGTTTCAGACTGAAATTCTGCCCTTTACTTTCATATTCCAATTCCAAACAGTCAAACATAATAATCAATGTTTTGCATATTTAACAATTCTTGGGAATATTCCCACATAAACTGGAACATGACTTCCTAGAATTCAGATGTATCATAATGATCAAGTTGGGCACAGTTGCTTGATCCTGAAATAACCTATTATATGATAATGCATAACTGCATGGTTGTTAAATTCTGAATTGATATTTATACATGAAAATATGTTTTCCCAGCACTCTGAAATTGAGGTATTAAATTAGCCCTTCTTCATGTCTATCATTTGCATCATGGTAAACCTACTACTAGGAGCATCTGGACCAATCAGATTGTTGCGATCATTCTTTCATAACCTACATGACTGAATGTATTTCGTATGGCTGGCACGTTTTACTTAGTGATGATGTTATGTAAGGCACAGTGTACGCCTCCAGAGGTGACTCATATAACACCTGATCATTAATGACTTCAATTCACTGCTCATTTCTCATCATTATCAGAGATGACTATTTCGGCTAGTGGCCTGGGGCTTCCTGCTTTTTTGTCTGCACATATAAAGATGTACCTCTTGATGGATTTATTTGAAATGTTCAAGGATGTTTCTTTGTAAATTTATAGGCAGCAATTTTAATTTGAAATATGTTTGAATATAAATGAATATTGCAGATTAGTCCTCTCAATGAGCACATGTTGGGCTTGTACCTCATGCAACATTCATTTTCTCTTCTTTAATAGCATGATATTACTTAACTTGGAAGACCTTGGAAGTGGCAGTGACATTTTCAAAAGTCAGGTTACTATCTTTATAATTATCCCATCGAGCGAAGTTCGGAGGGATATAGGGAACGCCTCTGTACGTCCGTCCGTCCGTCTGTCCGTCCATCTGTCCGTCCGTCTGTCCGGGCAATAACTCAAATACCGTTGGCCCGATTTTGTTCATATTTTGTACACATATACCCTACGGGGGAAGAAGTTCTGCTCGAAAGCCGATTTTCAAAATGGCCGCTCATTTAAAAATGGCGGTCATTTAAGTGCTGAATTTACAGTAATTTAGGTGCAATATGTAAAACTGTAAAATGTAAAAAAATTATATAGGACATTGATAAAGCTAGAAATATAGATATTAAAGAAGCACATGGCAGCCATCTTGAAAAATGGCTGCCTTTACTCGTTATTTTACGATTATTTTTTTTTTACTCAAGAAGTAGTGGAGCGAATGTGTTCATACTGTATTTGGTGTATGAATACTATAAGCATGGCACACTGTCTAATGACACTTTTGACTATATAATTTGCTTTTTGTTTCAGAAGTTATTTTCTATAGAATAAAACATGTGTTGTCATTCATCATTCCTTATTTACTATTGTAAAAAATATTTATGATTTGATCTAGTTGTTATAGTAGGTATAATTTACAGATTCATAGAAAATGCTCTGGCCAGATTTTTTGGTTTTCCATATTTTGCTTCATTTATTTTGCCTCATAGACTTCCATCAAAATACAAACATCAGTTTTGACCTCACAAACTATGTTCAGAACTGATGTTCGCGTCAATGATAGTCTAGGAGGCCTGATAGTGAGGTCTAAAGACTTTTATCAGGTTTGCTTATTATATATTCACATAAGAAGTTAAGGTTCGTTCAAGTACAATATGCAGCTTTTATTATTTATTTATTTGTATTTTTCATTTACTTCATGTGTGACATGTGATACCTTCATACGCTAAACAGTTGCTATAAAGATGGATAAGTGGTGATCATGCGAGATACTTCACTCTTTGCATAAAACTGACACAAGTCTCATATTAATGTGTGGATTTTATAGGCGTAGCCCCATAACCAATAAAAATAAAACCACGAGATATAAGAAGAAAAGAGCTTTAAAATGCTTTTTTTATTTGAAGCTTCTAGCTCAATACTGAAGGAAGTTACATCCTATCTACATCATGGTTTAATCTGTCCATTTTAGCAGCAACCAATAGTGACTAATGATCTGTTTGCTATTTTAACGAGTTGCTTTATTACAATTGATCATGTTGCAGTGGTATAAATAGTCACATGATCACTGTTAGTTAACAAGTGAACTCAGAAAATTCAAGAATCAAAATCGAGACTCCTGCCTAATGCAATTAGTAGAAGCTTTATTGCAAAGGCTCGATTAGCAAAGTGTCTTTTGATCAAGAAACAGTATTACATCTCCAAAATCAATATGGAGGTCAACTTCATCATACATAACATTACTACATTGAATACATTGCAAGTTTATACTGTTTTAAATAAACAGCTGGGAAAATATATGTGGGATGCATTCATTCATTATACATTAAGGGTTGAGCAAGTTTATCTCCATGTTATTTAATTTGTCATGTTATTACTTACTAGACTGAATGAAATATCTCATATCTCTTTCTCCCTTTGAGCATTTTTTCATTTCAAAACATGCCCGCCAAGGCATTTCAATCATGGGTAACACTAGAGATATAACAATTATAGCCATTTGGATGTTCATCATATTCAGCATTCAAGTTTTCCATCAGATATAATGTTAATGTTCGTTACATTGTCAGCTTCTATCTCCTTTACCTTGATCCCAGCTTGTTTTCCAGTCTTGCTTTTATCTTTTGAAGGACTACTTAGCTCAGCATTCTTTTTCTCATGTAAATTTGTCACTGGTGTCAATGTAGGTCTGGCTTTAGTTTTAAGCTCTGTTGCATTTTCTTCAACGCTGTTCTCCGCTGGTTTAACTTTCATACTACGGAAACGATCCTTAACTTTCCGCCATTGTTTTTTCATTCCACGTTTAAATGAGCGATTTAGCAGGGAATACATCCATGGATTGAGAGATGTGCTGAGGAATGGCAGCCATTGTGTCACTGAGTCCATATTATAGGAAATGTTATGACTGAGAGAGATCATGTTCACTATAACAAATGGTGCCCAACACAGAAAGAACACACCTGTAATCATAAAAGTAAAATACATATATTTAATTATAATGACAGAAGTATGTGAAAAGTATAGCAGAAACAAAAATGCCATTCATCTATGAAAGTATCAATCACATGCAAAGCAAAATTGTCAGTATGGATATTGGATAAAAAATATGTAGTTCTTGATTTGTTGAAAATAATTCTTATTCTTCAGTCATCTGAGTCATTTTATCTAGAATCAGGAATGAGATATTATTACAGCTGGATACTGTATAAGTGCTAATTTTCCCTAATCTTTAATTTGCCTATTGCCTAATTTTTGCCGGGTTCAGAAAATTAAATGTCGGAAATATAATCTTCATAATGTAATCCAATGGGAAGTTTCTTGCCATTAGGAAACTTAAAATTAGGAAAATGATAAAATTTGACCATTCGGCAAATTTACCACTTATACAGTACATTGTATCTAATTAAGACTTGTTGGTTGTATTTCATATTTAGAAATAAAGGCCCTGCACAGACCAGTGTTATGAGGTATAAATTCTACTGTAGGTCAATGTGACCAATCCATTAAATGTGGGAATACCTTGACCATTTCAGATCTTAATATTGCGACAATCTAACATTGCATTAGGAATAAATCACATAAAGCCTTCTATCAGCTATAAAAGCTATTTCTAGAGATTACTTTCTTGTCACTTATGTATAAGATGAGCAGCTTTTAGCATATTTTCTTTCATCTTCATATTTCTTTGTTAAGTTTGAAAGAATTATAACATTTTTTACAGTTCTATATGATCATTTTCTGTTTATTATTTGCCAAATTTCACTATTTTCCACTTAATTTTCATTTTAAAGCATTGCATTAAGATAATTTATTTTTGGGCATCCATCTATGGCAGCTGGATAAAATACAGTATTATAAAAACAAGAAAGATACTGGATCTAATTGCTCATCAATGTCTTATACTTCCTAGTTTTAAAAAGTTCTGAATTAATCAGATTTGAGTTTATTTATCAGGTTATTTATAAGTTCACTTACAAGCTTGACAAAAATGCTAATGATTTTTCTAGCTTGTTTGCAGAATTGTAATAGAAAAGCTAGAATTTATACTCTGAATTTTTAAAATATTGTAAGATCTTGAATACTTTGAGGTGGAAATGAGAAGCTCTCATTTGTAGCAGGCAACAGGCAAATCTCTCTGGCCATTTTAAGTCTATTGTTGTGTTTAAGAATTTTACAACTGTTATCATGTTTAATTGAATTATAATATCTTATTTCATTATTTTTGCCTGTTGTGAGACATTTTGTTGAAACCTCTTTGAGGTGTAATTTTATCACAGTTGTGTAGAATAGTTATTCATCAAACCACTTATAACAATCAATGGATTCTATTTTCGTCAGTTATTGAGTGCCTTGTTAAAATCAACACATACAATGAACACACGTTGGATAACTGAGGTGTCTGTTTTCCAAGTTCAAGAAAACTCTCAAGCATTGATGAAATAACAATGTACTTAGTCTCTAATGTCCCAAGAGTTATCCATTCTAGTTTAAGGGAGATGGAATTGACAGGAATGCATTAGGGTAACCATGTTTTCATGAAGAACAATTTCTCGAACAAGTGTATTGTGAGAAGTGATTAACAGGAAACTAATTAAGGTCTATGAATTTTAGATCAATTTCAAGCATTATTCACTTCACAGGTCAACTGAATGTGATCCCCAGTTATTGTACTTAACACATTCTATTTAGAAAGGAGCTGGGTTGTTTATTATAATCCAGTGTCTGTCAAGACATGAGGGGCCAACACTAGAGAAATATGGCTGTCTCACATTCTGGAATAAATTAGTTCATTAGCATCTCACATACATGTATTTAGAGCCCACAAAAATTGGAACAATCCCTTTGTATATACAATGTACATGGGAATACAGCATATTAATGCAATTTATTGCTTTAACAAGTTTCTCCAGGTGGTATTTTTCTTAGGAACATCTTAATTATTTTATCTTTTATTTACCAGGATGCCACTGATATTGTATAACATAAAACCCACTGAAGATACTTTGGATATTTACTTATTTTGAATTGTTTAAAATCCACATTTTCTATGAAATCATAATACAGATATGTTAGGCTGAGGATATCACCTCTCTATTACATACCAACTTATACTGGAATTGAGTTGTAACATTTGTAAACATCGTTTCATAAGAAATCATGACAGTTGATTTATCAGTTATCATAAATGCATATCATTCTCTTCATAAATTAATATACCATACCATTAATAGGCTGTATTATAAAATACCCAGCTATAAGTTATAACAAATATTAATTTAATACCTGTAACAATAATTAATGAGAAATTTCTTTTAAAGACTGTAAATCACTTCTGTGTTTTTACTGAACCCAAAGACATGACATACAATTGAGTCATAATGATAGAATATGTATTTCATAAGAGAGACATCTGTGGGTGAGAGGATGAATATTAGGATAATTGAAAAATTAACTCAATGATCACAATAACCTTGTTGCAGTAAGGAAATTAGATAATTTTCCTCATGTAGTCTTATAATTTCTTTCTTTCTATAGTAAAAGCTGGACACCTGACTTAGTGTGTCACATGTTCCAATCTCATAATTAATTCAGCTGATATAATATGAAATTAATAATAATACTTATTATCAATCAGTATTTAGTAATGTAAGGTGTGTAAGTAATATCATTCGTATATTATATTATTTCATGATTATATCAGTTTTATTTATTCTCTAAAGACCAACTAACTAAACATTACTCTAAATCATATGTAATTGTGATGCCATAATGGCATTGTAAAATGTTTTATTCATTTGAAGTTATACACATAGTTGTATAAGATGAATTCAAGCCAGGCTTTATGGAAGTTGTGAAATAGGTTCAAGATAGATTCATCTATATGGTCAGGGTAAATATCACATGTTCTATCCTTAGCCTGTTACTTTCAATATAACGTAGCTACACTCGTTGGAAATTCTTAAGTATTGTCTTTCTATTGAATGCCCATGACTACAGTACATATTTGTATACATATGTATACCTACATATGTATACCTATTATGTAAATGTGTTACTTGTATATTAGTAATTAATGATCTGTAAGTGATGGGCCTACTTTTAATGATTTATGTTTTTGAATTCCTGAAAATTATTTTCTTCAATCATTTTTTGGTGCAAACATTACAGTAAAATCAGCATTTTAAGAACAAGAAAAAGCATCCACAAGCTATGTAATATTTCCAGAAAGATTCTTATGAGTGGAAAAGATATTATTATCAACTCACGTTTCAGATACATGTGACAGCGGCATAAATCACTTGAAAATTGCACTATTACTCTATTAGAGTTGTTATATATTCAATTCACATATTCCCTAACATACACATAAGAATTCAAAAATAAACAGGATATTTCATTATCTAATGGCTTTGTTATTAAGTACTTATATAATCATATACAATTCTTTAGTATAGCAATTGTATATATTAATAATAATGTGTATATAGGAAGGATATACATAATAAGTGTATATCCTTCCTATATACAGTTTTGTGTTCTTATATATCTTTTTTAATTCAAATGTATTTCTATCAGCACGATAGTGATTTTTAAGTGATATCTATCAGCTTGATAGAAAATATATAGTTTCATGAGCTTTCTGATGCTCTATAGGATTCTATATCAATAAACACACAGTCACATTTTTCAAAGAAAATCTGAAACTTTTTATTGGTTTTGATCATTTAAGAGTTAAATGCCAATAAGAACCTGTATACATTAAATGTTGAAATGAAGATTTCTCATTTTGTTTTTGTTTACAGAATACATATGGGGTATATAGTAAAACAAATAGTGACTGCCACATTTTCGGGAAATAGTATAAAAATCTTCCCCTCGGGAATATCCTGTCCACTGACACATGAAAAGGATATTTCCTCGGGAAAAATATTTTGCACTGTTTCCCTCAATGGCAGTCACTATTTTTTTGTATATTACCAACCTTTTCATTTACATCATTTTGCATAAATCATTTTAATTTGATAATGAATATGCCATCAAAATAACAACTTGAATTTCTACTGCAACTACTATGAATTATTAATACTAAGTATACATGAGATGCATAACTCCTCTGACAAATGACATCTGTATTGTTCTTTAGAATGATGCATTGTCTGTGTGACCTCATTTCAATCAAGCAGGTTACTAGAATACATAAGCTCAGATTTTATGGTTATCATAATTAATTTAAAAGCACAAGGGCGATGTTTGAAGATCACAAACAGACAACACATTTTTGATTATTTTTTACTCCAAAACCAATAAATGATTTATTTAGCATCTACCTGAATATTATTTTTGACCATCTTTCAACAGACCTTTCAGGCTTTCAAGGGTACCAAAATTGTCCCAGCTAACTTATGTGAACTTGTTAATAAATGGAAGTGAGGTGAGAATCTTACCTGTAATTATACACAGTGTTTTCACAGCTTTCATTTCTCCTTTCTTATTTGAGACAAATCGGCAGTTGTTGGCATCACAAACAAGCGTACCTTTCTTTGCCTGCTTCATGGCAGTCCTAGAAATGCCTATGTACATCACGAGCATTGTAAACATGGGCAAACAGACCGCCAGTGTGAGCAGTGGGATACTATATGGCAGGGGGGCACAGTTGGCTTTCCCTGGAGAGAACCCATAGGGCCCAAGAGGTGTGAACCCCATACAGGCGAAAATGGCACCAAATATCCATATAAATACTATGAGGTATCCTACCCGCTGTTTTGTCAGTAATGAAGTGCTTTTTAGTGGATAGTTTATAGCAGTATGACGTTCTAAACTGATCATGGTCAGTGACATTATAGATGATACGCAGCATTGCACTGAGAGATAAGCAACAATATTACACATAATTGTTCCTAACATCCACTCCCGATCATAAAGCAGGGTTATAACGCTGAATGGGATCACAAACACAGCTAAGCAAATGTCACAAACAGCCAGATTAAACACAAAGGCTGATGTTGTTGTATGTAATGTCTTATTTACTTTGATGACCAACATCACAAGTATATTCCCCAGAATTGAAATGATAATTACCAATGTGAGTATAAATGCATATAGCTTGTCTAAATCCCTAATCCTGTCATCCATTCCTCCAATGTTTGATGAGTTACTGCTCCATGTCTCCATTTGAGCATTCACTTTAACTTAATCCACCAGCCGACAGTGTTAACTCCTCTTTTTGATAAATGACATATCTCTTTCAAAGTGATTCATTTGTGGCGCTGCTTCTACGTATTAAAGTCTTTGTGATTGACAGAATCCTAATTAGACGTTTGTCAATAATGTCGAGCTATATCACCTTGTTTTAAAATTATTGATTGGACAGATTAAAGGAATACTTCATTGTATCGATGTTTGGTATGGCAGAGGTGTTTTTATATGTTGTTGCTCACTTGATGTATAAGATAGTTATGAGAATCTTTTTCAATACATCTGCTTAATCATATATTTATAGTACCCATTTGACAAACCTGATAATGCCTCACTAGATGTGGTTCCATCACTGTCACATGCTACGCTATGCTCAGCTGCTAATTATATTCTTATTACATCTGGATGGAAGATTTTATTCCAAAATATGTGCTATGATGCTCCTGTCATCCTTTCCTAGATTTATGTTTATATTGATTCAAGAACCTGCAATGAAATAAGAGAAAACACAATTAATAAACATTTGTCACCAACTTATATTTATATTTTAGAATCTTAATCTGTGAAATAGTTTAAATGTATTGCTATTTAAAAGTCATTACCGTTTACTTTACTTTTCATCACTAGAAATTCAAATCATGTCTCCATTCTTCAAAAAGCTGTCTTCATTATGCAATGCCTTAATTGTTTTAATAAATAAAAATAGAAAATGCCAAGATGTATTCGGCCGTATGTCTGCATGTAATAGAATATTATTTATGATAGTGATTTTGCTCCTTCTATTAAACAGTGTAACGTAATTGCATCACTGCTAGCAAATTCAAGCTGAACATACATAGCCACAGTTTTGTTATTTTAGGATCAGAGTTAAATGTTTTCTATAATTATAATAGTTTTTCATAAGATAAGGTTTAGTTGAGTTCTATTGTGTCATGTGGCATTTGGTTTTATATGTCTGCTGCATCACATATATCTGTTACGTCACATATGTCACAAAATTACAGATGTGCTCTTCCCAGGATATTTTTTACACATTAGATAATGTTATTAATGTAAATCCTTTTAGAGCAATGCATGATCTCCAAGACCAAAATATATCTTTTCATGATTTTAAAACTCGAGGAAGCAGATTCTATATTTGTATAAATGAATACAAAGGTATTTTTAATAATGTACTTTTTAACCCTGTTAGTTAATAGATCTTTTTAAATACATGAACAAAACATGATTTCAATCCATGCCAATAATATTTGTCACTATTTATTATCTCATTTTGCTATGTTATTTATCAGATCTTCACAATATATCATTGGCTTAGAACTGCCAATCTCTGGAGAACCTTTACCACAATATACTTCTTCCTTGAGATGATAAAGAACTATAGAGAACTATTTGAGAAGTTATGGATGTTGATTTTCAGATGTTACTTTCAATGGAGATTGGGAGGTAACAGAAAAAGCTACTTACAGTTTTAATGGTTAAAGTCCCTGTTATTAGGTGTTTGGTGCAATTATTCCCTTGTTACTACTAGTTCCTGGTGAATCACATTGGGAAATATTCATGATATTAAGAAATATTGATTAAAAATTTGTGTTTTAGTTCCAATCATTTTTACTAAGATTGTAATGACCTGCCAATTCCTCTCACAAAGTTTTTACCATCTCCCGAGTATTTCTTCCAAACAAGAAAATGGATTCATCCACATCTTTCTTCAATATATTTTGGTTAACAATCAATATATATCAATATCAGAATCTAAACCCATAGAAACGAGTTGAATAAACCCTAGAATTTTGTAACACAGGCAAAGGACAGTGGTTTCATATTCAAACTCTAGGATAGACAGCCCAAGTTTACAAAAGTGGGAGCTTTAGTGAGCTTAATGTGTTTTGTTTCTGTAAAACACCTCAGTAGTGTTTGATTACTGATAAATAAGAAACACTGTATGGACTGTCATGGTTGTACAGTCTAACTCTATATTATTGTATTTTTGGTGTTAATGTTCAATAAAGTTATTATCCCATTGAATGAAGTTCGGAGAGATATAGAGAGCCCCGTCCGTCCATTTGTCCGGGCAATAACTCAAATACCATTTGCACAATATTGTTTATATTTTATACATATATGTATGCAACGTTTTTATACCATTTTTTTAGGTACAGCATATATACAAACCATAATATTAATATGCTATAGAGAATATTGATAAAGTTGAAAATCTAATTATTTTTTTTTAAATGTGGCAGCCATCTTGAAAAATAGGGCAGCTAGGACTAGTGACACTTTGGCTTGTAGGCTGTTTTTTACATTTTTTTACTATACCGTATTATCTCTATTAAACGCACACTCTCTAATAAACGCACACCCGACTTTTTGTCCCAGGTTAGAAAGTCCTGTCCAGATAATATTGATATCTGACGAAGCTTTAATAAAAAAACCATTGTGGGCGATAATAGAGTATTTTCACCATTCGTTAAAATAATGCATCATGATTCATGACGTCACGATTTCCCATCATGCAACGTAAGAAATTTCTTCAGGTGTTCATGTAAATAACACACAATAGTGTATTTATATACTAAATTTGTCGTCTAGGAGCTCACAATTCAAGGTAAAAACATAACATATAGCATATTCTCTCTAATAAACGCACATATTTACTATATTTGATCTATTTTAGGTGTAGAAGTAAATTTTCACCCATTACTTAAAAATAGTCTACTCATTTTCATTGATTTTTGCAGTTTTCTGTGCTAAATTATGTTTATCATAGAATACCCAACAACAAAGGTAGATGAACTATGCCAATTATTGAGTATTGGAGTATCTTGTTGAAGGTACTTCATCCTTATTTGACTTGCTATTGGGAGATTGATTCATTTTATTCCCCAGCTTGAACTCTTTATATCTTAAACTCTATCATAAAGAATATGCAAATTATGATTAATGTAGTGTTTATGGTTCGTTTTTTTCCAGTTCAATTTCATAATTAAATCATCTTTATAATTTTCATAAATGTTAGTGGTTTAATTAAAGCCTTTGATCTATATGATATATTTTGTATTAATCTTTGTAATTTTCTTAGGTCTTTGTTAATAGGGTAATAGCCTATAACCATATTACATCCTAGATAAATACAGATATCATAAGTTAAGATAAACTTATACAATCTATTATTATTCCAACAAACGAAGTTCAGTAGGGATATAATAAGGCCCTACGCCTGTCCGTCCATCCGTCAGTCAGTCCGTCCCTCCGTCCGGAAGATAACTTGAATACTAGTAGACAGATTTTCTTCATATTTGGTTGAAAAATGTATATTGGTGTATAGTTGTACGCAACAAAAAAAACAAAAACATTTCCAAGATGGCTGCCACTTTAAAAATGGGAGAATTTAAAAAAATTTTAATTGGCTGCCTAGCAGGAATTCGCTGTTACTTAGAGGGTAACATGGTACTTTCTTAGATCTCAAATATAGTTTAGTTTAGTTTAGTTTTATTGTTATTTACAGTGGTAAGTTTACATCATTTAATACAGTACAATACAAAAGAAAAGTAATAAAATAACAACCCAGCCCACATGGGCTTATCAACCACTTAAGTAAAGATATTTGTTTATAAATATTACATCTCAAATATATTGTCTTTATTATTTGTGCCTTTGAAATTCTTGAATGGTCACCAAAATGATTAAATCGGTAGAAATTCTCATATATCTCTTATGTTTGTATTTTTGTCTCAAATACAGATTATGTTATAGTGTTCGTTGGGATTTGCTACTCAGTAGAGTTGGCGATTTCTAGTTTGTTCTGTGTGAATATTAATCACTAATAATAGCATGAAAACAGGATGTCTTCGTTAGCTTTAAATTGTGAAAACTCCAACCATAGTTTATTTAGCACATTTCCAGAAACAGAGCTGATTTTATTCATGATATATGTTATAATTATGATCATGATTATTCACTATATTTATTCACTTGTATTTAAACGGGTAATGGGTAATGTAAATAGTCTTTCCATATACATTCAATTATCTTAATTGCTATTTGCCATTTAACTGATCATATCTGAAATCAGGACTGTCTGTTGCAAGATCATAAATATGTTTTTGTGAAACAATAGTGCAGTTTGATTGTAATGACCTATTTGAATTAAAAAGCGCCAAAATAATTTTAATGAAAGTACAGTGTACTCCTTTGAGTGCACATTCTCCATTGTAAACACATTGACACGAAGTCAATTATACAATAAATGAATAAACATGTGAAATTAGTGAGTTAGAGCCATGAAACAGACTTAAGTAAATACTTTTGTCAGATGTTTTAGTTAACGAAATGACAGTTTACAAACAAAACCAGTAGAATTTAGGATGAAACATGAGATGTCATCTTTGAAGGGAAATAAAAGATAGCTACTTCCCTTGTAATCCGTAATGTAAACATCTTGATATTTTACTTCAAGTGCCATCAAAGATATGTCCATATATTGGTAGAATTGTTATATTATATTAGAAAGAATATTAAAGTAGTCATTGGATACTTCCTCTTTTTTTCTTATGTAGATATTCCATTGTTTTTATTCTCTAAGAAACAATTGATAAGTCCAAATGTCAATTTTCGGAAATTTAGGCAAGGTGATATGAAGGTGTATAAACACAAATCCTCTACCTGTGCATAAAAATGGAAGATCAAAAATTGAGTTCAAGATGAAAAAGAATTATTAATTTGACGATTGTTTTGCACAAAATGGCATCACTTAACAAAGTGGTTTTTGACCACTCTCTTTCTCTTGTTCTTTGTAGATATTGGTTTATTGACATATGGAACCATCTTGATCTAACAAGGTATTTTGATTGACTGGAACTTGAACAGGATGTAACATTTCTACATACATGTTTATTTGTTGTACAAGGTTGGCCTAAAAAATGTCCACTTTTTATTATGTCCCCACCACATAGTGTGGGGCCATATTGTCAACCTAGGCGCGTCCGTCTGTCTGTCCATCCGTACGTCCGGCAGTTATCTCCAAAACCGCTACAGATATCACCTTCAAATTTTCAGGGATAACTTATGAGTGCATACAGATGTGGATGAACTACTCAATACCTACTTCCTGTCGGCCATTTTGAAGTCAAATGCTAAAATCCTTGTTTGCAAACTTAAAGAAAAACGGCTTCACAGTTGCTTTTAAAACTTTAACATCTTCTTCAGCTCAATTCATTCTACATCTGAATAGGTTTTGGACCTGTTAACTCAGTCATGGCAGCCATTTTGAATGTCTTAAGAAAAGTTAGCGTGCGGTAATACTTTGTATCATATTGAATGGTGTTTTTGAGTTTTTATACTTTAACTATTAAGTAGCTTTATAAATAATTTCAGGTGTACTTTCTTGTAAAAGCCTATGTTATTGTTAAAAGTAGGTATATATGATAAAGAAATCAGCAAAAACTCATAATCACTTTTTAATTGTCGGCCATTTTGGATTTTTCTGTCTTAAAATCTTGCCTGTAAAGTCTTATCTACGCGTTTTCAGGTGAACCATTTGGTAGATCAATTTCAAATTTTCAGGGATGAATCTTAGTATGAAAATCTAGATCTGATTAGTTTTTTGGCATTCTGGGTAAATGTCAAGGAAACCATTTTGGATTTTCCATCCTAAAATCTTGTCTGTAAAGTCTTGTCTGTAAAGTCTTGTCTATGCATTTTCAGGTGAACCATTTGGTAGATCAAATTCAAATTTTCAGGGATGATTCATAGCATGGAAATCTAGAACTGATTAGTTTTTTTGGCATTCTGGGTAAATGTCAAGTCGTCCTAAAATCTTGTCTGTAAAGTCTTGTTAACGCGTTTTCTGGTTAACTGACGGACCAATTTCAAATTTTCAGGGGTGGTTCTTACTATGAAAATCTAGAACTGACTAATGTTTTGGCATTCTGGGTAAATTTTAAGGTAGCCACTTTGGTTTTCCGTCCTAAAATTGTGTCAGTAAAGTCTTGTCTACTCATTTTCAGGATATCCATTTGATGGGATCACCCATTGATGGGGACATGTTGTACACATTGTGTCCTATATTTGTAATATCTTAACTGGTATGTTGAAAATGTCTATAAAAAAATACTGTAACTGTAATTGAGTTGTAATATTGTTTGTATATCTTTTTATAGCCCTAAAATATTTTATGCATTATAGTTCGTTATAAGGATGGTTTGTTAGGTACATTGATATTTGCTTCAAACACGTTTTGCAAAGAAACTCAGTTGAAATTTTGCCATAACCCATGATATGAAATGAATTTCCAGTATTTCCTCTTCTGGTGTCTATAATTGCATTGTCTGACATTTAAAATGTCAGTTAAGTTATATAAGAACAACATCATTGTTGCCCGTTTCATGATAATTTTAGCCTTAAACGGGCATTTATTACATCAAAAATGTCTTAAAGGGTGACGCATATCGTTTAGCAAATCGAACGCTCGTTTCTGGTGTTGCTCACCGTTTAGTATAAAAGGCCCGATCCCGGAATAATACTCAAGGGTATACAGGTTCGAGGTCGTTGTGTCAACACCTCTAACTGTTATTTAGCATAAGTATATTATAGATCGTCACACATTTATAAAAGGGTGATTTTTATTTTGACAAATCAATTCCACATTTATGGGTGAAGTTTCAGGATCTTCTATTTGTGTATAATAAGGAAAAATTGGCATCTAAATTTCCCCATAACGTAATAGCACACAGCTTGGCATATGAAATATCCTACAAATGAAACAAAGCAGTTCTAATACAAGGATTTATATTGGCTGTTGTACATGTATTCTTTGAACGCAATCACTCTTTGGATAACGTTTTCAAAATCATTATAAACGGATTACTTTATCTCAAAGACAATTTCAATAAACTGGATTTTACAGAACTCCCCTTATTTCTTAAAAATGGACTGATCCAGTTGATTCGCCTGGAGCCGCCATATTGTTTTTATACGGGATGCTAATCGGAACCCTTTAATACTAAGTAAATATTCAACTATTTGATACAGACTTCACAACATTATTAAGGCTATATTATCAATACCTATCAAAATGGTAAAATAACTCATATTATCGCATTTGTAAATCAATTTGCTTTCTTTTGATACAAAAATCAACAATTTTGACCTTATATTATTTGAATAATATCCCCAAACCTGACATAGGGGTTATATCTGTCTGTTCAGTTCTTGGCATTCTGTATTAGGCACTTGGTAAATCATGATTTTGACCCCGGTGGTAATCTGGATGATATTTTAAGACAAAAACACATTTCATTTTGTTGGAAATTTAATTGTTTTTCCAATGAAATATGGTTTGTACATTTGTCTGTAATATAACAATGTTGTAGCAAATACAAAAAACGTGGATGTTTTTTGGCCCACCCTGTATAATTCATGCCCTTGATATATGAACTGATTCTCTATTCATAATCAACCATGACATTGGAGGTCAATGAAATAGAATTTAATTTTCATTCAAAATGTGCAGCTTTACAAGGATAAATCTTGTAAATTATTCTTCAGTTATCTCTCTGGTCATCATGTATAATGTTGTTGTTATATTACCATGGTAACTAAATACTAGGGGTGGGACGGATAACCGAAATACCGCAGTTCATAGCCTTCGGATCGGTTTTCGGATCACGGCCCTACTTTCGGATCAGCTTTTCAGATCGTTTTCGGATTAATATTTCATTGGTCAAGTATCAATAAAACAGTTAAAAACACTGTTTTACAGCAACATTTTTGATATTCCTAGTCCCTACCTTGTCTGTCTTGTCTGTTGCTAGCTCACTCGTTTACTAGATTCGTTTCGTATCCGCGTATTCGTATCCTTCGGTTATCAATCATGTGGTCCCTGGTACTATATTCTTTTGTTCATGAAATACTATAACATAAAATTCCATCTATAAAATATTGTTATAACGTGGCATAATTGATACAAAGATTTGCGCAAATTTATATTTGCGCAGGTTCGATATAGGGTATTATTTTGTGAGCACCCACAATACATTCAAATATGGCGTCTGGATCTCAAATTCCCGTTTTCCCAAAAAGCATAAATTAGTTATTTTATTGGTTGTATTAAAAGAAAGTGACAGTCAGCAGTGAAGTCAGAGACAAAGCAGCTAATCATGTCAATCAATACAAATCCTTAAAATGAATGAACCGAACCGAAAAAACCGAACCGACGGCTGATGATCCGAAAAACCGAACCGAACCGAACCGAAACGAACCGTCCCATCCCTACTAAATACCTGTGTAATGCTCCTAAAATTGATATCTTGGTATCCAAGCCCTATTACACAAATTGTGCTGTTACCCATGTCTGTCTGTATGTCCTTCTCCCAAAATTGGTTTCTTGATTTTTAAGCCCTATAACACAAATTATTTTGTTACCTATGTTTGTCTCTCTCAGTCATTCTCCAAGGACTACTTAATACAAATGATATTGTATTCGTTCAACCGTCCGTCATTCGTCCATCCATCTGTTCGTTTGTCCAGATAATAACGCACATATGCTGTAGGCTTATGCCTTATGGATGTAAGACATCTGGTTGAGAAGAATCTTTTATGGTGATGCCTAGGGACAAAAGAGCTTTGCTCATTAAGAGATTTTTAAGATGGCCACTGAATTTCGTAAAAGGACGTAATCTTTGATAACTCAAATACCAGTTGATGGATTTGGTTCAGATTTTATATGTTGATGCTAAGGGACACAGGAGCTCTGCTTGAGTAAGAATTTTCAAGATGGCAGCTAAATTTCAAAATGGCTACCAGAAGATGGATCGGATTCAAATTTTGTATGATTTCCAAGATGGTCATTGTTTATAAAAAACATGTTTCGTTCAGTAGGATTTGCTAGAGTTGATGTTTTCTAGTTGCTCAAGAAAATTCTTCATCACATTTGAAAAAATTTCCAATAATTATGGTATAAGGTAAGTATAGTGTACCAATTATAAAGCTTTTATTACATCTGGTTTCATTCCAAGTTTGTCAGTGAATGGAGGCTAATGTTGTTCTAATTCTTATTTGATACCCTATATGAATATGTTACCAACAAAAATGATAACATATTGTTGTGGTCTCGTTTTTTGTGAGGTTGTTTGGCGGTCAGCGTCGGTGTCTTCCAAGAACGTAACAAATACTGTTTAGACTGAGTTCTCAGAAGTTCAAATCTGACTTTAGATTTGACCTTCAACGATCTTCTCAAGGTCAAAAAATGTCAAAATTGGTATTTTTCAACTTGCATCAAATTGACCAAAATCATCTAAATCATCTACAAGTTCTCAGAAGTTCAATTCTCAAGTTGAAGTCATAACATTGTGACCAACTAGGTTGCGACATGCCTTGTTTAATTATATTTTACATTTGGATCTAGAGAATCACTATGGAAAGTATAACCACTTGGCCTTTCTGTATGTCATGACTGATTATTATTATATGGTGTAAGAAGATACCATATTCTGTTTAGAAATTAATATTACTAAGAATGTCTGGTTACCTTTATATAATTGCCACCTGAGTCTTCCCCATACATGTATATCAGTTGGAATCCTGTAATTATTCAAGCAATCTTGTTAAAGAGTTACAGGTTTTCACCGAAAATAGAATTAGATTTGTTTTATAATTCACTGTTAATATTCCTCACTCTCAATAATATTATAACAAATTAGTGATATCTAAAATTATAATTATATTATTACCACCTTGCCGGGCCAGTTCTAGGGTTTTTAGTGCTAGTTTAGAAGGCATTCATTTTACTATATCGACCTGAGAAATGTGTGACATCATAGTGGTGATCCATATGGACCGGTCTAGAATATATTCTGGACCGTCAATTTTACCCCGGGAAATTAGATATCGTTCAGTGCGTAAAATTTTCTTGCTATTTCAGCCCTAGTCGTTAGCGGTGGTAATAATACTAATAATGTCATTTCTGCGAGCAATATAGTGAAATATTGGGCCTTCGGCCCTCAGTCCAATATTTCACTATATTGCCCTTAGAAATGAAGTTATTGTACTATAAGACTTACACTATTCCGGGATGTGTGAAATTAGAATTACACTGAACTGTCGTAACTGGTGAATATCATTTCAGAGACTGAGAAGTATAGTGATATAAATAATCAATTATATTCAAACATGTGACATTGATACCTAAAAGAAAGGAAATTAAGTAAATACATGTACATGTAGTTGTGTACTTCATTCTATAGTGACACAGTAAGCATTAATCCAATTTTTTATTTATTCAGCATTCATGGTGATCAAGATATCTGTTTCATTTTCTATGTAAACTGTAAATAATTTCTAATTTATCAAACCAATATTGTGTCATATGTTATTAAAGAGGCACTGTCTGTTAGTGATGATGATGTTGGTACCCACTGATGTTTCTTCATTGAGATAAAATAAGTCATGTTTATCCGCATCTGCAAGATGTTTAAGGTGTTCATTTCATTAAAAATTAATGTTTAGCTTGTCAATAGAAATTAATATGGTGTTGATTTAGAGGTTGAAAATCACCAAAAATGTTCCATTAATGTTCCTTTAAGAAAAAAATCCATGATGATTTATTTTGAATCCAAGTGATTTCTTAACTCTTTGAGAACAGCTGAAGGATGACATATGCGATTTACGTCTCAAGATTATAAATCAATCCTGAGGCAATATAGAATATTGATAATTAAGACAAATAACTAGAGCATATCTAATGTTTTTAATCCATCTATATGTCAGATCCCAGATATTCCATTCTAAATATAGTCAGTCTGTACTCCTACATCTAGATCTATAATTTTATTATTATCAAGTTCAAGAAAAACAATCCCTGGTAATAATACTAATAAAGTCATTTCAAAGGGTAAAATAGTGAAATCTTGGGCCTTCGGTCCTTGGTCCAATATTTCACTATGTTGCCCTTTGAAATGAACGAAAATTATAAGCATTGAACGATATCTAATTCCCCAGGGAACATTGCCGGGTTGTTAATCCATTATTGGTCCGCCACTATGACGTCACATATTGCTTAGGTCAATATAGTAAAATAAATGCCTTCTAAACTAGTACTAACACCCCTAGAACATGCCCGGCAAGGTGGTAATGATAGAAATTAAATGAAAAACATGTATTAATATTTTATTTTCTATTAAATCCCACTTGGGTAGCAACACAATAGAATTTGCTGTGGTTTATTTTTAAGAATGTATGGTTTTATCAAAAGGAAAGTGCATTATTTTTCTATTGTTTTTAAAGAATGTACACTTGGCAAGCTATCAAAAACAAGTGAGACATAAATGACCATTGACAGTTTTTGATAGTTTTCATTCCCTAAAAACAATATACAAAAATACATGTACCCTTCTCTTGTTACTGTGCATTCTTTAGAATAAAACAATTTATCAATTTTTGTTGCTATCTACATCATTGATCTTATCTTACTTACAAATATTCTGCTGTATTCAAATGCAATGTTCTGGACTTGACGGTCACCTGTAGTGCACTGAAGCTAGACTAAGTATAGCCCACTCAGTCACTTACATCAACTCACACTCATGAGGTCAATGCAACCAACTCTTTTTGTTGTTACAATTAATTGGCTATATAACTATATGAACAGCCAACTCAAAAGAACTCACTCACTTACATGTATCAAACCACTTACCCCTACATGAGCAGTCAACACAAAAGAAATAAAATTTTCCAGGTTAGATCATTGACCATTTACCGCAATATACCATTTACCTGTAATAAGAATGTGTGTGATTTAAGTAAGATAAAGCATTCGAATTCGATTTGATAAGAAATAATAACCTCAGGCCTTCGGTGTATTATTTCTTATAAAATCTCATTCTTATGCTTTATCCAGTACATAAATTTTTTCTCCTAAACTATGACACAATGAGAATAACTTTTGTATTGGCTTAACGGGCATTTTATTCTTCTATGCTCTTCCCATCTTCACTAGAAGTTCTCATGGTAAAGCTAAAAATACTTGTAAGCACTAGTTATGTCACCACCAAAAAGTGGTGACATATTGTTATGGTCTCCGCTTTTTTGTGACGGCGATTGGCATCTGTAACAAATTCTTAAAACTTCCAATAACTTATCAAATAATGTTTAGACTGACTTCAGTTTGGAGGGATATAGGGAACGCCTCCGTCTGTCAGTCCGTCCGTCTGGCCATATGTACGTCCATCAGTCCCGGCAATAACTCAAATACTGTTGGCCTGTTTGTTCATATTTTGTAAACATATACCCTATGGGGGTAGAAGTTCTGCCCTAAAGCCGATTTTCAAAATGGCTGCTCATTCAAAAATGGCGGTCATTTTAGTGCCAATTTTACAGTAATTTAGGTACAATATGTAAAACTGTAATAGCAATATGCTTTAAATGTAAAAAATGATATAGGACATTAATAAAGCTAGAAATGTAGATCTTAAAGAAGCACATGGCAGCCATCTTGAAAAATGGCGGCCTTTACTCGCTATTTTATGATTTTTGCTAACTCGAAAAGTAGTAGAGCGATTTTGTTCATATTTTGTATGTGAATACTATAAGCATGACACACTGTCTAATGACACTTTTGATAGAACATTTTTAACATATTTTACTCTAACTCGAAAAGTAGCGGAGCGATTTTGTTCATATTTTGTATGTGAATACTTTAAGCATGGCACACTGTCTAATGACACTTTTGAAAGAAGGTGGCCATTTTTCAAAATGGCCATCATTTTATCCTATTTTACTATAACTCGAAAAGTAGTTGAGCGATTCTGTTCATATTTGGTACGTGAATACTATAAGCATGGCACACTGTCTAATGACACTTGTGGTAGACTGTCTAATGACACTTGTGGTCATTTTGAAAAATGGCCGCCATTTTTGCTAAATACTTTGTTTGTAAAAATGCCAGCCATGGCTGTTCGATGGGATTTGCTACGCTTTGGCGTTGCTGTTGTCTAGTTTCAAAATCATCTACAAGTTTTCAGAAGTTCAAATCTGACTTTATATTTAAGATTCAACCTTCAGTGACCTTTTCAAGGTCAAAAATGTATTTTTTCAACTTGTTTCAAATTGACCAATTTTTTTTCAAAATCATCTACTGGGTTCATTCTCATCCCCCCTCCCCATACACACATTAAGCACAAGAGTAATAATAACTGTTTAAATCATCAAAGATCAGGCTTCACTGCCATACAGCTATTGAATGAAGTGAAATACCGTTTGACCAAGGATGGTTTAAATGTTCCCTGATATAATTCTTCAGGGAGTAGTCTATAATGGTTTTTAATCCACCAAAAAATATCATAAAATTGGTTTTCATAGTTAGTGTAGCATCAGTCTCTAATGTAGATTCTTAGTTCAGCCTTAGTTTCTTATAATCTAGTGGTTTACAAAATCAGAACTAATATTAAAAGGGATGCAGTCAGTTTCATCCAAGATTTTGTAATGTACATGTTTCTACTAAATCTAATGAATACATATAAAGGATTGTTGCAGTTAAGCTCATTTATTTTTTCTGAAAGTGCAGGACTCCTTAATATGAGATAAGATTGATGTGTTGACAACATTCTACCAGAAGCATAACCAGTCATATAATTGAACCAATTGAATATAAAAATATCTGGAAGTTATGATAGCTCAGGTTCTTTAGTGAATATCTCAACCGTTAATTTATTTATTATACATTCGTTTTTCTCTCAATATGTGGAACTATAAACTGCTTGTCCACTCATGCAATTGATAATTTTTTCATGCTATGTTCAGTCTAAATGGCCTGGATATTGTAATTCCAGTAGAGAGAAGTAAAAACAACATTAGGAAAGTGTTACTTATTACATGTATACTGTTTTATCTTCGGGGAAGTATGTGTGCTCCAAAATACAATATATTGAAATGATACAATTATTAAGCTTTGAGTTTTAAATCAAAATAGCTAAGGTTTGCCACTTTATTGTCTGATTATGCTTTTCTTTCAATTTTTTGGTATCTTAAATATTTTGGTAGGATATGCTTCATGCCAGAGTTGTTAAACACAAAACAATGTCATCTAAACATGTTCCATAACATTGTGCCTTAACATCTAATCATAAACCTTGATAGTGCAACATACAAGACAGATAATACAGAGATTGATAATTCAAACATTTGCAGGTGCTCATTATTACTGATTAGAATTCACTTTGCATGATAGGGATGTGATTAAACTTGGATTTATGATATATTTACTGGTTCGTTTTTCTCCTTTCTTGATTACCACATGCTCTTTGTACAAACAAGCTCTTAATTAAGCGATTTGCATGAATAAATGATCAAAACGCCAGGTTTAGTTATTGCAGCGCAAATAGATAAAAAATTTACCTGTGAGATTCTCTAACAAATTCACTTGTTTGTGTAATGTGTTATCCTTCATGAAAGAACTCTCTTCATTTTTTTCATTTTTCAATGCAGTTTTAGAACTGTCATATATATTAGTTTTTATTGTACCTCATGAAATATTAAAAGAATATAATGCCGCCTGTTACATGTGTTAGTATGTCTTTTGAATGAAGAGGCGTATTATGGAATTTAATTAGAAAGCTGTGTAAAACATGTGTGTGTATCAAGGTTACATTTCAGATTTTGAAAGGATAATGTACCCAGGGAAAATCATAGATAATTAGAGTTATTTATATCACCTGGTAATCTATATATAGCTTGTGTATGTTTTTAATAAGATGATACTCATTTTAATTATCCTGTACTGTAAAACCTGTATATCTGAACACCTCTCAATCTGAACACTTTTTCCCTGTACCAATTTTGTATTCAACGACCATGCTAAAAATTGAAATGTTAATACCTGATAATCTGAACACTTTTGGCAAGTCCTAATGACTTATGTACTTTTACTGGCCAAGTTTTATTCAAGTCTTCAGACTAATCATATGACATAGATACTAGTTTTCTGTAATTCCATGGCATGGACATAAATCATAAAAAGTTCAGCATTTTGAAGAATTTTGAAATTTAAAGAAACAGTCAAAAATGGATAGATTTGTGAAAAAATTGATCGAAGATCGAAGATTTTGATTTTTTCATGCAGAAAACTAGTATGTAAGATTATTTAACTTAATATTTTCAATTATAGAACTGTATCTTTGTAGTATTATTTTCTTTACTAATGCTCCACTTTTGTCATCCCAAATAGACATAGACAACAATGAAACCTACTAGCTACATTCCTGAAGTGATCTTCATACAAACAATTAAATGATGAAGCGATATTGCAAAAACCAGGGGCGGATCTGGGAAGCAACAAGGGGGGGCCCAAATTTCGGGTCAGAGAAAAAAAACTGAGCCCCTGAAACCCAAGAGTGGGCCCAAATTTTGAAATTTTGAGGCCCATTTTCTTCAAAATTTGGCCTGGAATTAAAAAATAAGGTCTCAACAGGGCCAGTAATGATCAAAAGGCCCACTTTTTGGGGCCTTAAGGCCTTTTTGGCCCAAAATTCTTTTTGGGCCCAAAACAGCTGTAGTATACAAGTACTGTTCAATACAATATACATATTCACATTCTTGGAGTTGTCAGTATTCAATAGGGTATTATAGATCATTTTTATACTGTACATTACCATGCGTGCAGAGTCTAGTTATAAACTACCCTCTGCCTAGTATAGACTATATTACAGTTTAGCAGCCCCGCTCCAAAGATTGGTGCCTGTGACAGCCCAGGTGATAAATCATTTCAAATTTACCACGCTGACCCTTTCTCAACCAATCAGCGAAGTTGAAGGAACATGTGCTAAATGCGTGCTCATTAACTATGCCGGGATGTCAGAGGAAATGACCATATAGAAAGTCGTCTGTATTTCGAAGACGAACTTGGATTGGCTCGATGAGATCAGAGATTTATTGTAAACTGAAAGAGTGAAGGCACAGCTCTCTTTCAAGAAGTGAAGTCGAATGAATGCAAAGAGTTACTGTACATGAATTATGAATTACAAAATCCCAGATCATGAGTAATATCACCACTGCTTTTATGCAGATAAAACAATAATTGTAAATGGATTGTGATCAGCCTACATTCTTTTAAGGTTTTCTTAGTATGAGCAGAGAGAAGTGGTCACTTTGACAGGTATTTTTATTTGAAATGTGTTTTACTGTACTTCACTTTCGAACCTTATATAGTACAGAGAACACGGAGATGAGTACATAGTGCATTAGTGATAAGTGTGGAAATGTTACAAAGCGGTAAATAGAGCTAGAGAGATGACCTTATACTGTCCAGCTGATGCTTTTCAACTGTAGGTGCCAGCTGTAGGTACCATTTAAATGTGTACCAGCTGTAGGTACCATACAAATGTGTACCACCCTCAATTGTTGATAGAGATTGAAGATTAAGATGATTTTAAAAACTGTTATTATTGATTAATTGATTAATGGTCTTTCTGCCCTCCCCCCCTTCCTCACATACATGTAGGGGTCAGTCACAATATCTAAATGTAAGATTAAATCATTAAAATCTGATGGAAAACAACATCTGGATTCATCTAGATATTTCAAGGTAGAAATGCAATGCAATAATTGGTAATCCGGATATGAGTTTTATTGATATTCTAATAACATTCTTATGTGAAATTATCACTGTAATATATCTGTCCAGGAATTATACTAATGTAAACAGACCAATATCATTTCATGAAGCCTATGTTCTTTGTTGCCAGCTATTTATTTGATAAATACAAAATATTTTTATGGAATATACATTACTTTTGAACATTCATAGTCAAAGCAGTAGTATAACATGTATAAGGATTAAGAAACAATTACATCATTATTCATTGGACACAAATGGATGCCCATGTCTTTTTGTTATATTAGGATTTAGAAACTATTGAAAATACTATTTGGTATCAATATAAATTCTGTAGGGTGAAATCTTCTATTGAAAAATGTTTTATTTGTATGTTTTCAGCATAATGCCCCAATACCACAAGGAGGAAGAGGCTACATCCAGTTTATCACAAAGTTCCAACACTCCAGTGGCCAGAAGAGAGTCAGAGTCACAACTGTAGCCAGAAAGTAAGATATTTCTGGATATATTAGTCCAGTTTTGTCCCTTCACCCACACTCTCAAACATAAGATTAGGAAGAGTGAGACATTATAGTACAAGTCTAATGTTTTAATTATCACTGTACATGTATTTTTATTTAAGTGGTAAAATATATTTTCTTTGTCAGTCTACCTTCTAGCCACATTAGACAGTTAAATATTGGAACAAGCTTATTCAAATGGTGCTCTTAAAACACATGAAATGGGGTCCAACCAAAAATGCCACACAATGAGTATATACTGTTGGTCAAATATATTAATGTTGGCCATTTCACAAAAATCTATTGTCTTTGCTATAAGAATTATAAAAGATTTAAGTGCATGAAAGTACGCATGAGTGATTCTTCTATAATTAAGTGTTTTTGGAAAAGAAATATTAAATAAGTACACATCTGGACACTCAAAATATTATTTTTCACTTTAGTGACACAAAATTCTGAAAGTTCTTATTTGATATCAGTCAAACCCAAGGAAGATTGATTCCCAGGGCCGAAACTCGATATTTTCCAACAATGATTATGTCGAAATGTCATATTTTTTTCTGAAATTATAACCGACTATAAATTCAAAATAAGCAGTTCAAAAGATTCAAACCAATATCTCGATCATTTCTTTTGATTTTGGGAATTTTTCGTTAGGAAATAAGATCGAAATTCAGGATTCAAATGTTGAAGTGAACAAAATGGCAGCTGTTTGAATTCAAATTTTGTATCACGACATGCCCATATATGGGACAGAATATCGATGTTGCGTTCTGGGAGCCAGTCCTTCTTGGTCAAACCATGCCAGTAAAAGTGTGCTCATATTACATGACTCAATATTTCATGACAAAAAATTCTAGTTTTCTTTCTGCATGAATTGGAAACATGAACTTAAGTAACTTCGTCTGTGAATGCTGTGAAAAAATAATCCTTGAATTAAAGAAAAGTTGAGCTATGGAACAACAAACATATTATGACATAAAAGGAGCTTCTTAAATCAATGTTAATATAATATTGAAATTGTATATTAAAAATAAATATTTACAAAACAAATCACAGAATAATTGCTTGATTATCTCCTTGACAATATCATCATTTTTTAAACAATTTTCCAGATTTCCCCTCCAGAAAGTCTTTGTTCATGTAGATATCTAATATATGTTTTCGAAACTCAAACTGATCATGTTCATAACTAAAACATTTAAAAATCGTTTGAATATCAATTATGAATTGATAATATAACATTAGATTACTCAAACATGCCAAGTTGTCATGATGAGTTGTCTAGGGGATGAGTTGTCCAGGGGATGAGTACAGGGGAAGAGTTGTCCAGTTACCATCCAAATTAGCCATGGGAATAATAAAGTATGTAATACATCAGTGGTCCCAAGGTCAACCTATTATTGACAGAACTCAGCAACTTATGCAATAGTGACATCGCCTTTAAATATAGATATGGTTCTGTTTTGCAGCTGGGTTGATGCATCAATGAATATCCAGCATATTGCTGCAGGGTTTGATCAGGAGGCATCAGCTGTATTAATGGCAAGACTTGCAGTGTTCAGGGGAGAGACAGATGATGGCCCAGATGTACTGCGCTGGATAGATCGGATGCTTATTAGATTGGTAAGATGAGAGGCTCAGTAGATTACACTCTACTACACCTTGCATTTGGTGTTCATGAGCAACCCATTTGGCTTATTAGTAATGATTATCTTATTTGTTTTTATATGATTTAGATGTTAATAAGGTACTTTCAAAAATATACTTAACAATACAATTAGACAGAGTATATTATGCATTTCTAGGGGTTAGGTATAGTAGAGTGGATTAGGCATTACTAGATACTACCTTGATTGTTGTTTTTGAATATCAAGAGTTAGGCTAAAGTTATGCCATATTTGAA
The DNA here is from genome assembly GCA_903813345.2 of Owenia fusiformis. Classification (NCBI taxonomy): domain Eukaryota; kingdom Metazoa; phylum Annelida; class Polychaeta; order Sabellida; family Oweniidae; genus Owenia; species Owenia fusiformis. The sequence continues at coordinate 23,089,104 of CAIIXF020000008.1, read as the reverse complement.
CTTACATAGAAATTGATAAATAGTTTTTTTTAAATAAGTTCAGCTAGATTTCCCATTGACCAAAATAAATTATCTCTTCTGTATCAATGATAATTTTGTTGTGACACAATTTAAGAGGTTGTATTTATCCACTTAATCTGTCTCATTAACATAAACATAATCACGCTCTGCTACTCTTTGTCCCGGGGGTTTTACTCCAATATACTCTTAATACCTTTGTGCCGCGCCAAAGACCCCCATTTTGAGCATTTTTTCCGTGTCAATTTCCTCTCAAGAAAGTTTCCATGTATGCTTCCTGTCAGATTTATAAAAGGGAGTAAATTTGTCCCAGACCTCGCCAACTGATTTTACCAATTTATTATCATTTTTTGTAGAAAAACTGATTTTTGACTTAAAAAGGGCTCTCTCTTCGAAAGATTTTCCATGTTTTTTTCCTCTCAGATTCGCCAATTTCCATGTTTTATGCTCAAAGCCAAAATTGCCTGTGCTGCAAATACCTCCCCAAATTATTTAGAGTGAACCCCCGGGCTCTCTGTAAGTAGATCTCAATAAACAATGTCAAGGACAAGTGGTTGAGTTCTGTTTCAGTAGTCATTTGTGCATCAACAGTAAGTGATCAGGAGGATTTTGTTAATGCTCTGCTATTATTACATGTATGCGTTAAGTATCCACCTGGTGATGTTATCATTAATATAAAGACCGGGTGGCGCCCCTTACTGCACTGCTGCGACTATACGTGTTCACACATTGCGAGAGAGTGTCCTAAAAATTACAAACTTGAAAAAGAGCCGCATTCTTACTTCGACCTGTGCAATACCTTCTTATTGCGCGCCTATCATGACTTTTCCACCTTCATGACATTTCTATTGAGGTCTGAATGCTTTATAGGCTTATGGTAGACATGCGATGGTCGTGGTAAAAATTGCCATTGTAAATATTAAAGTTTTCACAGTGTTTTTGCCACGTGTGAACTGTGCATGTACTACATTCAAGGAGCTGTTACCCGGTTGTCTCATGACCTTCACGACCCCAACGCATTCTCACAGCATTTCAGGTCAGATTGCAGAACCTTAACATTCGTTTTAAATATGCTCGAAAGAAACTCTGTGACTCGGTGATCATTGGTGACCATGGAGACCACACCACTATGTCTGGCGTTTTTACCACGCTTATAGCGACCTTTACATGCTCTGAAACCAATTTCTGTTGTTAGCAGTGCAGTAAGGATGTCACCTCAGTCTGACAGTGACGGGGGTATAAAATGTTGATAGCACATGAAATAGGATGTTTACCAGACATGCAATTTAGTTTTCATTAAACTCCACCTTCGCAAATCATGACTAAATAGAAAAAGAAACATTTGTTGGTTGCTGTGTCCTCATGTAACTTTTACTTACAGTCTTTCATGTTTTCTAGTGTTTCAGTTTTACAGTCGGCAATTGAAAATGTCATTAGTTTCAAGCATCTCTATGACTCCGTTTCTAAGCTGATAAATTTTTTAGTAACATAAAGTTTTTCTTGATAATGAGAAAAATGTTTTGTGACTTTAAAGTTTCAATAAAGGTAATATTAATTAGCACCTGGCATGCAGATACCAAGGTGGACATTGTATTCCTTCATACAAGAATGGCCTCTTTTGAAACAACAAGATGTTTAGCCAGGGAAGGTATTGAGTAATCAAAGAAGAGAATGTAATCATTCTCTGATTACATTGACATTTAAGAAAAATGTCCTTTTAGAGCAAGATTTTCTGAAGCAGAGGTTCATTTTATTTTATTTCACCAAATGCATTGATACATTATGCAAAACCATACCATGCCATACAATAATATACATACAATAATACCATGCCATACAATAATATACATACAATAATACCATGCCATATAATAATATACATACAATAATACCATGCCATACAATTATATACATACAATAATACCATGCCATACTATTACCATATGATAGAATGCCAAATCATACCACTGAACGTCCAATATCACATTTAGATTCATATCGTACTATAACATAACCATACCACACCATAACTTTTCCCTCTGATACCTTCCATATCATACCATACCATGCTACACTAGACCATTTCATACCCTATGGTAACTTGCATACCATATTTTTTCTCATAAATGTTCAGTGTGTCTTCCAATTCTCCTGGAGGAGATCCTGGTCTTCAATTGCAAGTTCTTGGGGATTTTTGAATGGTACATATGTGAGCGATAATAGCGTACATGTATTTCATGATTTTCCTTTTTAAAACTGGACTCACTCCGACTAGATAACATATTATACCATGGTCAGAGCAATATCAGGTATATATTAGCAAGTGATAAATCACATATTTGGGACAGGGATGATATCAGGATTAGATGATGATATCAGGGTTGATATTGATAAAAAAATTTACATTTTTTTCATTTTTTCATATCATATTTTCGAAAAATTTTCATTTTTAAATATTTTTCATTTGTTCCAAAAATGTTCATTTTATTCGAACATTTTCATTTTTTCAATTTGGGTTTAAAAGTAAATTTAATTTTTCAATTTATTTTAAGTATAATGTTTTCCTTTTTCACAAATTCTCAATGCATGTTAGGGTGGGAACTTAAATATTCCTGAGAGTCAAACATTTTTTCTCTCATTCAACAGAGGACTTTAGATAGATATTGCTTTTGACCATGGTATAAGGTTGTTATTCACCTTTCGGGATGATATGAGGAATATCCCTCGGATGATATCAATATTTCCCTCAGTCACTGCGTTCACTCGGGAGATATTGATATCATCCTTGTGATAGTGTTAAAGTTGTACTAAAACCAATTGAAGAATCTCTTATTATTTTGTTTTTGCACAAATAGCATCCCTTTTGTTATTTTGACTACAAAGCTTGTGATATTTCCCCACACAACACAATTTATTAAAATAAGACTGCCAACCTCTGAAATGTTATTTTTGCGCACTTTTTGAGGTCACCTGACAATGACGTACTGTTTGCCAAGTTATTCTGGCGCTAAATCAACAAGTTGTTGTTGCAAACTACTCAGAAAAGGCTGAACCAAAGTAGAAATATACATAAGTTCCACATTTGCACGCATTCCAATAGCCAAATAAATATTTTTAATTGACTGAACTTCATAAAAAGAAATTCTTGAGGAAAGAGCAGTGCAATATTATTCATTACATATACAAGGAATTGATTGAAATGTATTTGCGAAACCGTATACTGATAACTGAAAATGTTAGCCCAATAATTATACATGTATTTTGTTTTAATCCCAAACACTGGCAATGTTTGCTGTTATAGAACTTACATGCTTTCAATAGCGTTTCAGCTCGATTGATTCCCCAATCAATTGCAAGTGATATTATACCCTTTGCGAAATTGATGAGAATAGCCTCAATCGTGTAATAATTGGCTCAACATAAGAGCAAATAACTTGGTTTTGAAAGCCAGGGTTTCATTTTATCTACAAAATCGTATTTCGCAGCAAATTGTTTCAGCCACACACGTCATGAAATTTCTGCTCTGAAATTGCAATCAGTTTTGCCACGAATACAATCACGTGGTGACTTTATATCCCCGATATCATGATTAAATGAACTTTTGGAATTGTTGATGGTTCACCATCGTAAAGTGTGGCATTAATATGGTAAGATGGCATAAATATATCTAAATCGAGTAAAATGGTTTGAGTACAACTTTAAGTGAATTATTCGATACTAGCCCTATTGACGCTCAGTCAATATTTTGAATAAATTTTATTTTTTCTTGATTTTTGTTACAAATCGGGTGTGCGTTTATTGGAGTGTGTGTGTCTATTAGGGAGAATACAGCATCATACAATACCATACCAGATCATAGCACACTATATCATACTATACCCTCTGATACATAGCATATCATATGGTCATACTATACCATATCATACTTATAGGATATCCTATGATTTTGAGGAATATCATTTTTATCTTCGAGGTGATATTGATATCTGCACGAGAGAGCGAAGCGAACGAGTGCATATATCAATATCACCGAGTAGATTAAAATGATATTCTGAAAAAATCATAGGATGTTCTTATTATCCTACACTTACAAGGAGTGTACTAAATGTATAATATCATTGCAAAATGAATTCCATGCCAAATAGAGTCAATTTGGCGGGAAATCAACAAACGGAGTATATCGTCACAATATCCTCCGCATATTGGGTTTTCCGGAGTATATCGTCACGATATCCTCCGCCCGGAGTATATCGTCACGATATCCTCCGCCCGGAGTATATCGTTACGATATCCTCCGGATATTCAATTTGCCAATAAATATCAAATTTATTTTTTAATGTTATTATACATTTAGTACACTAAGTGTAGGATAATACATTATACCATACCCTTCAATATCACCAATGTCATACAATATCATACAATGTCAAATCATACCATTCAATACAATCCATATCATACAAATTTACCACATTGTGATACCTATTATAATAACATTCTCAATGAATCTATCTGTTTGCAGTGCCAAAAGTTTGGAGAGTATAATAAAGATGATCCTAACTCTTTCCGGTTCAGTGAACAATTCTCTCTCTACCCCCAGTTTATGTTCCACATGAGGAGGTCCCAGTTCCTACAAGTATTTAACAACAGCCCTGATGAGACCTCATACTACAGGTAAATAACCTGATTACAGTTTCTATGCTAATTACTGTAGGGTGTATGTGTATTTTACATGTTTTGTTCGGTGGGATTTGCTACTCCGTTGAGTTGCTGTTTTTCTAGTTTGGAGGTTATTAGCTTTGATTCCCACCAAGGTGAAGTGACTTTTTCAAAGCCATTTGTTTTGCAAATTAGAGAATCGAATATGAATTTACATGTACATAAAGTAACATGTCCTGCAGTACTTTATCATTACCTTATCTAAAAAATGCTTTTATTATTATTTCAGGCATGCCTTGTTGAGAGAGGATTTAACGCAGTCTCTTATAATGATACAGCCAATTCTCTATGCATACTCTTTCAATGGCCCACCAGAGGTAAGGAAATACCTTATTTCAACTTTCTGTTGGTAGTCTCTCTAATTATCTTTCAAATGAATTTCTGTGAATATAGAGAATGGGCAACATAGTGAAATCTTGGCTCTCAGGCCTTCGGGCTAAAATTTCACTATGTTGCCCTTTTAAATGAGGTTATTACTATATTCTCCCAGTTTAACGCAGTTGTAGAATTTATATGTTCTCAATTCTGTGTGAGCTTATGGGATCGACCAGGCGTCCGTCCATTGGTCCCTCCATCCGTCCCTCCATCCAAAAAGTCAAATTTTCTTCTGTAAATACTAGACACTTTGTTGAAGTAGAACTTTCAAATAACTTGTAGTAGTTGCTGTATATGCAACTTATGTCCTCTGAAGATTTCAAAGCTCTTGGAATTACAGTTTTTAGTGTTTACTCTATAAAATTTGACAAAAAGTAGGACTTCAGGAAACTTTCTCATGTATAAAGTCAATAGCAGGTTTTGTGATTGACAAGTTTCTCAAAGTTTGCCTTATACTTGATCATTTCTTGCAATGAATTACATCATTACTAGATTTAAGCATTCCCTACATATTGCTCTATATATGTCAGCATCAAATTTTTACCATTTTTTTTGAGATATTTGACGTCAAAAAAACAGTAAAAATAAGTTATTTTTCAACTTGCTTCAATTTGACCAAATTTTTTTGAAAATCATCTACAAATTGCAAGGAGTTCAAATCTGACATTAGTTTTAGGATTTGACCTTTACTTGACCTTCAGTGACCTTCGAAAAGGTAAAAAAAGTTGACTTTTCAAATTGATTTTTGGATGTAAATTTTGGTCAGCTTAATCACAAAAGACCTTACTGAGCTCTGAATAAGTAAAATTTTCAAGGTCAAAGGTCATCAAACTAGGTCACACAACTGTGCTATCTAAGTTTCTCAAATTTTGAGACTACAAATGCAAATCAATATTATTGTTTGAAAGTCAGGATATACATGTTCCTCTAGCTGAAGGTTCCAAACTGTGTGAGCACAGGACCGTGGGTCCTTTATTAATGTATGAATACCAAGAATTTTGTGAAAATATTACCTGTCTGACCATGCAACAGCTAATTGCATTTTGAATATTTTGATAATGTCTTAATTAAGTGGTTGATTCCATCTGTTATTGTATATGACCATGAAATTCACAAATAAAATGGTTCCTTTTCAAAGTATTTTTTGAAACTTCTTTTTAAGATTGCATGTTTGTTTTTATTTCATAAAGTTTTGACAATAATTGTGATTTCAAAAATCCTTTGGCTGTTTTTTGTCTTTTGAGTCATTAACCACTTTACTGTTATTTCTTTTTTATTTACTGTAATGAGATAGCAATATTGCCATATTGCAGTGCTTTCTAGAAGTCAAAATGTATTTTATTCTATTCAATAGATTGCTAATGAAGGTAAAAACATCTATAGAGAGTGGAGAAAAAGACATGGCCGTTTAAATGTGTTGATTGGATTAGCTTCATGTGAATGTTGAATATAATAGTTATGCAGGATAAAAGTTACCGTATTCTCTGTAATTACCGCCCACTCTCTAATAAGCGCCCACCCCGCTTCACAAAGTTCAAGAAACATCGAGGAATCAACAAGAATTGAAGAATATATCAGGAAAAAAATATTTCTCAAAATCCAGGAGTGGGCGATAATAGAGTACTTACCCTAAAACTGCTGTAAACACGACGCGTTTTGTAATTCTATGCATCCTCTCGATACATATCTATCGATGGGTGCTTCCCACACCATACCATGCTAATATTGTCTCCAAATAGTCCATAATGAATGAAGGAATTGTTCTTTATCGGCATTCAGAAATTTCAAAAGCTACTGCGCAGATGTTCTGCGCATGTCAAGGTCGTGAACTTTCTGGTTTCTTTTTAATGTTTCTCGACTTTTACACGACTTTTGCACGAATAATGATGATCTCTCATCAAATTAGAAATAATGTATAACTTTAGATCGATATCCAGCAGTCTCTAGTGGAAATATTGAAGGTAATCGGCGATAATGACAAAGTGGGCGTGCCGGAAATAAATTAGACATAGACGGGTCTTCAACCACTGTCAATATTGTCTAAGCGATCTTTACCGTATTCTCTCCAATAACAGCACTTGTCATATTATTATAAAAATATGTTGAAGAAAATGCATTCTTGTCAAGAAAAATTGCCATACATGAAATTCCTCGGGATTTCTGATTTCTTTCATACATGGGCGCTTATTAGAATGGTCTAAATAATGTATTTTCAATTTTCTAAACGCCCTGGGCGCTAATTACAGAGAATACGGTATGCAGGATGTGAAGTTCATTGACATTGCCTGGAATAAATAGGAAATAACACATAGATGTCCTGAACAATATCAGTTAATCTAGAAATCTCAAGAATTTTTTTAATAATGAGTTTGATCATTTTAAGCTCAGGTGTATGTAAAATGACAATGAGCATAATAATGTGTATTATGGTAAATAAGACAGGATTCCTTTATAATCAGTTGTTAGATTTTCATAGATTTTCTTCATATTTGGTGGAAAGGTGTATATTGGTGAATAGAAGATGGCTGGAATTTTTCATGAAAATCTTAAGTATTTCATTTTAAGCCAAAGTAACAAATATTATGGCTTGAAGTTTTTAATATAAATTCTGAGTTTTTCACCATGACCCCCAGGGGCCATGTATGGGGGGGGGGGGGGGGTCAGGAAAATGGTAATTTTCATTCATTTTGAGATCTTTCTAAAGTATAACTTTATTTTACTCAAATGAAAGGCAATTTAGAGTAGATTGCAAATATTGTATCGGTTTTGTAATTTGGGCCTCGTAAAATTCAAAATGGCTTCATTATGTGAGATTTCGCAATAATTTTCTGATCCCCTTAAAGTATGGCTATATTATACTCAAATTGAAGGAAGTTTAGGGTAGATCATTACTATGGTATTGTCTTTCTGATTTGTGCCTCAGAAATTTTAAAATGGCTGCCAATAGGAATTCGTGTTAATTTTGAAATCCTTCTGAATTTTCAGAAACTTCCTCAATCATTATTCTCAGTCATTATTTGTGCCTTTAAAACTCTTAAATGGTCACCCAAATGCTTTTAAAATTGGTAGAAATTCTCATATACATGTATCTCTAATGTATCCCATGTTTATATTTTTTGTGACAAACACAGATTCATATTGTTATAGTATTCGTTGGGATTTGCTACTCCGTGGAGTTGCCGTTTTCTAGTTTAAAACTGCAAAACATTTCCAAGACACAATAAATCAATTTTCCCAAAGCATTACCAAATCTCAATTCTGTCATGCTTATATTTTCCAGTAGATGGCACAGATGCTTATCATTTTAACTTTTCTTTTGTGAGTTCTGGTCTAATTAAGGACTTATTATAGTAAGTTCGTGTGTTTAAGTGACAATACACGTAAACAAAAACCACTGAAGTCTAATGTCAAATAGTTAACTCGGATTTATTTGCAGAGAAAGGATCTTATAAAAATTGTCATTTTGTATATATACCATCCTTCTTGCATTATGATTTAAAAGAAGTGTTTCTCTTTCCATTAAAACTGGACATTTGAGTACATTGTGTATTGATTACTCTTTCTTTTTCTTCACATTCCCTCTTACCTTAGAAAGGAGGAGTTTACAAAACCAAAAGGTAATTAAAAGTGCTATTCCGAGAATTGTAATAACCAATGCTATAACATCCAAGCAAAAGTATTGCAATAAATTCAAGTCATTCAGAGGCTTTGATTTCAAATGATTGGCACCCTTGTATCTAATAGTGTAGTTCACCCAATAGAGAAATGTTTCACGAATATTCTGTGGGTTATCTTTGATCAACCCTGACATCTTTTGAGCATTTTCTGCATAAGAAGCATCATTGAAAAGCTTAAGGATTGCATCATTGAGTTCAACTGCAGTAAATGATTTTGCATCAAGTTCAATTGCCATTTTTGCTCTTATTGTAAGTTGCTTTGAGTGATATGGTTGATCCGTTCCAAGAGGCAAAGCAAGCACAGGAATCCCATGATACATTGCCTCAAATGTTGAACTGATACCACAGTGGCTCACAAACAGTTTAGTCTTGGAATGGCCAAGAAGGTCATTCTGTGGTATCCATGGTGACAAGTATATGTTGTCTCCTGTTGACTTTGGTTTGATTCCTTTGTATTTCCAAATCACAGTATAAGGGAGATTTGAGAAGACTTCTGCCATTTTTTCAAACTGATACATTGGCAATGGAGGGATATCCATTGATCCAAGACTAATTATGATAACACCCTGAGAATTATCAACAATATCTTGGAATTTAGCATTCAGAGACTTGGCTGGTTCTAGATATAGGCCCCCAATGTAAATGTGATTTGGCATATGGGGGCGAGGGTAATCAAGTGCAATGTGGTTGTTACTGAAGAACATATCTACCCTCTCGCTGACACTATACATTGCATTAACAGTGGTGTTGATCTGGTATTTATCGCGTAATGCCATCAAATTTCGAATGTTAAAATATGAGAGAATTTGTATTGAGACTGTAGTAAACAGGTTTACAAATCTTTGGGAGAAATCCATTGTGTCAGTGAATCCAAGAAATATATCTGGTACGAACGATAGAGGGTTGGGGTGCCTGGGGCCAGTAATGATAGATTGGTAAATTGAGCCTTCATTTGTGTACAGTATGATTGGAACATCATCGAGGTAGTCAATCACTAGAGTTGTACAATAATCTATATAGTCCAGGATACATACATCATAGTTTGATTTCTTTATACGCAAGAGCAACCTACTTTTCAGTAGACCTTCACAGAATGTCAATTGAACTTTCGAGAACTGAGTTAGAAAATCCATTACAGTTCCATTTACAGCTATATCTGCCCAAATCGGGTCATTACCCAAGTACGTGTCCTCAGGAATGTCGAATTTGAGCACTTGAATTCTGGGATTGATCTGTCTTTGGTCTTCATGATATTTACTACTAGCTATCAAACTAATGTTATGTCCTGCTGTGAGTAAAATATCTGCCATTTTTTCCATGTTTCTCAGTCGTGAATTGACCCCCTGGCTGAATGGATAAAGAAGAATGTTTGCTCCATAGACCACATGCATCAGGCATGGCCATGCTAGAAAGAACAGTATAGTGTGTTCCATTTTGTGTGCCAATGAATATGTTTTCAACATAACCAGCTCATTTTCCTTATATATATCCACAGCTTCTTACAAACTTCTACTGATAGACTCAAAAAGTCTTAAAACTGTTTCTTTTTTCTGTTCTCAACAGCATATCTTTGTTTATTGTTTAGTTGTTAACTTCTTATAACCATATTCACTGTAAAGCTGACATATAAAGCTCTTAAAACCTTGTGAAAAGCAGTTATAAGACTGTATAATAGATAAAATAAAGCCTCACTTTGTGCAGTTGTGCTTAAATAAATACCCCTAGTAAATTATCATAAAAACATCAAGCTTTCAAGCTGAGTAAAGGTCAAGGTTCACTGAGAAAACCTTAAGTAAGTAAAGATGTACACCATGTATGATATGATGATTTAAAGTTTGTACTTAATTATTTGGAAAGGGTTGTTATTATTCTAAAATCTTTTTAATGCCATACTGTATTGTGAATTAGAATGAAAAATATTTGTTAGAATGAAAAATATTTGTTTTTTGAGTGCATGTTTTTCTTGTATTGGCCCTAATGATTTCTGATTGTGCCCTTTGAGGAGAGACCAATAGATGATTCTATTCTGTGTATTCTATCTACATCCATCTGCATATGTTAATGTTATGTTATGTTATGTTATGTTATGTTATGTTATGTTAATATATTTATATTACCTTTATGAGTTAAGGTTATATACTTAACTGTTAATGTAAAGTAGCCAGGAAAAATAATTTCTAGACTTTTATAATCTTCAAGTGATGTTAATTTCATGTTTTACAGCCTGTTCTTCTTGACAGTGGTAGCATCACTGCAGACAGAATCCTTTTGATGGACACATTTTTCCAGATTGTCATTTTCCATGGAGAGGTAAGCTTATCTCAAAATATATGGAGCCAGGAAATAGCTTAAATATAAAAGGTGATTTGTGGCTCAGTTTCCTTCTATTTCCTTCAGATACCTTCTATTCTAGTTCTATTCAGCTAATTCAGAAACTAGCTGAAAAACTCACGAGTTGACAATTCGTTGTCGGGAGCCATTTATATATTTTGTTGTGCTTATTAAATATGTGAGCATGCGCAGATGCGAGCATGCGCAGATGTGAACATGCGTAGATATAATGTCGAAATGAGGGAGGTGCAGGGATTGATGTGACGCATAACAGTCGTTTTTCGAAGTGACGCTAGAGTGGATTACCACTGACTACCCCCACATTTTACATTGTATTTCTTAGACTCATTGAACTGGTCAAGAGAGGGAAATTGATGAGAAGGGGGAATCGGCAAGAGAGGTGATGCCTGAAACAAAATGGTTACATTAGTATAGTTTCCTAACTTCAGGTCATTGATTAAAATTAAGGAAAAAGTGGAATATGAAAATATGGAAAAATGTACAATGTTTTGCCTACTTTACTTAGACTATAGCACAATGGAGGAAGGCCAAGTACCAGGAGAAGCCAGAGTACGAGAACTTCAAGCAGCTACTCCAAGCCCCAGTGGATGATGCCCAGGAGATTCTGCAGACTAGGTTCCCAATGCCCAGATACATAGACACACAAGCTGGAGGCTCTCAGGTATGTCAAATGTCACAAAATGTTTCAATACAATGGGAAGCATGGTATTGTTTGATAAACAGGTTTTGTTTGGAATTAAATGTGTTTTCTTTTCCTCAATAAAAAGAATATTTCCTTGAATCACTCATAAAAAGCTCTATTTTGGGTTATTTTTAATATTCATGGGAATGTGATATAGTCACTGCATGGATTGGTGTCACAACAAGGGATTGCAATGGTGTACTTGTAATCAGCACATAATAATTCAGTTTGTATACTTCTTTCCAGGCCAGATTCTTGCTGTCTAAGGTTAATCCATCACAGACACACAACAACATGTATTCCTGGGGTGGGGTAAGTAACAAGCAGACTTTTTATCAACTTTTGCATTTATATAATAAATTGTCACAATGGTCATGATTTGAAACACATACATAATCAATGGAAATAGAGTTTAAATGAGAAAAAACAGAAACCAGATCCAAGCAGGTATAAAAAACAGTCTATGTGAACATTGGAACCAGAGCAACAAAGGTTCAAAGAGGTTCTCATGACATGTCACTCAATAGGACATACTTATTCCAAAACTGAAAATGTGTTTGCATTAGAATGTATTCAGTTGTATTAGTCAATTCAGCAACCAAAGTCCCAGTCTAAAAGTGGAGTTCTTTTTTCAATTAAGACTAAGAGATATGTTCACAGATTCAGGTTTCACTGTTGTTCTCTGATATCTGAGAGAAACTAGTGTAAGTGTGGAAGAAGGATGCTACTTGCCTTCATACTTAAAAGTGAAATTATGTAGCAAAAAAGACAAAATTACGCGCTGGGAAATGCAAATTTCAAAAGATGTCAATTGTTAAAAAATGATAGGTATCGATATGGTGAACTGAATTTAACAATGTTTTTCTCTTAAACCAATTATTGAAAACATTCTGTAAAAAAACATGGTCCTTTATGTAATGTTTGACTGATTGACAACAATTTACTTAATGCGAAAATTATTTATATATATTTTATATAACTGTTTTTGTTAAAAATTTTTGTTTTTAGTCAAATTGTTTTTTGTTCCTTTCTACCAATTATTGAGAATGAATTATAATATCTCTCCGAACCCTGATGGAACAAAATAACATATACAGGGTTTCAAAAAAGCAACCCAAAGAAATTGCTATATCTTGAAAAATACTAGTTTAATTATGTTCATTTTTTCAGGAAAGAAAGAAGAGACTGTGTATGTATAGCTCCTGTAGTTGGTTAGTTGTCAAACATGATGCATTGGACACCTGCTCAAAAGACAGTTGTTCTAGGAAAATACGAAAAACCCAGGGCTGACTGCAACCGCAAAAAAACTAAATTACTTCCTAGCCATAGTGTTTTGGCTCTTCAAATTTGGCACAAATCAACTTCATTCTCTGTATGGTAAATCTGTAAAGTGAAATTAAAATCACTTCAGGGACTTTACAGTTATGATCGAAATGCTTTCAAATCTCAGTCAAACGCCCTGGTTCCGACAGACTTCAGAAAGCATTTTGACCATGACTGTAGAGTCCCTGAAGTGATTTTGATGAAACTCCACAAATTCACCACACATTGAATGAGGATAAGATGAGGATGAGATTTTTCATTCATGTTTTTTGTATTTTCCATGTAGGACTGCCTTTTGAGCAGGTGTACAAGACATCATGTTTTACAACTAACAACGGGAGCTATATATACACACAGTCTCTTCTTTCTTTCCTGAAAATATGAACACAATTGGATAAGAATTTTCCAAGATATAGCGATTTCTTTGGGTTGCATTTTCTTTTAACAACGTTCTCTTTGACCTCTCAATATCATAGTTATAGAAAGGAAATTTTGGTTGATTTCCCAAAAAGTATTCAAATTATATTGTTACCATTCAAAAGATGACCGATGTGTAAAATTTTCAGAATTTTTTTATGGCTGGGCTAAGAGAAACGTGTGTTCAAAAAATTCACCATATCGATATGAATCCTTTGTGTTTGATAATGTTGTTTTCAAAAAATCTAAGGCCTATTTGGTGTTTCACATAGGAAGGTCAAATTGCACCATTCTTCCTCATTATTAACAGAATTTAACTTCTTTTATTCATCTATTGCAATCACTGCACTGTTCACTTACTCTATCATATTTTATTGGTATTCACATTTCACTAACTTAGTCTTATCGTTTCATTTTTGGGAGAGTTATACTGTAATACACGACTTCTCACAAAATTCCTCTTTCCAACCACAATTGACATGCTATCTGCACTTGTCTCTAAATATATTAGCTTGTACTAATACTGAAATTCATTAGAAGCATTCATATGTCAGTTATAGTGAGGCATTTTATTAGAAAACACCTGTGTCTTCTTGCATGTTACCTGCCCAGTTCATGAAACCCATGTTGCTAGGATACGCACAGTAGCTTGAGAAAACCATATTGCTTGGGAAATCTCAGTATTATGATTCCCGGAAACTCCAAGGAAAAACAAAATAGCTGAAGACAGAAAGAGAACGTACATACAATATTTACAGGGAGGTTCAATACTGCACCCTTATGTTGTGTGTTGTGTTCACCTAAAATGTTTTTTGTTTGTAGAGCATAGGTGTCAGTTCCAGCAATTCTGAGGTTTGTTGCTATGGATACACATCCATATATGGAAAAGGGAATGGATTGTCTTTTTTTAAATTCTACTTGGTGTTTCATAATGACCATGCCCCAACAACCACAGATCCTATATGCCCTATATGGTTTATATCATAGAATGAAAGCTTATTCAATTCTGGACTTATTCAAACAACTTTAACTAAGCTTAATAGTTTTTATAACTTGCTACAAATCTCTACAAAAGCACCCATTTGACCTTTTATTTAGCATATATTGATATAATCTGAGAGCCACACTTTCTCAAAAATTAAAAGATAACCATGCCTTAGACCATGATCTAGTTGAAAACCCACTATTAAATCTATTAAAAGTCATTAAATATTCCAGAGAGCTCTAAATGATACAGTGAATTATATTGCCATCTACTAATCTCTTAAAGGCCCCATATAAAGTTTTAACCACTTTGGCTTATATTGTAGTCTTACCCAATGTTATCAAAGTGTGATATGTGAAACTTTTTTTTTAAATTTCAAAAAGTGGTTTTTGATAGACTTTTTGTTCCAAAATTTGTGAATTTATTTAAAACCAACTTTTAGAGGTCACTCATATCTTCTAATTAGCCACAATTCATACCAATGCATAGCATTCATCCTCCCATGTTTTTTGCCGAAAAAATTAAGAGAATCGGTTCATAAATAAGCGAGAAATGAACTTATCAGTGCATGAAAATGGTTCTGAGAAAAATGCATTTCAAAATTTTAGTTCTCATAGAAACCAATGGTACAATGATATCTAAAACATAATTTATTCTTCCTTTTAACCTGGTTAGACAAATGTCCTGGCAAATAGTAAATGAATGATAAGAAAATATTTTCAAACTTTAGACGGGGACTTTAACTCATTGAAAATCAAGCAACAAGGTTGATAGTGACTACCAAACATGAGTTCACGTCTCAATGATCAGTCATTCCAATATTTGACCCATAAGCCCAGTATTATGATATCTTGATTACCACAGGGTTTGTATCAAATTAAGCAAGACAGTTGAATGTGCAGGGTAATGAACTTGACAGAGAATTTCATAGTTAAACCTACAAAAACTCAGAATGAAGTATACAATATAACCCGGGGTAACGGTAAGGTACAACACAAGGAATTTGCAGTAAACCCCACGTCAGGTAAATTGACCTGCGAGTTATACCATATTCTATATTCGCAGTTCGTGTATGTTAAGACTTTGATATTCACTGTAAAGTTTACTGTCTAGGATATTGTTACAGACATTTACATATAAAAATATCGAGAAACTAGACAAGATCTTTGTGAAACAATGAAAACATCAGTTTGCTCATATTTCATCACCCTCATGTTGTACCTTTCCTCACGTTTAACTGTCATGCTTAATTTGGTACAGCCACTGTGATTATGGGACCATAATGAACTAGGATTGGCTGTGGATGGGGGATAGTCAGTATGAAGCACCCTGATGTTATTATGTAACTTTTGAATGGTGAATGTTATGGAGATGGGAAGATTTTTGTTAATCTATATTTTCTTTCATTTTATGTAAGTTTATTGTATGTCCTGGTGTTCACTTCTTCACATGCATGGAAGAAGCCAAGTTAAGTGGTGATTGAATCGTATATACATGTACATGTACATTGTTTGTGTCTATATTTGATTTTATATATATAATCATGTCCATAGTGTTCCATAGCCTGTTCCGTCTTGTAAAATGAAAGTCAGTCTCACCAAATCTAACATATTTGGTTTAAAGAATCGCATCTTAAACTAAATCAATTTTTGATTCTACTTCCTGGTCCAACAATATGGATCAAGATTATGCTAAACATGTAACTACACCATTCCTAAACTTATCGAAATCATTGCTAGTATCAAGGTGGCGAGTGTGTCTACATTTCCAGCACCATTGTCTGTAAATATACATGTCTCTGTTGTTACATTACGCATGGGACAAGTAGCATTTACTGGCACAGTTGTCACATTTGGGAATCCACAAATATCTGCAGCCATTTGTAAATTGGCAGCAGTTGGTAGAAAGACAGCATGTTGATGTATATCAGGCTCTGCTATTCCGAAGCAGTGTTTAATATGTGATGCCTCTGGGCAATTTGTGGCATCAAGGGCAATTAGGTATGTGCTGTTTTCCTGCATCTGCATACTTCCTTGACAGGTATTCATCATAACTGCTTCACTTATACCAATAGGCGTGTTTCGGAACTCTTGCACAGCAATTGAGGATTTGAACACACATTGTACCTCAAATTCACCAATATTAAGATCCATGTTACTGCTATTGAAGATGAATTTGGCAAGTACCACATTTTGAGCTTTTTTCAGAGTCTCCACTGGTCCATAGTTTTTTATATTATATCCTGGTACTACAGAACACCCCAGGCAAATGTCCCATTGTACAAGACCAATAAGAAATATCACCAAGATCCTATTCACATTCATTATGCTTTACCTGAAAGATCAAGATCATGTCAGATATATGGATATATTTTGAATTTTGATTTCTATGCACTCATATATATATCAGTATAAAGGGATATAACCAATCACTATAAATTGTGTCAACAAGTAAATGTAAGCTACTTTTAAAAATAAACATACAAATGACTTACCTGATATTTGTACTAGTGTGCTTCCTTGTCCAAAGTACGTATGAGGTAAATGTAATATGTATAGATATCTCAGTGATTCAACATAATTGCTTGATATGAGTCAGTCCTATAAATATGTGTACACTTAAATAGTGGTTCCTTTGTTCAGAGCTGGCTTGTTCAATACATGGCTGCCAATGAGTATGCATTAAAACATTCATAAGCATATTTCTTGCTAGACCTTTGTTTAAAATAGGATTTGTTTTATTCCATGCTCCTTTTGGCCTTTTTACATACACATTTGATTACTAAGAGATTTGAATGTGCAAAACAAGACCAGTTCACAAAAGTACTTTTATATGAACATTGAACCCTGCCACCTTTTGATACATCAGAGAAAATTTGATATAATGACTAGCTTGATGATGTCATAGGTTGTGTTTTTTTTTCAAATTACAAATAAGTTAAAGAGACATTCCTTGCCTAATCTCTCTCCTAATGTGGTAGCTATAACCATATTTATCCCACCCTTAGTGCTTTATATGATTGTATAATAGCATTGTATAACTGCAATATAAAACCAACACTCATCGTATACAACTCCTGAGAACGATATACAACTCCTGGATAGCGTATACAACTCCTGGGCAGCGTATACAACTATTTGACTTGATATACAACTGCTGAATTTGGATTAACCTTTTTACTGATTTAAGATTAGGGTGGGATAATAAGATTATATAATGGTTGATTCTGTAGATCGTTATATTCTCGTGAGTATATGATATATTCACTCGTTCCCTTCAGTCACTCGTTAATACATCATATACTCACTTTAGTACAGTATAAACACGATATACGGAATCAACCATTACATAACCTCATATACTTTCCATGTTTAGGTCAATATTGATTACTTAAAAATGTAGTGCTTTAAAATGTCTATAGGCTGCCATCTTTTAAGGTTTTGATAGGGACAGTTATTAAGCGAAGTAACCTCCTTTGTTTACATTCACCAAAACGTAAAAAGATAGAAAAGTTGTCACAACTTTTTAAATACTCAATAAATGGAACCAATTCCACTTTTCAGGTACATTTCAAAAGATTGATAAAAATTTGAATAAATGGCAATGTTATGTATATTATATCCCATATTTAAAGGCCACATATAAAGTTAAACCACATTTACTCATACTATTCTTATAGTCTTACCCAATGTTATCAAAATATGGTATATTTTTAAACTTTGCACAAGGCCTTTGAGCAATTCAGGTTAATGCATTTTGATATGTGAGAGAGCACTGTGTCTTTGTCAAAATTGAAGTTACCCATCTATAACTATTCTGTTCTACTTTGTATAGGGCAGCCACATTGGCTTCAATTTATTTGATTTAAACAAGAAAATAATATATTTACTTTATTTACTTTGGTATACTTATAATGGTATGTTTTATATAAGGTTATGTGTAATATCCAAACAGCTAGGCAAGGTGTGTCCGATTCCAGCCAATCCGTACAGAGTATTCACATAATGAACAGTGTGTGAAATATCAATAACACATGCAACTTGACCATTGCAAAAAATGTTATTGAAAATGTGTTCTTTTAGTGATTTTGTTCCTATTAAATGATTTTATAGAAAAGAATGCAATGTATGAAAAAAAATTTAAGCTCACGACTCAATGCATGACGCTGCTTCATTCCACTCAGGCATGGTTTCCTAAAATTTGCATTCCCGCTGCACGATCATGCAAAGGTTAAGAAACAACACCTTCATGGTATGATTCAGCAAACAATGCATTGAGTCATGAGCTTAAATCCTTTAACGAATCTGCTATCTCGGAATTTAGATTTCCCTAAGGCTGGAGATATAAGATATTAGGTACTATTTTAGTTTTATTTAAGGTAATGTGATATCTATTTACCCTGACCATCACAATCTTCTGTCACTCTGTGAAATATCTTATATTTAGATCACCCTGTATTTTACAGTTACCCCATAATCATCTAATTATTTTGATACACCCATTGGTCTAATTAGTCTTTGTTTCTCTGTTATTTCAGGATAGCGGCGCCCCTGTACTCACTGATGATGTTAGCTTACAAGTCTTCATGGAACATCTCAAGAAACTTGCAGTGTCCACATCAACATAAGACATATCGTGTAGTGTTTTTGGAACCCAATATTGCAATTGAAGATGGATTATTTTGAGCATTTTGACTCATTTTATGTAGCTTTTACATGGTTTGATGAGGGACTTTTATACCAAACTTTTACAGAGTAAAAGTTGATTGTGATTGAATGTGGGCATAAGCTGTAAATGATTGCTTTAGAATTGCTCGAAGCAGTCTTGAATTTGAAATGGAGCAGACCTGAGCCACAGCTACAGTTCAAAAGGACATAAGTATCATGCTTGTCTAGCAATTTCAGGGATTAAAATTGATAAGTTTTTTGATGGATTCAAGTCAGAAATAGGTGTCTTGTAATTCTTATAAGGGAAACTGTTATTTCAAATTTCAACCTCTGTTGTATCTGCTTAGAGTGTCAAGTGTAGATTATTAATTCACAATCAAAAACAAACAGCTTTGTCTGTGCCATCATCGTTTGAAGGACTATTTATTACTGTGTATATTTAACAATAGCAAATACTTTATTCAATACGTAAACTGCCTTGAAACTATACAAATGTGCAATTTTATTTGACAACTTATGGGCCTCTTAGGTTCAATTTCTCCAATTGATTTTGGAATGCAAAAGTTTAAAAAAATTATATATCAAGTCACAAATAAAACAATTTTTCTTTATCATACAGGTGTTTTTATTATTAATACTATCATTAATCTCTAACATTATATTATATTTATTGTCATATATTACAGGCTTTAAAATGTAAAAATATAAATTATTTTCCATAAAAACTGCATTTTTATTGTTATTTTTGTCCCTTGGGAGACAGTTACAACAAAGTCACAGCCATGAAGGCAAATCCTGTCATCTGAAAGATTACAAAGGTCACCTCATTTACACAAATAGTACTCTCAAAGTAAAGATCACATCACTAAACCTTATATTATTGTATTATGATCTTTCATTAGATTGCTATAGATTGCCATAAAATGAGAATTTTTAAGTGTGACTGCTGGTGAAACAAATATTTATTTAGACACTTTTGATAGGTTCCGTTTTTTTCTGTCCAAGTAAATATTATATTTGTCCTATAATCAACATCTTTAACATCAGAATCAGAATCTAAAAAATGGAATTTAGATTTATAAACATGAATTACACCTCCCAATCTTGGTTAAGAATATTTGTTTGAAAATGACCCCTAAAAGATGTAATATTGGCGGAGAAATCTGAGTTAAAACAAATATTAGGGAAATGTTATTGCTTATAGCATGTTTATTATTCCTGTATGATGTCTAACTTATGGAGCATTTGATTGCGCCATAATTTATTGCGCAGCTCTGTACGTCCGCAAGTGTGATATTCTTATAAATCATTGTCTATACGTAAGAACACATTTATGGGCGTATAGAGCTGTGCAATAAATGATGATGAAATCAAACACTCCATAAGTTATACTAGAAAGTGTCTAAATATTTGTTTCACCAACATGCTATAAGTGAGTTGCAAAATCTCTCTAATATCAGGTAAATACTACCTAACTGTAAATATGTTGCATTACAACTAACATATGTTTCTCAACATACACGCTGTCCAAAAAACATTTGAAACAAGACAAACGAGGAATATTCCTGGAATTTGTTTATCTTACAACAATTAAGTTATCATAAACATCTGAAAGTTTCACCACGTAACTGTTAGATTTAGGGAAAAGCTTGTTTAAGTACCACCACCCATATTTCATGGAATAACTCTGAGAGTGATGAACCATCTATCATGTCCCTATGCAATGCTTCAAGTGCTCTTAAATCCAGAGACAAATGTTCATGTACAATTCTAAAAACTTATCTTTACTATAATTGTAGACTAAAAATCTATAAAATTATTAGTTTTTTTCTTGCACTTGAGGACTTTGATATGCTACACTTCATTAATGATCACACAGGAAAGACAATGAAACACTTTCAGCAAATGGGGTAAAATCTTGATTCCAACATCCTAGTTTTGTGGTATAATCATAATTCAGTCAACATATTGTAACAATGCTTTTGAGTAACAGTCCCTTGCATCAAGAGTCCAGTAAAGCGATATTATTGCGGCTAAAATCCTAAATATTTTAGAATACAGTATTCTTAATATAGTATTTTGTACATTTTTACAATTCGATCCTTATGGCACTCTTTGGATAAATCATATCAGTAATCAAGTAAAGTACTATATGCATGGCCACTTAAGCACTATTCATTTTCCATCAATAGCTACAAAGATATAAACTTATAAAGCTATTTTTAAAATTTGCTTTAACCCTTTCCCGACATGAATATAAGAGCAAAATGTTGGCCTGGTGGCAGATTTATAAGTAAGAGCATTTTTTAGGTAAAAACTGGAAATGATGTATAACCCGGAACCTATACTTTAAATTTTATCACTAAAATACAATTTTCAATAAGCATTATAACATTTGATGTAAAAATACTGAATAGATCTGGAGATATTGTCATTTCATTGATATATGAAAATCAAAATAGTGGTGCCGAAAGGAACATATCGTCCTGAAAGGTATAACATAATAGGGCTCCATATGGAGCCTATAGTCGTGAAAGGGTAAAACAAGTGCTAGAATAGTCATGGCTACAGTAAATATGTTGTTATACTTCAAATGTTAAACATGTCCTTTGTTAAAGCTACTGCAAAAGAATGTCATATTTGCACTTCCATTGTCGCAGTATCAGTTGAGGAAGCGAATACTCATCTTTTGCTCCACATCAACTCTCTCCATTGCCTGCAAGACACAATTCAATCAAAGTTAGAACTCTGCAATCAGGCAAACACTCAAATGACATTGCCTGCAAGACACAATTCAATCAAAGTTAGAACTCTGCAATCAGGCAAACACTCAAATGACATTGCCTACAAGACACAATTCAATCAAAGTTAGAACTCTGCAATCAGGCAAACACTCAACTGACATTGCCTGCAAGACACAATTCAATCAAAGTTAGAACTCTGCAATCAGGCAAACACTCAAATGACATTGCCTGCAAGACACAATTCAATCAAAGTTAGAACTCTGCAATCAGGCAAACACTCAAATGACATTGCCTGCAAGACACAATTCAATCAAAGTTAGAACTCTGCAATCAGGCAAACACTCAAATGACATTGCCTACAAGACACAATTCAATCAAAGTTAGAACTCTGCAATCAGGCAAACACTCAACTGACATTGCCTGCAAGACACAATTCAATCAAAGTTAGAACTCTGCAATCAGGCAAACACTCAAATGACATTGCCTGCAAGACACAATTCAATCAAAGTTAGAACTCTGCAATCAGGCAAACACTCAAATGACATTGCCTGCAAGACACAATTCAATTTAAGTTAGAACTCTGCAATCAGGCAAACACTCAAATGACATTGCCTGCAAGACACAATTCAATCAAAGTTAGAACTCTGCAATCAGGCAAACACTCAAATGATATTGCCTGCAAGACACAATTCAATCAAAGTTAGAACTCTGCAATCAGGCAAACACTCAACTGACATTGCCTGCAAGACACAATTCAATCAAAGTTAGAACTCTGCAATCAGGCAAACACTCAAATGACATTGCCTGCAAGAGGCATACATATGAGGAATTGAGGATGAATGCTGTGCATTGGTATGAATTATCCCTTATTAAAGTATATGTGTAACCTCTAAAAGTTAGTTTTAAAGAAATTCACGATTTTTTCGAACAAAAAGTCCTTCAAAAACCACTTTTTGAAAATAAAATAAAAAGTTTCACATATGACACTTTGATAACATTGGGTAAGACAAAGTGGTTTAAACTTTATGTGAGGGCTTGAACAGGTGACCTTGAATTCTACTTAAAGGCTGGTTTATTCTGCAGAATATGAACATCAAAACACTGAATGATGTATATTGCAAATTTGGAAGCAATACATTTTCTCAATCTGTATGAAATCTGAGAAAATTGACCAGCTCTGTGAAAATATCAAAAATTATGTTATTTTGGCTGTTCCATTAATCTGCCTCCTATTTATACCCTATGTCCCTCTTTAAAAAATTAGTTCATATATTTATGGGGTGTACCTCTTGGAATTCTTGGAATGATATCTTGCTGTCCCCATCTTTGTCTGCCTCTGACAGTGTCCTGTCTGCTATACTACCAAGCTGAAAATATTGCAAAGTGCATTTAGAAGTACGAGTTAACTAATATGTAATAGAATTACTTTAATGGTGAGACTTTTTGATTCCATTGTATTCTCATCAGGGTCTCTATGTACAACAACAAAATGTATCTTCCTCCTAGTATAAATGAAATGCATACAGTATTATAGATAGTATCAAGTATTATAGTCTTTTTACTATGAATACTATGCATAGGTCTTAATTTCATGTGCTATTTCAGGGGAAACAGTTTTGAATTTCCTCAAAACAATGGACAATTCTGGAAATAACAATCAGAGAAAACAGCCATTAGCTTCTAAGTATGATTTCACCTGTTCCTCTGAGATGTTTGCACCAACCATCATATGTAGCACTGCTAACAGTTCCTCCCTACTAATCTTGTCATCTTCATCCAAGTCATACATCTTGAATGCAACTGAAACAAACAAAGAAACTACTATAAAAACTGTCAAGTGAAAAGCTAATTGAAGTGGAACACATTTTAAAAGTCCTGTAGGGCAATGATTTCCTGTTAATGTACTAAACTTTCATTGAAGCAATTTCACCCTATGCAGACAGAGCCTGTGGGAAATATTGGGTGCGGAGCAAATGAGCGGAGGGTGCGGAGCTAACGGTCATTTTTGAATTTAAATTTGGAATATTTCTGAAACTAAGCCGTTTTGGGACTTCAAATATACCAAGATATGTGTATTTGACACCAAATATCAATACAATTGTGAAAATAGTAGCGCAATTCATTCTATAGCGACGCAGTGTGCCTTAAACCTTTCCCAGACCTATATATTTTGAAATTATCCATTTAATACTGAGTCCCCAGCATTCATAAAAAATGGTGTTCAAGGTACACTATCTATACAAATTATTTTTGCATCTTGGAAGCCAGGCAGTATCTGTGTGATTTTATAAAAATTCGGAATGTTTTTCAGATATGAGCCCCCTCTAAATATTGGGTGCGGAGCAGCTCCATAAACGTAGCTCCGCACCCAATATTTAGAGGGGGCTCATATCTGAAGAACATTTCCGAATTTTTATAAAATCACACAGATACTGCCTGGCTTCCAAGATGCAAAAATAATTTGCATGGGTAGTGTATCTTGAACACCATTTTTTATGAATGCTGGGGACGCCGTATTAAAAGGATAGTCTCAAAATATATAGGTCTGGGAAATGTTTAAGACATACTGCGTCGCTATTAAATGAATTGCACTACTATTTTCACAATTTTATTGGTATTTGGTGTCAAATACACATATCTTGGTATATTTGAAGTCCCAAAACGGCTTAGTTTCAGAAATATCCCAATTTTAAATTCAAAAATGACCGTTAGCTCCGCACCCTCCGCTCATTTGCACCGCACCCAATATTTCCCACAGGCTCTGTCTGCATAGGGTGAATTTCAGATTCTAAAAAACTTTTTTGCAAGCCACTTACTCACAATCCAGGTTTTGGTTTAGAACATCTGTAATTACATGTATCGTGTGTATGTTTAAATTAAGACTGTTCCCTACTCATGAGATGATACAGTAGGTAAATGGATCATTACATGTGAATGATAATTCATAACACAATATAAATCTTCTCACTGGGAGATCAAAGTCTCAGATTAGATATGAATTTTTATTACTCAGAAAACATGTTTTTTTCAGAAAAGAAGTTGTTAAGGAAGTTAACTCTCAGAAAGAAAAGATGGGATATATTGCTGAAGTGTCATTTAGATACACATTGAGGGGTTCATCACAAAAATAGGCTACATCATACCCCCTGGGCATTTAAGTACCATACATTTAGTATGTCATCAAAAACAACAACTGGTGGGAGATAACATCAAGCAAACTTGCTAAATTAAAATGGTCCAAACTGCAGAGTTAAAAAATGTCAACTTACATCTGAGTTTCTCTTCTCGTGAGTTTAGATGTACTCTTTCTGTGTCTTTCTTCTCTTTATTTTTCTGAGGGCGGAATCTCGCCAAAGTTCGCATAAATTGTCGGAAGTTGACATCATCATCTGAGCTACAATAACAATTGAATTAAGTGAACTATATCCAGAGTGATTATGTTAATTTCATTGGATTTACATTACAGACAAACCTATGGAAACATGTTGCATCACACATACTTTGTATATGTAACCTCCTATCATTCAATCTTATCTTAACACAAATAGACAATGGAGTCAGGGAGAGGGAGCAAGAGTTGATACAAGAGGGAGCTCTTTAATCATTTACTTTGGCAGTTATACCCCTACTATAGGGGATGGTGTCCAGTAATCAACATTTCGTGGAAAACTTAATAACTTTTGTTATAGTTTGACCTACTCCCCTCATCTAATGGAATTTTAATGTTGATTTGTCTTTCACTTAATATTAGAAAAGTCACACTTTTCGCTAATGGAAACCACCATTCTAACAAAACTAACTTCCTTATTCTACAACTGTTGATAACTGACATTGCTTCCTTGGGGCTGTGGGATAGAGTGTATATAAAGTGTATATTAAATATGCAAGAATATATCAAGTTTACCTTTGATGATCAAAGAAGGCATGGACAATTCTGTCCCCTAAAGGGTTAATGGCAAGCTCTGGAATCCTAAGGAAATCTTCCCGACTAAAAATAAAATTAATTTCAACTTTTAAGCATGAAATACTTTGGACATTATGTATTGACATCAATCTGCCTATTGCAAGTTTGTACAATAAGCATGCACCACTGAAAAGGAATTAGAGTTATATGACAAACATTTTATCAAAATATATTATTTTATAAACATATACATGTAGGATAAATATATTTGTCACAACACTATCAATAAATAAACAAGTAAATAGATAAGTACATATGAATCAATTTTGCTGTCAAATCTTGCATAAAATCTCACTATGGCATTTGAATACAGTGTGCCTCTTTTTCTTACATTTCTATATCATTTGGATTTGTTTGATACAAGAATGTTAAATGTACTTAATCCTGGTTTAATGTCCTCCTATAGACAGTCCATTTTAAATTTTAAATCTTAAATAAAATCTGACTTCTTTGACATTCTATACAAGGGTATCTAAAGTTTAATTTTAGAAAAATAGATAGTTAGTATTTCACTGGACAGTATCAAGTGAAGGTAACGACAGTAACCTTCCGATTAAGATGTGGGATGGTTAGAGTTTGTATTGTATTTTGTTTACCACCAATGAAGGTGAGCAATACCTCTTGGGTATATCCTGTATATATACGGTCATAATTTACGTAATTAATCTGGAAGATAGACCCAGTGTTGATTTCGATATTTTTTGTTTTCATTGTATTAAAACACTTTATAGTTTACGTATTGCTTTGATATTTGAACCATATCAGGATTATATGACATGGAAACTCTGGAGTATGATCACTTGTTCATTCACCATGCATAGGCACCACGGTTCCACCACTTAAGGGAAGGTAACTGGGATTTTGGTTGTACAGATGATAAGGTAATTGATATGCGGTGATGCGATAACGTTATGAGAGTTTATAATGGAGAGCTAAGATGTCCAAGTCTTCTGCATGTTGGAAACTAACATGACCATTACCACATTATACATTACCAGTTACCTTCCCTTAAGCAGTGGAACATATCGTTGAACTGTGACGTCCATGTACGATACATGAACAAATTGTCAATGTTATACTTCACAGTTCCCATGTCATATAAGCCTGATTTGGTTCAAATATCAATGCATAACGTCAACTAAATAGTTTAAGTCAATAAGTAGTTTAATTCAATGAAAACTAAAATTATCGAAATCAACAATTACGATCCACCATTTTAGATGTGAAGGTTACGGCCGTTACCTCCTTGATACTGACCAGTGGTATTCATACACTTACAGAATGGCCAGAGGGGTCCCAGGGAGAGGGGTACTATTAAAATAATTTCTCTTAAGAATAGAAATTGGATGGCTGGTTGTTTTTTTGATTGATTCAGAATATTTTACACATTGTAAATGTTGCCTCCTTTTTCTAGAACAGACCTACCTTAATATACCTGTGTCTTATATAATATGAAGACTGACTTACCTTAATGTACCTGTTCCTCCTTTATCGAGACTGGTGAAGCGACTGTAGAGGCGGATTATTTGGTTGTGAGAAACTGGAATTGAGAATGGTTTATGGTTAAATGGTTTACTGGTTGAAACAAGAAAAATCATTTCATCAACCCAGTGAATTAATATCTTAGTAATATCTAAAACACTCCTCCTAGAATTCCATATTTGTGGAGTACGGATGGAATTGACCTTCAGGAATAGAACTGCAGCATCTTAAATTTTTATAAAATTTCTATGGCATTTCCTGCAGAATTGACATATTTTCTGAAAGTATGAAAGAGTTTCTTCTATACTATATTTACAATTTCTGAAAAGAGCATGGGTGTTGAAATGCATTTAAGTTAAACACCACATATCCCATGTTATTTTCCCATAAGGAAAACTTGTGCTATCCATTGTTTTCAGCATAATTATTGGTCATTGAAAATTGATATCTTTAAAACTAGACTTTAAATACCATTCTACTTCTGAAGAAGTTTTAGACCCCTTGTTGAATAATGTGTTGAAATGAGTTACTCATATGCTAGTAGAAAAGGTTAAAAATTAACAAATACATGATAATTAGTTTACTTTCATATAATAAACCCATTTGAAGTAGATATACATCCGATTTATGATTTATACTGATTTATCACACAGATGTACCAGTATGTACCATGTGATCAATACAGTGTCTGGTACATATGAGCATATATATCTTTTATTGACTCAATAACCATGTCATGTAAATGACATATCAGACACTACAGTGTACAAAAAAACTACAAACTACAACTACATTACAAAACTAATTTACATCAGTTTCACATGTCAGGGTATAATAACAGAATATCAGTGTGGTGTATCCATAATACATGTTTTTATGAAAAATGTTTACATAATATTAATCATTTTCCAAATTTTTAAAAGAGTGATATACAAAATATCTTACCTAGACATATATGTAACCTACACACCAAGGCTGAGTTATTGAACTAAGAGCCCAACAGGACAAAATGTATATTTCTACATCCATGGATAAAAAAAAGGGTATTATATGTTCTTAATTCTCTTCATTTTTCCCAAGTGTGGCATGGAAGAATGAGGTAAAAACAGGAGATTGCATTCTTGTTTTTACCTAAGTGTAGAGTATACTTGAAAATTTGTAGAAATACACTTTTCTTGGTTTAACATCACTTTACTATATTTTCCCCATTGTGGAGACATGTAGAGTGGTGGTTGTTGTTTTCCATGCGTTTAAGTACCACGGTGCGGTATCCAAACTGCGTGTATACTATGCATGCAGTTTGAAACCCTGACAAACTTCGCGCATATTTAAAAATGGCAGACGGGGGAGACACGACTCCCATAAGGATGAAAAGTACTGGAAATACAAGGTTAGTTTTGTATATCAAACATTACCATTATGTGGAGACTAAGTAGCACTTGATTTTTTTCCTGGTGTAAACCTAGTTATCTCAATATAAGGTTCCTTAGGAGCTTTCATGTTCAAAATATACATTGTTGGGTCAAATAATGTCTGTTTGTCATAGTTTGAAGTTAATCCAGCCCTTGTGTTTGCATATACTGAAAGATACAGGATTGCTACATATAATATAGTATTTTCTATTTCTGTGAAAAGTGCGTCATCTTAACTTATGTGATGGTAATAGAAAAACCGATGACAATTTTCTATTATATTTTAAAACCTACGTTCATCTAGACATAACTTTTGCTATCACATGGTAGGAACATTTAATGGCTGCCGAATGGACGTATGAAAGGGTTTGTGTAAAAAACCGGGTGACCGGGTAGCTGGGTGACCGGGTACCTAACGTTCCTAGCAGGGTTACCAACTTTCAAAGTTTCACATTTCCCCCGATATATAGTAGCGAATTGACTTGACAGACTTAGCCTACCGAGTGAACTACTGTTCGATATTTTTTACCCTATAAGAGACAGAGTACTTTTTAAAATAATCGATCCAGCAAACAGTGACGTCCATGTCACGTTGCTCATAAGTTGCATATAAGTTCCCAGAAGACGTTGCGTGATTTCGTTCTTTAAACGTCGAGGCAACGAAAAACATGAGACACGGTAACATGTTCGTAAAGTTCATTAGTGTGGAAAACAGAAACAAGAATGTTTATTTTTTACCACATCGGTCCATATGCGACGTATATAACTCAAACGTTCATATTAAACGTTGTCGAAACAGGCTTTTAAAGCTGCAACAATTAGCGCAGGGGGGCCATTGAACAATCATCGTCCAGTGTCAAAATATATTTAATTTTGGATATTTCATCAAGACTAACATATATTTTCATTATCTACAAAGAAACCCCCTGGATGAACATTATTTCAGCTGTCCTCTTGAAACGTGGTGAATCTTAAAAATCTATGAGTGGGACTACCTTTATAGAAGCTTTGAACTGAATTTACGAGGGGTGATCAATAAGTAATGGACGCATTTTTACACAGATACTTTTTATAGACCAATCCCTTTGATTTTCCTACCAGTGATACATCATTCAATTATCTATCAATTCTGAAGATTTGAAGACAAAATATATAATACTATTGATATATCCTTGAAGGAGGTACAGGTACCCCGGGACCGACATTTACGTCACATATTCAGTTTTTAGCCAGTTTGGTAAATTTCAGTTAGATTTGAACGTTTTTATATGCAACAAGTGTTGTGTTGTTTAAAAAATTTTGCTGACTGGTAACACAAAAACAGAAAGTATTGTAATGTCAGAATGTTGTATGGAAGGGTGCAGGTCAATTTGAGAAAGTATTGTGGAAGAAAGGGGTGGTGAGAAAAGGGAACACCCTACTCCATATGGACAGTGCACCTGCCCACAGATCTCAAATTGTTCAGAAAACAATATCCCTGGACCTGGCTTCAAAATATTTGAAAGTTAAGAAAATGTTACAAAGACGTTATGTTCTAACTTAATCGATTCACTGCTGACTTTATTTTAACGTTTAAAGTTAACGTCGTCAAAACGTTCTTACGATGTGAAATAACCTCAAAACGTGACGTCGAAAATAACGTATGTATCGACCAGATCCAACGTTATAAATGAATAAAATTCATAACCCTGCTAGGGACGTTAGGTACCCGGTCACCCGGTTTTTTACACAAACCCGTATTAAACTATAAAACAATGTAGAATAAATGTCTTAAAATGACGTTTGAAAACACTTGAATGATGCAATGTTTATATGCGCGCAGTTTGTAACACTGACTAACTGTGAGTAGTATGCACGCAGTTTGGATATTGCGCCAAGAGTACATCTTAGAGTAAATAGAGGGAGAAGTAGAGAAATGACCTGTTTACAATCAGGGCCGTAGGGTGAGGGAGTTCGGAGGGTTTGTGTGAACACACCACAAATTTTGCCTCAAAAAATTCGAAACCAACTTTTCCGGCAACTATGCAAACCCCCCAAATTTTGACTTAATATTCGCAGTATTTCAGTAATTTATCATTTTTTGAATACCTAAGATATTTTAGGTATTTGCAAGGATGGAAATATATAAGATGTATAACTTTATCTTGAGTAAAAAAAGACTGAGATTACTGAAAAACTATCTATTTTTGAGATGGGCGATAATATGTTTGCACTTGGCATTTTAGGCCTGAAATACTGATCTAATTATCAAAAAGAATTCAATTGTACAAGTTATTAGCACACTTACCGAGTAGAAACTGTCTGATTGAGATATAACGTCAATGGTATGTAAGCAAATTCACTCTGTTTAGCTTGAAAACGCACCCTTTATTATTTTATATCAGCACTGTAGGTGAAAAGTTCTCTTAAAATTTCGAAGTGATTTAACCTAGTAATTCTGTCATTGGTCCGCTATTTTGGCAGAAGTTACACTGAAACGCAAACTCAATGAAATGAAATCACTGGAAAAAATCCTTGGCACACATTGTGCGAATGTGCAGCTAAGTTTAAACCAATCAGATTATTAGATTATTTTGAACACATGAATTATTTGCTTCTGAGCACTTACCATAAAAGCTCACCACAACAAACAAACCTGGCAGAGACTACCCTTACTTCATTTTCGCAAAATTTCAACCCAAACTTGTGACAAATGCATTATCTATAGCTATATCTATAATTCTGGAAAGAAGGATAGTCTTACTTCCTGCGAAAGCTATCTGGATTTTGATATAATAGCTTTCCCACGGCGCACTTGGCGGCTGAATAATAGTGACCCTTGAAACACAAATTAAGTCGATCAGCGGTATACTTTTGGTCTTTAACTGTGTCTTCCATCAGTATCATCAATCCGTGCAAGTATTGGAGCGCTGAAATACTTCTTTTTCGATCAAGACTTGTAAATTGTTCATCGAGTGAATGTTTATTTGACCTATTTCCAATATGGTGGTTTGCTAAGAGCGAGATACGCAATGAACAAAATGAATTTTGAGGATGAGTTAGGTTCGGACAACCTCCGGAGATTTACGAAAATGTCTGAGCAGAAACGCCATATTGGAATTTGGCAGAAAAAACATTCACTCGACTAACAATTACAAGTCTTGATCGAAAAGGAAGTACTTCAGCGCTCCAATACTTGCATGGAAGGATGATGATGATGTATGACATAGTTAGAGAACAAAAGTAAGCCGCTGATCGACTTAATTCGTGTTACAAAGGTCACTATTATTCAGCTGTCCATTTCCCCGTTCGAGAGCCATAAGTTTCAAAATCTAACATGGCTCTCGAAGTGAGTAAGGACCTGTATCCTGTATTATGCATACGCTGGCATGAAGCCTTGGAGACACTCATTTTGGTAAATATGATTTATGGTGTGTACTTTTCTGCAGTTTGTGGGAGTTTGGGACATTAAATGTTAAAATTCAAGAAAATATGCCAATTATACGACTTATCAATTATTTTGTATCTGCACTATAGATAAATTAGATCTGTAGTCTAGGCAAAGTCACAGTCAGCACTATCAATGGTATATTCTAAAAATATAGTGAATAGTCCACAAGGCGTTTGTGACAATATTTTCCGGAAGTGTTATATTTCCATATATCGTTCAAACTGTGACATTTATGCTAATAATTCGACATGTATATGATTCTTACATACCCAATACGATAAAAAACGTTACTAACATACCAAATGAAAGGTGATTTCCTGGTAAAACTTGCAAAAGTTGGTCCAAATTCACACTCGAACCATCCACTTCCTCCAATGGCGCATGCACAGCCTGATGTAAAAAATTAAACCTATCTGATTGGTTGTTGTTGTAAACAGTGGGAGTTTTAAAAATGGAGGTGTCACTACGGTAAATCATTGAAAAATATTGAAAAAAATCACAAAATTCAAGTTCTGGGCTACATATTGCCATTTTCGAACGAACTGGCCCATACAATGACTATATCCATAACCTTCATCTTTACACTATATCTAACATAGGATTTGCGTCTCGATTTTTAAATATCACTACGCCAACATAGGGACTCATTTTTAGGTAAAATCCCTGCTTCACCGATGAAAATTTACGAATAAAGTAGTTCCAGTTTACGGGACTATATTCTTGCGATTTTATTCTAAAAATGGCACATTTAGAAAGTACTTGGCCTCAGCTTTACATACATACCTCAAATGGCCACAATGCATATACTTAAACCTACTATACACAGTGACACCATTGAAGTTGGCATGGCTTCGTTTTTAAAGTATTAAAAACATGTCCTACCCGGAAGTGGTATTTACCCTAATAACACCTTAATATCCAAAAATGGGAAAATTTTACTATCATAATTTTTGCTCATTCAGCATTTTTTCAAACAATTGAGTTATTTCAGGCTCAAAACAGCTGCATTTCAAACTTTTAACACGTTTTCTACAAAATCTAGCCATATTTGGGGAAATAGGTGAAGGCTGAGTCTCTAAAAACGGGCCAAAATGACCTAAAATTGGGTCATCAACTTCAGGGATCTCATTCAAAAATTTTGGAAGCAAATTCCCCGAGATTATTTCATTTTGTAAATCATTATAGCAATGCATTTCAAGTATTACACAGAATGTACTGAAATGTAGGTTACTAAATGCAAATATTTTGAGTCAAATGTGGTCCCCATGTGCAAAATTGGCCCTTTTCTCCCCCTTTACGCCAGTTAGGCCCCAGTGTATTGTGACATCATACTCATACCATTGCTACAATGTAGCAATTTACAAATTAATCATGATTACTCCTCCTGTGGTAGTTGAACACTGATTTTGCACCACGATATCCCCCAGTGTGTTGACTGATTACACACCAGCTTACTTAGTTACTTACTAAGTACGCAATAACCACCGTCAAAGACCTGCCGGCACCTATTTTTGGGCTGGTGATGGAATATTACAAGGGCAATACGAGAAGAATTCAATTTTTCAGAATTTCATAATAATTATAGAATATCTTACGGTAGTTTGAACAAGAATACTGTTATTTCCAGCAGAAATATGGTAGATTTTCAAATATTTACGGTATATTTTACGGCCGTTCTTATAGAAAAAATCGAATTATAATAAAATATTTCACGGTAGATTTTGGTAAAGTTACAGCAGATTTTTTACGGTCGTTTTTACAGGAAAAAACGGTAATTTTTTTATGGTATCTAGATTTTTTACGGAAAAACGAATATTTTTTGGTTGATTCAAAAAAATTTTTTCCACTTTGATATCGTCTAGAACACTTCGAGACAACAAAAATATCAAAAATTGTTGGAAGGTTTATCACTTAAATGTTTTGCAAGCCTTGGTCAAAGTAAAACTACGAAAAAAGCACTCATTTTCACTTTAGAATCACCTATTATCGCCCAAATGGCTATATGTTGTCAAGGTCCCCATGTTAAAAGTAAAATTACGGAGCTAGATCTGCTCTTCAGACAATGTTTGATAGCTTTCCTTTACCATGGAACAAAGATCTTTGCACTGGCAACACTGGTATGCCCATTTCCATGAGATAATGCACGTGAAAGAGGAACAGTGTCTTTAAATGTCATCAAAACTTTTTCGCACTACTTTTGGTGTAATAATACCATCTGATTGATTGTTGGTGTAACCAGTGAGTCGGGATTCCCGGGATTTGGGCTTTAGGATACGATTTTACACTGAACGAGATGTAGCGACGCAGTTGTGAAACAAAAATGGCGAACAGCTTTTGAACTTCTAGTATTTATCTATAAAGGTAGAGTTAGTATACCATTGATAGTGCTGACTTTGAGGCTAGTGCAGTAGTCTAGTGGATAAAAAAATTAATTTACAGTTGGGGACAAAAATAAATGACAGGTCGATTTTCGATCACCATTTCCTAATTATGGTGGTCTGAAAGCCCATAATTTCCAATATTGTCTAGATACATATCCCTTAAAATTTGTATATTTTACATTTTGTATAATCTCATCCACTGATTTATGGCCTCTTGTAAATTCTCTTATTTTTAACATGGGAAATCCTCACTTCAGCAAATCCACCTGTCATTTATTTATGTCCCCAACTGTAGCAACATTTGGAAAGTGACGAGTTATCAAAATAAGGTTAAACTTACATCCAGTTTCTTGTTGAATATCACTGATGTCTTCTTCCTGAAGAAGTGTAGATGACTTTGACCCCATGGTTTTTTGTTAGTTTATGATTTTATTGTAGATTCATGACTATAGACCTTCCAAAATTGTTCCAAAACTTTTCTGACCTTGGGCCTAGGCCTACAACACGGAGTGAATATCAGAATGTGTGGCGGCTCACGAATATTTAGGTAAAGCTTTTTAGTGGAATCTTTTAAATATATCTGCCTTTTTAGTGATAAAAAGATCTTTATTGTACAATTTGTAAGTGCAATACTATGCACTGAATAAGCTTGCGAATTTATATGTCTATTCAGGCTTGATTCATAATGAAAACTTGATGTGAATCTGATATCATATATTATCGCCCAGCTACAGTAAAATTTTAAATGTTTGTCACGAGTACTTTGAATTTAAAAATAAGCAATGACCAAATTGAAACAGTTAATGTATAAATAGAAACATTTATATTTATCCTAACTTTTGTATATTTCAGATAGAGTCCATTTCACTGCTTCATTGCGTCAGTAGAACGGCAAAAATAAGAAATTGGGAGACCATTGTGCAATAATATATAGAAAAGTATATTCATAATGTACATGAATGACATTTGTATATTTCAGATTTTTTAATTTTTTGTGCAATAAGCCTGTGCCGTCTTGTAATTTGAAGAATTTCAGCCATGTAAATCTTATTAAAAATAACATGGCAGAGAAGCATCCAAATATAAGAGGCCACACACTTCACAAGCCAAACTAGAAGCAATCCAAGATATAACCAAACCCGTCTGGCCCAGATATCTACTCCTGACGTCGTAGATCTGGGCCAGACAAGGTCCAATGCTAAAAAGGGGGGATTTACTCCGGAAAAAACATGTCGCTGAATCATCACTTATTATTCATTCCCTATTAGCCATCCAACCAAAACATCAGGTACCATGTAAACCCAAGTATTTATTTGAAATAAAGAGAACACAACTTACGCGTAAATGTGGTGTTTTGTTTGTTATATTGATGTTGAAATGGGCACAACATTTCGTCAATATTTCGTCAGTTCTCCGCACCGAATAAAGTCATGTGATGTGACGTAACACGAGTGTGACGCGATAATTTTTAAACTTTCATGGAACGAAAATACACTTCCCGGGAATCAATACATTCCAAATATTACGATTTGTTCAGCAGATTTGTTATCAAAACGTAGATTACTTTATAAAACAGACGTGTCTGTGTTGTATTTAAACTGGAAAGAAATATGGTGGACATTAAATACGATTTTTCAATTTGTTGAACTGACGGAATGTAGTACTGAACGAAATAAGCAGTCGAGACTTCTCGATATTCTACGAGATCACGAACAGATTGCAGAAGAATTTTTCTTTTTGCTGCGTTTAGACGTTTCGTTCTTATTTTTATTTATTAGCCGTCATCCAGCGATGGAAACCTAATATAAATACAAAGTTTGATACAAGGAACAAACACGTAAGTGATTTTTATGATGTTTATTCATTTATCAGCACGTATTATACATTGAAAAACCAGTGTGTTTTTTCCCGAGTAAATACCCCATTTTTTGCATTGGATCGAGTCTGGCCCAGATCTACGATATCAAGAGTAGATAACTGGGCCAGACGGGTTTGGTTATCCAAGATATACAAATGTCATTCATGTACAATAGGAATATATTTTTCCATATATTATTGCAAAATGACATTTTGATTTCTTATTTTTTAGCTTTTACTGACGCAGTTAAACAGTGAAATGGACTCTAGTAATGTATAATGTGCAGCAAAGCTGTGGCCTTTTGTAATTTAGGGAGTTTCAGCCATGTTAATTTTTCCGAAAATATCATGGCAGAGAAGTATCAAAATATAAGAGGACACAGATATGATAGCTAAACTACAAAACAAACTAAAATATACAAAAGTTAGGATAAATGTTTCTATTTTTACATAAACTGTTTCAATTTGGTCATTTGAATGCTTATTTTTTAAATTCAAAGTACTCACAAACATTTAAAATTTTACTATAGTTTTTAGGCTGTTTATTAGTGTGTACTATCTTTATAGTCAAATCATTTATTATGGTGACCAGTTCATATGGTTAAAATAACGAAATGATGTAATGTTACCTACATCTACATCAATAATCCGCTAAAGGCTAATAAGCCCATTTAAAGCAGATAAATACTTGGGTCAGTCAAAAAGTTCTGTTTATTTATCTCTAACTTTGTCATTTTGAGGATTTACTTCTTGATATTTGGTACATCTATAGAACATATATTTGTGAAACTATTGGCTTAATATTGTATCTCAACAATGATTGGTTATTGAAATAGGGTTGTTATGGTAACAGAATTGTGGGGTACACGGTTCAGCTAAAAAACGTCATATTTTTAATGCCTAATTAATTTTATTTGGCATCAATTCATTGAACAGTTTTTCATGTTAAAATATCAGATTGTGCAAATTTACAG
The DNA here is from genome assembly GCA_903813345.2 of Owenia fusiformis. Lineage (NCBI taxonomy): Eukaryota > Metazoa > Annelida > Polychaeta > Sabellida > Oweniidae > Owenia > Owenia fusiformis. The sequence goes on along the minus strand of CAIIXF020000008.1, from coordinate 23,051,645 downwards.
GTTTTGATGCCAATTCTATTGTCTTGATGACATCACAGTCAAGGAAATATTCAAATGTGACAATTTTCAGCTGACATAGATGATTTTCACGATGAAAAGACGAAAAAGCGAAAAATGGATTTTGAGAAAAAATCATGTCAAATATTGATTCTCCTAGCGAGTTGTTAAAGTGGAAGCAAAGAAACTTGATACAGTGTATGGTAGAAAACAGGAAAACACTACAAGAGACATATTCACTTGTTAAATGTGCTTTTGGACAGGATGCTCCAAGGTATAATACTGTCCGTAGATGGTACAATGACTTCTTGTCTGGAAACCTGGATAAACTGTCTGATTCAGCACGGACTGGCAGGCCCGAGAGTTCTGTGAATGAGGACAATGCTGAGAAAATACAAGAGTTGATTGAGCAAGATAGGCACATTTCATAAGATCCATTCTGAATATTTCTTATGGCTCATGTCATATGATCATCACTAAAGTATTGAGAAAGCGTTACGTAGCCTCAAAATGGGTTCCAAGATTCCTCACTCAAGAAGGGCCATACGTCAGAAGAGACGGCGAGGGTTTAAGCCACACTTCCATATGGACAATGCTTGTCCCCATACAAGTAATGTTACCAAGACTGCCTTAGAAGACCTCCAATGGAGCAGGATTTCACAAGCACCATACTCCCCAGACGCATCTCCTTGTGACTTTTACCTCTTCAACAATCTAAAGAGGGGTCTTCTGGGGATCCGGTTTGATTCTGATGAGGCTCTGCGGGCAGCAGTGCGCAAACGTTTAAATGAATTGTCGGCTGGCGGTTTCAAAGGGGTCTTCAGAGACTGGGTAGAAAGGCACCGAAAGGTCATTGCTGCAGGAGGCGACTATTTTGAAGGCTAAATAACTAAATTAAACTTAGATATGACATCGGGGACTTAGTTAGAAAGGAGTTTTTAAATATTGAGACAGTTTAAAATATATTTCATGTAATACAAGTTTTACAATTTTAGCATGTTTATTACGATCTAATTCCTGCCAGTATCAATGAATAAATCTATTGACCAACAGATTGGAAATATGTATTCCAGCGATACCCTCATTTTGACGAAAGAATGGTACAAATATGTCCACTATTTATCGAGATATCGTGTAGAAAAATTGAAGAAAGACATCGCTTAAGAAATTTCTATTTCTAGACTGAACTGTTCACGCTCGCAAGTGGCATCTCCATCTCCATATATGGGCAAAAAGGTGGAGTTAACAATAAGCAATGCAGGGATTGACACGATTGACACGAAGAAGTCTCGATGAATCTCGCTTAAACTCCACCCCTTCTTCGTGAAAAATCACGTGAATTCCGGCTTTTGCTGGGACATATCCGGGCATCTCGGCTTCGAACCCAATCAGAAGTTTCAATTTTGACTGGCGCCGCATACATTATCTCAAGTCTCACCCAATATTTTTATGTATACGTTAATAACAGTGTACGAAAATCAATAAAATTGGGTTGAACCAAATACATCACCCTTCTGTTACCATAGCAACCATTTTTCAGTAACCAATGATAGTTGAGATACAATGTCTAGTCAATATTTGTACCAATGTATGTTCTATAGGTGTACCAAATATCAAGAAATAATTCCTCAAAATGACAAAGTTAGAGATAAATAAACAGAACTTTTTGACTGACCCAAGTACATGTAGTTTAACAGTGATATAATTTGAATAGAATACAATTTGAACCTTAACATTTAAAAAATGGATCTATGGATTACAACTCATTTTAAAGTGTGCACTGAAATCATGAAACACTTCTCCACTTATAAGGAGGCATCTTCCCCAAGGTCGATACATGTTTCCATGTGTTTACTTACCAGTTTGTTCTATGTCATCCATCGTGCTAGGTTACATTGTGGAACTCAGCCAAACATGACACTGAAGGCAGTATTCTGAGGTTATAAAATCTAAAAAATTTCCCATTTGCAGCCCCTTGGAGATTTCTTGAATTGAACAAAGTAGCGAACGTTGCGATCTTTCAACTTAAGTTCGTTTTTTTCACCACTTTATGTGTAGTATTTTCATTAAGGAGGCGGTCTTAATTGAATGCATCCTGATGCATTGATTGTAAACTTCCTCTTGAAAAAATAAATCTTCTAGATTTGTTTGCGAAACTCAGCTACTCCCCCCTTCATTCATTTCTTCCCATCACAATGACACAAATGAGTGATGATATAAATCTGTATTGAGATTACATCTCCGATTGGTCAAAATCGACAAACAAAATGGTGGCCTCAAAATTTTCGAAATATGCTTCAAAGGATATTATGTCATATCATAGCTTCTTATTTCACTTCAAGATAAAGAAAGGTGTACTGAATATGCCTACACCAATTAAAACATCACATCGAAGTGTAGTATTTGGAAACTAGTCGGTGAAAATTTGAACAAACGAAGGTGGTAAGCAAGAGACGTAATTATGTTTGTTATCTCTAAAGCTCTGGGGCTTTCCCTCTTTCCCCAGAGCTTTAGAGATAATAGACATATACATCTATTTATGTCGCTTACCACCTTTGATGTGATGTTTTGAGTGGTGATTTTTTACTTTTTGAACAACACCATGTTCAGGCCCATAGCCTGGGAGGAGGTTTGAGTGAAAATACTTTCAAAATCAAGCAGTAATATTCTGAGCACTTTTCAAGTGAGTTTGGCCATTTTTAGGCAAAAGTTGTCAAAAGTGAATCCCCCTTGGCAAATCTTGGCTACGTGCCTGATGTTTGCTTAGTGCCTGACTGTTCTATTTTTTAATTATCGAATGAACGAAGTTCGGAGGGATATAGGGAATGCCTCCGTCCGTCTGGGCAATAAACACAAATATTGACACAAATATTTTATTGATAATTTAGAAAATGATATAAATGAGGAATTGAAGAAGGTTCATCATTGGATGACATCTAACAGATTAACACTCAATGTAGAAAAAACAAAATTTATGTTTTTTGACAAAAGAATCAACAAAATTGACAACTTTGAAGTAAAAATAAATAATCAATCAATAGAAAGGGTAATAATATTAATTTTCTAGGAGTAATCATTGACTCCAAGTTAACATGGGCTGCTCATATGAATGCACTTTGTACCAAAATTTCAAATTTAATTTGATTAATATATAAAACTAGACACAAACTAACATTAAATGCCTTGCTGACTACCTATTATTCTTTAGTATATTCATATATAAGTTATGGAAACATTTTATGGGGCAATGCAACTAAAAATCACTTAAACAGACTATTGTATTTATTTTGCAAAAGAAATTTCTAAGAATAATGACAAATTCTGAAAGAACTGCTCATTCAAGTCCCATCTTCAAAAAGTTCAAAATATTAAATATTTTTGACATTAATATTTCAAACGCTCACTTTTGTGCAGAAAACTGTAACAGAATCTGCAGACTTTCCATACTGTATAACTCACTGGCTAAAGACTTCAAAAAGGCAAAATATATAAAGAAATTTGAAAAACTGATAAAGAATGATCTTATCAGTAAATACCAATGATAATCTATGCTTCCATTTTTCTCTTTCATTTTGATTCATTAAGCTTTTGATCTTTGACTAAAACGTTACTTTTAAATATTATGTCCCATGGAATATATACGCCCCTTGGGGTGTCTTTTTCATGTAATTGATGAAATGTTGTATGATGTAATTTTGAATGAATAAATTGAATTGAATTGAGTAATTCAAATAGTGTTGACCCGATTTTGTTCATATTTTGTACACATATACTCTATGGGGGTAGAAGTTCTACTCGAAAGCCGATTTTCAAAATGGCCATTCATTTGAAAATGGCGGCCATTTTAGTGCCGATTTTACAGTAGTTTAGGTGCAATATGTAAAACTGTAATAGCGATATGTTTAAAATGTAAAAGAATTATATAGGACATTGATAAAGCTAGAAATGTAGATATTAAAGAAGCACATGGCAGCTAATAGCAGGCCTGTCAACTGTCCCGCAATTTGCGTATTTGTCACGCATTTGCTGAAGAATTTGAAGTCACGCCAGTTTTTTTTGCGTGACACAAAATGTCACGCAAATACGCATTTTACCTGGTAATTGTCACGGAAATATGTTTCTGTAAAAAATTTTTCAAAATATGTTTATGATACGGTAAAAATACGAACGTCGGGAAAAAACGAACGCAATTTGTTCGGATTTGTCACGCGAATCCCGTATATGTCACGCATGTTCATTGGAAATTTTCGTACCTACCCCCCCCCCCCCCCCCCCCCCTATACTATAAGCATGGCACACTGTCTAATGACACTTTTGGTAGAAAGTGGCCATTTTGAAAAATGGCTGCCATTTTTGGCTATGTACTTTGTTTGTAAAAATGCCAGCCATGGCTGTTCAATGGGATTTGCTACGCTTTGGCGTTGCTGTTGTCTAGTTTAATGGTGTGGATCAGTGAATTAACTATTTGCCCCTTATTGACTCAAAAGATTTTGCTGATTATCAACATTTTTTTTTTTTTTTTTTTTTTTTTCTAATTCAATTTTATTCCGTACTACATTCTGGCATATTCCTTCAGTTATATTATTCACATATTCATAAAAGTAAAGAAAATCATACCAAAAAGCATACTTTAATATATTCAAAACCTTTGCAAACACAATGACCAGTTTACTAAATAACACTATAAAATTGACATTGATACATACAATGTTTTTTTGTTTTTTTTCATATATTTATTCTTCATACATAATACAGCAAATTATAATAAGAAAAGCTTGACAAGCTAAAAGGATCATCTTGATATGTCTAAAAAGTTAAGAGAAGTTGATTTGATATAATTGCTCAACACCACTGGATTTCCAGATAGATCGAGTCTTAATTAATGATCTTCATCGTCTCAAAAACTCAGTCACTTAAAGAAAAATCATTTGCATCCCTTAATTCATCTTGCTCATTTCTTGTCATGAATTCGAAAGTTTATCACATATTGTTAATTTTTCTAGTATTTGTCCATCATTATTTGTTTGTCTTCATCACATAATCATAGGCATCTGAATCATACATATGATCATCTCCTAAATCATCAAGGAAGCGCATATATCTTTCCCTACATGTTGCGAGGCTGAAGTTAGTAAGTCCTGCTACATCACGTGTTGAAATCGAATCAGTGTTTGTCAGTTTGGAAACTTTGTTATTTTCGCATTGTGCTGATTTGTTGTCAGATTGTTTCTTGATGTTGACACTGCAGCCTCTGTGTTTTTTATCCAAATTATTTGTTTTAGTGGCAACATGTTGCACTTTTAACTCTGTTGCACTTGATTGGTGTCTTTTTTGTTTAACATCTGTTTGCATCCTGACATTCACTTTTTTGATTCTGTCTCCCGAATTCGGCAATATTGAATTAAATCCACTGTCGTCTCTATAATCACCCCCAGTTTCATTATTATTGTTTACAATTTCACTGTTTTCATTATTACAGTTTTTAAACAAGTCTCCATTTAGTACAGGCTTCACAGGTGTTGACTGTTCACATAATCCTATTTGTTCATGGTGTTTTGATTCACTCAACAGCTTTTTGTTAGAATTGTAATCACTAATCCTATTTGCATCTCTAATAAGTCTACTTGGTGACTTGGTAATGGTTTGTGACCTTGGGTTGTAAAAATGGTGTGCTTTATATTCCAATGTAATAGTTGTTCCACTGTTTGTTGAATTTATCTTATATCCTCCTAGAATGCACCCTTCGTCCTGTAACTCACTAATCAGATGCTCAACAATCTTAGGAATCATTGTTTCTTCTTATTTTCTGCAATGTTCTATATATTTCACTGATTTTTAGCTTTTTTTACGAGCACTTTTTTCCTCTGCTTCCTTGTTTGCTTGACCTTGCCACTCCATCAACATTATCAACATTGATGTTGCTCAAAATCAGTATTTCTGCTAAGCTGTCAACAAATAAATTGAATAATGAACAACATGTTTCATCAGTCAGTTGGTCCAAGAAGTGAACACTACCTTCTCATCCCATCCCTAAGTAGTACCAATGCACTGAAGTATGTACTTAAAAATCTGGATTTGTTTTTATTTCAGGTGATTCTTCCAATGGCAAGGTGTGGCTAAAAAGTGAGGAACATGTTAGCTGCTTCTAGGGGTCTCATTTTGCTTCCAAGAGCTGTACAGTGCAATGGATGGTCTTCGTTTCGTACATCTGCTCTCTCAAATAGCATCATCCTATGGGAGAAAGATCGTAAAAGTGGTTACAAGAAAGACAATAAGAAAACACCAAAGGAGCATATAAAAACTGGTCTCGGAATGATGAAAGATGAAATGAAGTTATTTGGACAAGAAACTGTTGAAAAATTCAAATGTGAGAAAGCAGACATGATATTTGGTTTTGACCAGGGTGAATTCCAAAAAGTGTGGAGTTTTAATTCACAGGAGGATATTGAAAAATGGACCGTCACCTCAGATGGTGACAATAATGAAGGAAAAAGCAAATGTTTATTTAGCCTGAATGAGAACAGAAAGGGATACTTTCATGGCACTATTGATAGAACTGTTCCAAAGACTGGAATTAACAAATATGCAGGGTACTGCAATATAAAATCTCCTAGAAATTTGGTGAGAATACTGCATTTTCATAGTAAAAGATTAGCTGCATGAATGTGAGAAAAGCAATTTTACCCAGTAGTCTTAAGAAAGGGGAAACTTTCGAAAAGTAGCAATCACAATTTTACTATCTTCTTTTGCCCAAAAATTAGAACTTTTTGAAAAACTGACAAGATGGGCTCCTAATCCACATTCTATCGGTAAAATCCAATTGAAAATTATATATTGTTCTGATGTAGAATGAGGAATGTTTGATCTAAAAATACAACTTACTCCTTGTCAAAAATAAAGCTGTTCAATATTGTTTGCAATACCATACCTGATCCTTTTGTAAGTTGGAACAAGGAAGTGTGCAGTCGGTCTCTTGGTCATTTTGCTGGATGAAAACAAATTCCATTTTTCTTTTTCCAGAGATCTTTCCAGCGAGCCGATACATATGACTGGACAGGATTTAGTCACCTAATGATACGAGCTCGTGGAGATGGTAGGACATATATTCTCAACCTTGGAGTGGATAGTTTCTTTGATATAACTTGGAATAACATATTTCAATTTGCCTTGTTCACTAGAGGAGGTCCATACTGGCAGACAGCTAAGGTAAGATATTCCATAATGGTCATGCCAATTGTCACGTCATTTTATGGCTTATCACATGTGCAGTCCCTCATTGTATTCCTTATATTAGAATATACAGGTGTATTAAATTTAATAAGATACAATGAAGTTGCTTTGATATTACTTCTGATTACATAATATGTAACCAAAAGCTTTGAAAACCAAGTGAAACTTCCTGTTAAATAATCCCTTTTCTAACCAATTGTGATTGGTTTTAGAAATACTCAGTAACCCATTTCTACTGATTAAGGCTTAATCAACCAGTGTTTTCTGAAAACATGAGGATTTCAGCAGTATTGACATGGGGAATGCACTATTGACTTAACATGGGGATATCATTATATCACCATGCTATCGTGATGGGATTGGGGATACATTAAATCTTCGTTATCTCAGAAGAACATTGGTTAATTGAGTCTCCTATATCTCTATGTAACATGATGGTATTAATATAAATTCTATCAAACAAACACTTTCGTCGATCTGTGTATATTACATTTTTGTTTTCTCTAAGCGACCTGATTTTTAGCAGCTTTGTCTTCCATTTACAAGAAGTTCAATGGGAATTTTTACAATTTGGTGTTGTGATTATCTAGTTAAAATTATATTCCTCTACACTCCAAGTGCAAAACCAATCAAGTTATATTACATTACCAAACACTTCAGGTTACAGCATCATGATCATATATATATTTCAGATCCCTTTCTCAAAGTTCTTCCACAGTGCTAAAGGACGCATACAGGACAGACAGCAACCCCTGACAGAGATCCTCCATAAGGTTACCTATATGAGTATCACACAGTTAGGGGAGCCTGGAGATTTTGGCCTGGAGATTGACTTTATTGCTGCTTACTGTGATCACATGCACCAGGAGAAATTTGCATATGAAATGTATCAAACTGACAAAGGAGTTCCTGGAAGTTAATGCATATATTGTGCACTACATTGTAGTATAGGCCTACTATATAAATCTTACTTATGTTAATTGTTTTTATCAGATTCCTTTTAATACGATTGTTAAGAATATACAGTGAAGCCTATTTGAAGCAACATCCTTGATTTGTCCTCATTTACATTCAAATCATTATCCCAACAAAGTTTGGGGGATATAGAGGATTCCTCATCCATTAATTTGTCCATCCATCTGTCTGTCTGTCTGTCTGTTCAGGCAATTTCTCAAATACTGTTGGCCTAATATTGAATACTTTGAAGCATAAAACTAAAATTCTTTGGAGCATTTTCTTTCGACAAATAACTTGCCTAAAAACAGCTATTTGAAAAATGGCCACGGAATGGGTTTGTTGATGTTTCATATGCATGAGTTTGAAAGCATGAGATGTCATCTCAGTAGGCTATATATGTCAGCCATTATGAAAATTGAGGCCATTATACGTTTCATTTTACATTTCTTTATTCTATAACTGGAAATTTAATAGAATGATTTTGTTGATATTTGTTAAGTAAATACATGCATGTTGACAATACATCTATGGTGGCCACTTTGAGACAGGATTTTCAGTGTTGTCTGACACTCATCAGATGTTTGATGGGATTTGTTATGCCTTGCCATTGCAGTTACCTAACCTAGTTCACTTAAAAGAAATGTTAACTTCAAGTTTTGCATAGTTTGAATCATTGTTAATGTTCCATCTTAATACAAAATATCAACCCAGATTAAGTCATAATAAAAAGAAAAACATGTGTGAGCGCATCTAGTTTTCTTGTGAGAAATTAAGATTTTTAATCCATGAATGCCATTTAATAAATCAGATTCCTGTTTATTTTAGCATGTCAGTTGATAGTTTGTATTGTTTCGGCCATGGATGGAAAAGAGACTATTTGGCAATCAAGTTCCTTAGTAAAATGGAACTGACAAATCAAATTCACCCATCAGAGGAAATTGTGAAGGAAATCACAGGGATAAATATTTACATTTGAAGAGAAAAATACCAGTAAAACACAAAAATGATATAAAACGGGATGTGTAGAAACAACATGTCAATTTAAAATAAATATTTATTCACTCATTAATATAATATCACCTGTTTGTTCTTTTATATTTATGTGAAGTAGGAACAAAAATATTCTTTAGATGACTTTTTATTTCATTTTGTTTCAACAAGATGGAGCATATACATATACTGTGTGTAAATATTCAGCTGAGATTATTTTGTACATGACACTGTTACAAATCAGCACTTTTACACAACAAGAATGTTTGTTCACAGTTGCAAAAATGCTAAATATTATTAAAATGTTCCGACTCCTTCAACCATCTAAACATGATTTATTCATTTGAATCATAGTACAAACAGTGTCTATATTTTAATTATCCCATCGAACGAAGTTCGGAGGGATATAGGGAACACCCCTGTCCGTCCGTCCGTCCGTCCGGGCAATAACTCAAATACCGTTGGCCCGATTTTATTCATATTTTGTACACATATACCCTATGGGGATAGAAGTTCTGCTTGAAAGCCGATTTTCAAAATGGCCACTCATTTAAAAATGGCGGCCATTTTAGTGCCGATTTTACAGTAATTTAGGTGCAATATGTAAAACTGTAATAGCAATATGTTTTAAATGTAAAAAAAATTATATAGGACATTAATAAAGCTAGAAATGTAGATATTAAAAAGCACATGGCAGCCATCTTGAAAAATGGCGGCCTTTACTCGTTATTTTACGATTTTTGCTGTAACTCGAAAAGTAGTGGAGCGATTTTGTTCATATTTGGTATGTGAATACTATAAGCATGGCACACTGTCTAATGACACTTTTGGTAGAAGGTGGCCATTTTGAAAAATGGCCGCCATTTTAACGTATTTTACTATAACTCGAAAAGTAGTAGAGCGATTTTGTTCATATTTGGTATGTGAATATTATAAGCATGGCACACTGTCTAATGACACTTTTGGTAGAAGGTGCCCCTTTTGAAAAATGTTCGATGGGATTCGCTACGCTTTGGCGTTGCCGTTGTTCTGGTTTTATATTATTTCCTCATAAACATTATCAAATGTTGTTACACTGAAAATTCGACACCATTATCCAGTAAGAATTTTGAACACACTTTAGTAAAGAATTCTAATTTATTGTGCAAGTTGAAACTGCACATAATAGGAAACTTTGATAAAATGGGATATTTGATAAATCTACAGAAATTGGAAATAAAAAGTCGAACCTTTAAAACTGGAAATTCCGCTATTATGGTGCAGAAAATAAGATTCTAGAAAATGTGTCTGTAGTATTTACTGGCAATTGACATTTTAACATTGAATGACCTAAAAGTAATTCTCCAATTGGTTACAACAAGTCATAACTGAAGATTTCAATATTGATTTCAACATATATAATACTCCCATGCTAGCTTAGAATAAATTACCCTGATTACATGTGCTATATGTTCTAGGTAGACATACTGATAAAATGAATACATTCTAAAGTTGTATATTCAAGAATCTTTTCAAGAGGCATTCACATGTCTTTGATGAAATATATTCACCATGGTCTTCAGCAATGGCTAGAATAAAATCTAAATCATGCAGTATTTACCATGAATCATAGAAACAAGGTCATTGTTACGATTCTAATATGAATTAAAGTTTTGTACACTTCAAACTAGCCAATGTTTTAAACATTACATTTAAAAATAATTGTTATGTACTGTTCCCTCATTTAGATTTAGGAATGACTACATTCATTTAAAAATTCTGATGCATCAATAGCCAATTCCCTGGTGATTATAGGAAACATGATACGCATGCTGCTACAATTTTATGAAGACAATAGGCCTATTTTAACATTTTGATTGATTAACTACTGCCTTTCATAATTTATTTTATAAATAAATTATACACACATACATTGTACTTTGCAAGCAAAGGTGCACTGTGTACCACAAAAGTAACATCTGAAACCACTCCAAAGATACAGAGATCCATCTTTTGGAGCCATCTTATTTTACAATCTAGTTGCAAATCATTGTTCAACTTCAAGTACTAGTAGATAGTGATTTTCTAGGAATTGTGTAACATACCAAAAACAATTCCAGAGTAACAACCAACAATTATGCATTGAAGCAGATCAGTATTCAAACAACACAAAAAGAATATATAAATGTATATGATAAATATCACATCTTGCTACTAAGATAATAACAATATAATACCAAAAAATGAAGTATACCTCCTCATTACATGTTATATACAGCTGATGCAACTAAAATATGGTTTAATATGTAACAGTAATTCTTATTACATTTTAGATGGCGATAGTCAACTTTTGACAACTTTGCACTTGACTAAGCTCACATTCAGAAACAGAATATGGAATGTTACCATGGTTACCTGCTAATATGATAATATCCTATATAGTGAAGTCTGCATTATATATACAGGAATGAGACAGTATGGCTGTACCTATGCCATGAAATATATTACAGGTACAGCAAGATTCTGCCAATACAAGTCATCTTTGGAAGGTCCCATATTCCGGAAAGAATGAAGAGATGCTTCCTATTTGCCCAACTGAGTTCTCCAATTCATACAATTTAACTCGAACCAGGATGTTACAATTATGTAAAGTTGTCAGTTAATAAGTCGAGGCAACAACCAGAATGATCTGATTGTTGCAAAATTGGGTTGAAATAAAGCTTGTTCCACAATAATAAAAAATAAAAAAAGACTAAGTATCTTTTGAAAACTATGTCCATTTACATTTGTTCAGCTGCTCACATGTCCAAAATTATTGCATCGATATTAAATCATATAATTTATATCGGATTCCAAAAACATCCATGCCTATAATATTTGGAATCAATAAATACATTGTTTTCAAAGTACTGCAAACTCACTCTTCTTGTTTTATATTCTTCATGACTATGTATTCAGAGGTTCAACGTTATATAACTGATCCACATAAACCACTTACACCCCCATAAAAACATACATATTCAGCAATTTCAATAAAAGGAGGTGATTTCACCTGTTGTTTTAATCAAAGGGCATCTTGTTTTGAGGATTTGAACCTCAAATATAATATATCTTTAGCTCTGTTAGTTTTGCCTTCTATTGAATCCCCTGAATGTACTAGAGATCTCAAAAAATTAAAATCCTGATAAACATGATTGAATTCCTGCATTCTGAGCAATATAAGAGGGGTTATCCTAATCTTTGAACCTTGCCACCATATAGTTCTCTGCACTTTTTTCGTATCCAAAATTATTGTAGAATTTGATATTGTCATCACTGCACTCTAGAGTCACTTTGTAACAGCCAACATGTTTGGCTAGCAGTGTTAATGTCTGAACAAGCCTGAAAATTGAAACATCTATTTACATTCTTCAAGTAAAATATCTGAGTTACAGAAATAGAGTATTATATGAGCAAAATCTACATTACATACTAGTATACACTTCATCAATATTGTGTTTTGATTATAATAGTTCTATTTGTTGTGAAATCACAAGTACTACTATGATGCTTCTGTGATAATCCATTGTTTATAATACAAAGCTACTTGAAAATGACTTCAAAACCCTCAAGTATATGTTGCTGAAGTAGAAGTAGACTTTTAATGAATTTTAATAACCATACTGAAATAATTGACCCCAGATACTTACAGTTTTCCAAGTTGTTTCCCTCTGTAGTCCTTACTGACGACCACATCTTCTACCCGACCCCTCTGCAAACATACAATAGTGGTGAACTCTGATGATTATCTAACAAACAATAGAGAAATCATCTTGCAAGGGACTTGTGAAACAAACATAGCCTAAATGGCACTAGCAAACTTTACACTTACCATAGCTGCACTGTGTATAAACTTCTGCTCTACAATAAGGGATGCAGCCCCAATGACCTGACTAGTGCATATATCTTCTAGAACCAAGATATAGTAAGTATCTTTACAGGCCTTCATGCTGTCAAACCTGGACTGGAACATCTCCCTGGACACATCTCCCACTGAGGTTAGCTGACCAAGAATCTGGAGGAATCCTGCAAACAAAATCAGATGAATGAGAGAAATGTTACTTTATTATTTCTAGCAATAGCACAATAGACACTTAGAAGCATAAGCACTGAGAGGCAGAAAATATGTTGGAACCTGGATGCCCAAATGGAACAATTTTCAGGACTTGTGAACTCATTCTACTACTTGTCTAACACAGAAATGTTTTTCCATTGTGTAACAACATTACATTATTACAAGCCTGCAAACAGATCATCAAAAATGAGGAATGCTGAGGAATTGTGATCCTGCCCTAATAAATTCTAAACATCCCCACCCAGGAGAATCAATGTACACATAGGTTCCTATAAAGACGTGCAGATTATTGCAAAGACTGGTTCTTTGTTCATATGGTGAGCTATTGTAATCACCCATCCCTGTGTGTCTATCCATGTCTGTCCTTCCATCTGTCAACTTATTGGTGGCACATTCGTAGTCTTTCAATAGTTAATTGCAGGTCATTCAAGGATATGTATCACAATGAGGAAGAGCTACATGTACATACCGGTATGTATATAATAAGATATGAATTTTGTCACTTTTATCATACCTTTGAAAAAATATTTCTCACTCCAATGACCTACATGTACTTGCTGATAAGGTTGATAGAAGTAGGATGATTGTCTTATTTCCTATTAGGAATGCTGAGAAATACAGCCAAATTCCAAGCACTTGGCATTTGGGAGAATTTACTAATTTCACTTGCATAATTCGCCATTTCAACTCTAGACTTGCAGAAAGCTAGGAGAGAGCAGTACTGTTATATTATTAAGTGGTGTGGCCCTAATAAACACAATAGTTCACCTGTGTCATAATCTGATGCTTGGAGAGGTCTTAGAATTAGATTGTCTCCAGGGGCAGTAGCTGAGATTGCAGGTTTGAATTGAGCTGAACATTGTGACCAATCTAATTCCTCTAGTAGACGACTAGGAAACAATAGAGAATCATCTAAGCCATTCTGAAAAAGTGAAATATACACAAATCATGAATGCAATTCTAGAATCATGAAGGATGTATAAGGTTCTCAGCAGAAAATGAACCAGGATTTTTTTTGCTGTTACGACTAGCTCCCCCCCTTAAATTATTTAACTTTGACAATAACCTCTCCTTCAATTTTGTAAGCCTGTCTTCTTACCAGATGAAGGGGGTGGGGGTAATAAGGCAATAGAAAAAACCTTGGTAAAAACCCTATATTTTAAATGATTGACATAACAGACAGGGTGATGACCTGGAAGTAATTAGGACTTGGACCAGGTCTTGAAACTTAATTTTTTGCATGGCGCCAAAACTAGAGCCACCACCTGGTTGGGGTGAATAAAATTCTGTCAAACAAGTCTAGAAGGTAACGCTGTTAATTCATATGTGACGCAAGATCAATCAGCAGCAGTCAGCGTGGCACAGCCAAAATTCATGTGGGGCAAGTGCCACACATTTTCCAGTTAGGGAGAAGACAGTACATCTACTATATGTAAATGTACAATGTCATATCTGGTATTTGTAAAACGTATAATATATGCCACCTAGAAAAATATATTTTATATTATATTATATATTTTACCCGATTATTAATGTTCAACCATATATCCTATTTGTATGTAACAATATAATCAGATGCCCAGTAAACAGTAAAATTAGATGATCTAGTTTAACCTCTCTCACAACTACCATTATATGTATATGAACAGTACTTATAGTGTAAATATGGCATATTTGAACATATTTGTCAGAATGACACAAGTCTACTATAAACTCAGATTGTTTTATTATAACCAAAGAAATATTTTACATGAAACCTTAGTAAAACAGATTTATTAACAGTTCATGATGATTTAGCAGATTTACCTCTCCAATGTTATTTTTTACTCCATTCATTTTTCTAGAAATGCTAAGTAGTTCTGAACTAATATTGAGATTCAGCTGTTCATATACACTTATGTACGAATGATCTACTCGTGTTAAACATGTTCACTACACTCTTAACCTATCTGAAAGAATACCTCACAGTTTTTAATTTTCTGAGATGATATGAAATAATTCAACACAGCTGTTACATACTAATATTGAATATAATTTACACCCATTGATTTAATTAAAAATGGTTTTACAATTTACCTTTGCACAGCCCCTTAGGTTGTTTTGAATCACTTTTATCCTTTCACTCGACATTCTCTCTTTTTCAATGGTGTGTTATAAATTAAATGAAACAATTCAAAATGTTGAATCATATGTTCAGGTGTATATCTAATGACTGAATTTAATTTACAATTAGGATACATCCAAAGGTAAAGAAACTGGGGTGGAACACTTAACCTTCATATCTAGTAGTACAATCTTCTCTGCAAGTGATTTTGTAAATTCTATATTCAAATAGTGGTAGGTGTAAGGTTAACAGAGATTGATGATTGTAAAACAAAATATGACTACAGTTATACATTTGGTTTACTCATACATGCTCAAGCAAGAAACACACATGAAGTTATGAACTCTATAAGGTACAACTGAATCTATACAATAATAATGTTCCAGCCTTTACATTATGACATCACTTGAAGTTTTAGATGAGCTGATAACAGCCACTCGAAACTTGTTGAATTTTACACTTTGTTGTGTATTAAATGCATACAAGATTCATAGTATATGTATTGTACATGTACAGCAAAAAACGCATTAATCACATGTGCTGTAAAAGTAATTCTAAATTATCAGTACATTGTACATAAAACATAAAATAAGATCTATGTCAATTCTTATCTTTTTTATCATGCTATAATT
The DNA here is from genome assembly GCA_903813345.2 of Owenia fusiformis. Lineage (NCBI taxonomy): Eukaryota > Metazoa > Annelida > Polychaeta > Sabellida > Oweniidae > Owenia > Owenia fusiformis. The sequence continues at coordinate 23,035,642 of CAIIXF020000008.1, read as the reverse complement.
CTAATTCTAAAATATCAGAATTAACATAAATCATGTTGAAATTGACATCATATAAAACTGGATTTAAGCTGTTGTGACAATACAGGTTTGTTTGTACAGATTATGAAGTAATGTACATAGCCCAAAGCTAAGCTTTGAATGACAGTTAGAAACAAGGGATAATCTCAAAGCATTCTATGGTAAAATAATCTACAATACATCTAGGCCAGTAACATAATATATCTTCTATATATAGTAGCATGACATCAGTAAACCCATAACATATGACCACTCTCTTAATCCTTACAATAATTTTCATTAATGCTTTTTGAAGTACATGATATCGATATCTTAATATGTTTTTGATATCAAAATATAGATATTTTTAGATTATTTAGGCTGTAAGGTTAGAACATCTTGAATAGACAAAATAAAATTACTAAAGTACATGTAACTAGATTCGTCTTCCGACATCTTGATAAGTATGCTGATAAACCCATACAATTAAGCCTTTCTTGGTTTGCTCTTTAATCGAGAAGGTACGGAAATATGTACTTAAAAAGCCTTCGAAAAGGACAAAATTTGATTGGTCAATATTTTCCAATGATACATTTCCCGTAGCTATTTGGGTGATGCGAAAGTTCTAAATCAAACTAACTACGTAATTTTGTTTTTACACCCACACACTAAATAAAACAATGGCACCATCAGAAGTATTGTTCTTTGTCATTGCTTTAATGGTCAGTAAACTGAGTATAATCAAGAAAAGCTTGTACAATGACCAATAAAATTCGGAAACGAGTACTATAGATTTACTTTCGGACACTGAACCGATTGACCTAGATAATAGCAATGCGTCTTCTTTGGTCAACTGCTCAGTTGTTTGTGGGTTTTCAACATAACTCTATAATGCAATTTGAAGATGAGTACTTTTATTCTGTTGTTGCATCGATGTTGCAGTTAGCAGTGTGCTAAGATTGGAATGAGAGTGTTGAAAGTCGATTGAAATTATTTTTTCCAATATGGCAACTAGTCAACTGATCACATGACCTTTTCTTCTGGAATATTTTCTCACTTTTCAATCATAGATTTCACCACGCTATGAATCAAAACAATGGAAAAAATATCTGTTATATTAAGATTAATATAATATAAGAGATCAATCGTTTCTGATAATTTTTTCTGTACTCCCGTACCGGAATATGAACAAACATATAGATTGAAAAATAGATGTGAAAATCCCCATGTTAAACGTTTGGGGGAAAACAAGGAAGTATGTATTTGTTCCTCTGCGAACTGCATCATGGGAAATATTTTGACCTTATAAGGCAAATCGTTCGTGTCTCCTCTTTTGAAGAGGGAACAACGAATACGACAACTGGGAATTCAACTACATAATAAGAATCTAAGTAACTCAGGAATGTATTGAGGTATACCCTGCGTGCAGAGTCTAGTTTTAAACTACCCTCAGCTTAGTATAGACTATATTAGTTTAGTAGCCCTGCCCCAATGACCTATGCCTGTGACAGACCAGGTCATAAATCATTTTAAACCCTACCACGCTGATCTTCTGTCAACCAATCAGCGTGCTGGAAGGAACACATGCTAAATGCTTCCTCATCAACTATACAACAACGTCAGAGGAAATGACCATATAGAGAAAGTTGTCCATATTTCAACAACAAACTCTGAATGGCTCAGTGAGTTCAGAGATTTATTGTAAACTGAAAGAGTGAAGACGAAGCTCTCTTTTAAGAAGTGAAGTTGAAAGCATGCAAAGGTAATTGAGGCAGGTCATTTAGTGTACAGTACGTGGTACTTTCTCCAATGTTGTAGAAACACTTCTTGAACAATGGCTGTATCGTACGACCACAACATAAGTTGGGTCGTAGCATATGATAAGAGTAACTAAACACTTGACGCCATGTAACTCGGTTGATCCACATTTAAGTAAGTACATTGAAGAATTTAATACCCGGATTTAATACGAGCATTTGAACCTATTTCATCCAATAAAATTTTGACTATCAGTTAGTGTCAACATGAGCTCTGGGTGAAATATACTTTTTTTACGATGAATGTACAGATAAACATATCATTCAATATATACCCATCTACTTACCAAAGAAGAAGTCCCAAATCCCCCTCTTTCAGTGTTAATTTTGCGATTGTGCTGGCTGATCTACTGTACGCCCGGTATTATTCGCGAGCTTTAATTTCGCGAATTTTGCGAAAACACGTTTTCGCGGCTATTAAATTTCGCGAATACTGTATTTTATCGTATTCGGGGATTCCCCAGTATATGAAATTCAGTTCCCAGTACATTCCCCAGTATATGATGTCCAATCAAAATGCAGGCTACGATCACGTGAACAATCGTGCGCACGTGCTCTTTCATTGCCGCGCATGCGCATAGCAAAGTCATGGAGTTGCACAGTACTATTGAAGTACTATAACTCGATCCAAACTAGTAGACAAAACGAAATGCATCAGAGCCCCGGGTAAAAACAAATTCCCGGGGATTTAATTGGCAATTTCGCGACGATAATTTTTCGCGATTTTAACACCCTCGCGAAAAGCGCGAAAGTTAATCGCACGCGAATAATACCGGGCGTACAGTAATTATTTTCGAAGAAATTAAAGTTTGAATATACCGGGAAAGTCCTCCTGTTATCTGATTGGTCATTGAATTTGTTCATCATAAACCTGAATGGCTGCCTGGTTCAAGGCGCTTGTGGGCGCTTGTGTGACTCAATGGGAGTCCCCTCGCTAGCCGAGGAATTGATTGTGTTTAATTCTGGAGTTTGGTTGTTCTGTTGATTATTTCCGATATTTCGGCAATAATATACCCAAAAGTTATTCTCAAGATATATCCATGGTATGTGAGATATTATATGAGCAATAACAAAAGGACATCATTGATTGTCTGGGGGAGAAACCTATGGCATAATGCATCTTTATCTAAACCTAATAAATGCACTTTCGATTTCCAATTGAATGTCAAAATGCTCTAATAATGAAAGTGAAAGTGTTTGGCTGTTGTCATGAATCCCCCAAAACAAATGTCACAAAGAATGTCTCCATATCATCCAACGTATATTGATGACATAAAACTTTTAGCCCTCTCTTGTTGAAATCCAATATAATGTGACATCATTTCCGTAACAACGATATATCTGGAGAAACCTCTCAACTCTTAGTAGATATTTTACATTTGTATACAAAATAAACCCTAACTAGGGTATAATAAGCGTTCTATCATATTGCAATCGATTCGTCATATTAATAGATGATAATAAAAATGCATTATGCTTTCAAGTAATAAGCAAAAAAACGGCAATGTTATTGTATTTGATTTAAGTTGGGCCTCTCTTTAAATACACTGGACGAAACCATAGGCTTTCAACTAGAAGGGTAGGCAACTTCCCATATTTCATACATAAGCATTGCCTTGGTTTTCAGAATTGGAGAATGTACAAATTCCAAGAAAATCTTATTTTGTACTTTTTATTGATGATTTAAAGAAATAACTCAAAAATGAAAATATGATTATCTCCATATATGTTGATAATTTATCATAAAAAATGGAATTCATCATAATTATGACAATACAGAAAGTGAACATTCTCCAACAAATTATGTTTTTAATTGGAATGTGTTCTTGAATAATTACCCACAATGCAATACTCAAAGTGAATATCTTGATACCTCTTATTCTTATTGGTCTTTTTTGTTTACTTTTATACGATACTGAATATATTTTATGCTTAAATCATATTGAAAATTGATTTTTATTCAAAATAATACGAAAACATATACATTTATCCAATACTTTTTGAAATATTACCATAAAAGGGAAGCGTGGCGTTGCTCATTTTGAAGGTCTCATGTTATGACACAGAGTTGCATACCCTTCTAATTGAAAGCCCATGACGAAACGTTCTGAAAATTGCTAAAAGTAGAAGTCATTGTAACAGCTCCTTACTTCCTGCGAAAGCTATTTGGATTTTGATATAATAGCTTTCCCACGGCGCATTTGGACAGCTGAATAATAGTGACCTTTAAAACGTGAATAAAGATTTCAGCGGCTTACTTTTGGTCTCTAACTGTGTCTTGCATCAGTATCATCAATCCGTGTAAGTATTAGAGCGCTGAAATACTTTAGATCAAGACTTGTAAAAAGTTCATCGAGTGAATGTTTTTTAGACCTATTTCCAATATGGCGGTGCTCCTGAGCGAGATACGCAACCATGAGCTTTTAATTCTAGTTGAAAGCCCATGATGCAACAAACGAAATGAATTTTGAGAATGAGTTAGGTTCGGACAACCTCTGGAGATTTACGAAAATGTCCAAGCAGAAAACGCCATATTGGAATTTGGCAGTAAAAACATTCACTCGACTAACAATTACATGTCTTATTCGAAAAGGAAGTACTTCAGCGCTTCAATACTTGCATGGAAGGATGATGTATGAAAGAGTTAGAGAGCAAAAGTAAGCCGCTGATCGACTTAATTCGTGTTTCACAGGTCACTATTTCTGTCCACTGTCCACTTCCCCGTTTGAGACCCATAAGTTTCAAAATCTAACATGGCTCTCGAACTGAGTAAACAGCTCCCACTCCGTCAATATCTTATATTTCTTCTTATGGAATGAAAGATGAATATCTACTCTAAATGTATAAGTAATGAAAATTACTATACATATGGTAGGTACGAAATATTTCAATGAAAATGTGTGACATATACAGTGTCCTCGTGAAAAGTCTGAACGAAATGCTTTTTTTGGCGCTCGTTTTTTGCTGTATCGGCAATCACTTTTTTGAAGTTCTTCTACAGAAATATTTTTGCTTGACAATAATTACATAAAATGCGTATTTGCGTGACATATTCTGTCTCGCAAAAATAACTGACGTGACTTCAAATTTACCAGCCAAATGCGTGACAAATACGCAAATTGCGGGACAGTTGGACGGCCTGGTTCACGGTGTTCCAGATGGAATTACTTCAAGTCAAAAATTGGCTCGAGTTATCAAATTGTAATTTTCTCAGATATATCATTAAGAAATTGATCTAACTATGTTCGAACAAACATAAACTAAAAACTTACCTGCATTTTTAAATTTTGTGACTTGTCAAATAGTCTCGAACCTAAATATGTCTATGACACGCCACACAAAAATTATGAGAGCAATAGCATTTATTACAGTCATTTCAATAAATGACCTACTTGATGAAATGATCTTTCACAATACATATTTTTATCATTTCACCCTATATAATAATCTTTAATATCATATCTATATTCTCCTTTTCATAAAATTATTTTTAAAGTTTGAGACTATTTCCAAGATGTCTGCGCCCATGAAAAGTGGATTGCAAATTCAAAAAGTTTTATTTTCGAGCTTCAAGAACACATACTCTGAGAAATGCATTAAATACACGGGGTTTCAGATTGGATATTATATTAAGAATGTAAAGGAACAATTGGCAAGTACAAACGCAAAGGGAATTTTCGTTAAACGATTCCCAAAGAACATTTTCTCCTTGAATACAAAAATAAAGTTCAAACCTTGTGCAAATTCCAACTCAGCGATAACAAAATACATATCTCCATGGAGATACCTTAACAGTGTACTTAGAAATGACACTAGGTGTATATATGATTCTTGCTTCGTTGACCCACTCCTGTCAACAAGTTCAAAACCATTTCTGCGACATTACAGTACCGGTTCCTTGAAGGACCAACAATCAATCAAAGATGAAGCAATAAAAAATACGCAGCAAAAGGAAGCCTATCCTGGAGATGAAGGTAGAAAAATATCTGGTTCCACAATAAAGGAAAAGGTAAATTCCATTTCAATGTCTTATTTTCGTCAATAAAACCTAAACAAATTACTCTACCGAGCTGACAGAAATCAGCTCTGTTCATTGGAATTGCAAAGAAAAGAATAAATTCAGGCTGAAAGGAGTGTTTTCAGTAGTCTTTGGCTCACAACGTGAGCCTATGGGATCGACCAGGCGTCCGTTGGTCCGTCCGTCCATTTAACCCACCTACGCGCAGTCTCAAGTCTGTGGACCCTGAAGAAAGATAACTAACATCACAATCAAATCAAGACAAAGAAAGAAGACAACGAATGAAGACACTAATGCAGCAACAACAAATGACGTCCGTCCGTTGGTCCGTCCCTCCATTGGTCCGTCCCTCCATTGGTCCGTCCATCCGTCCGTCAACATTGGCCGCACAAATTAAAACTGCTATTTGGATTTAGTTTTTAGTCATATCCACATTCATTTTATGCATATCCATAATGCCTATTTGACCTATCATCGCCATTTCCCAAGTTCACCCGGTTTCCGAGATCAAATTTTCAGTAAATACTAGACACTTTGTTGAAATATGATTTTCAAATAACTTGTAGTAGTTGCTGTTTATGCAACTTATGTTCTCCGAAGATTTCATAGCTCTTGAAATTACAGTTTTTGGTGTTTACTCCCGGGGGGGTTCACTCCAATTTAAAGCATCTAAAAGTGCTCATTTAGTTTTTCGCTCAACCCGACAAAAAAAATATTCAAATGTCTCCGCTTTACTTTGATGGTGAAATGATCCCCCAAAAGCAATCACACAAGCACCTGGGTTTCATCTTAGATGAGAATTTGACTTTTAATGACCATATAAACTATCTGTCTAATAAAGTTCAAAAACTGTTAAATCCTTTGAAGCTCATATCAAACAAAATACAATCGCACCATCTTGAAATAATGTACAATTCATATTTGGCGTCTCATTTTGACTATTGTAGCTCCATTTACGGATCGTCATCCTTGGCGGCCTTGTCAAAGCTTGATAAAATCCACTACCAAGCTGCTGTTATATGTGCTGGGGTACTGCATGGCTCAAACACCTCAAAAACTTTAAAATGTTTACAGTGGAAATCGCTTACTGACAAAAGACACGAAAAAAATCTAAGACTGATGTTCAAAATTGTAAGAAAGGAAGTGCCTTATTATGTCCATAGTCTTTTTGACCAACATCGCAACCAAGCAACTAGAATTTTAAGACACTCTTTACCCTTTTCCTGCCCAAGAAATATCTCAATGAGACTCTCCAAAGCACCAGTTTTAAAACTTATAAATGATTGGAACCAACTAAGCCAGACTTTTCGTGAAATTCAAACCATTTCTAGATTCAAAAGCTCTATTAAACAGATATTTATCCTTATTTCAAACTTCATACCAACTACAAAACTAAATCTAAGTAGAACCAACGAAAAACTGCTAAATAGGCTTCGAGTTGATTTTGCCCTTAAAGACCATTTCTTTACTCATAATTTTACTGGAATAATTGACAACAAATGCCTCTGTGGCTCTACTGAAGACACAAAGCATTTCATTCTAACCTGCCCTCGCCATACCCATGAACGTAATAAAATGATGACTGCACTTCGTGAACAAAATTTATTGTTTGATACTCAACTTATTTCTAGTAAGACAGAACAGGTCAAATACTTAATTTATGAAAATGAACTCACTATTGATTCTCAGAAAATCCTGATAGATATAGTGATGCAATTTGTACAGGCCTGTTATAAGTTTCCATCAAATTAATGTTTTTCTCATTTGTATCTTGTGACAACCCCCACCCCCCACCCTCCCAACCTCTCACATTACCAATAAACCATCTATGATTACTGTAATTAATCCTCTATTGTAATTTAAACTACCTAGAATGCCTATGGCGATTGGTAGTAGATATTTTGTGTATTTTTTGATTATGAAGGAAATAAATAATATGTTAAAAAAAAACAAAAAAAAACAACTCCAATATACTTCTTAATACCTATGTGCCGCCCCAAAGACCCCATTTTTGAGCATTTCTTCCATGTCAATTTCCTCTCAAAATTGGAGGTTTCCATGTTTAATTCCTCTGAGACTTATAATTGACTAAAAAATGATTTTTGTAGTGATTTGTTCCAGGCCTTAGCAACTGCAGATTTAACGAATTTGATACAATTTTTTTAAGAAAGACTGAATTTTGACTGAAAAGGGGTACTTTCAAACACGATTTTCCATGTTTTTTTCCTCTCAGATTGACCAATTTCCATGTTTTATGCTCAAAGCCAAAATTGGCCGCGCTACACATACAGGCCTGTCAACTGTCCCGCAATTTGCGTATTTGTCACGCATTTGCTGAAGAATTTGAAGTCACGCCAGTTTTTTTTGCGTGACAGAAAATGTCACGCAAAATATGCATTTTACCTGGTAATTGTCAAGCAAAAATATTTCTGCAGAAATTTTTTCGAAATATGTTTACGATACGGTAAAAATACGAACGCCGGGAAAAACCGAACGCAATTTGTTCGTATTTGTCACGCGAATCCCGTATGTGTCACGCATGTTCATTGGAAATTTTTCGTACCTACCCCCCTCTAGTCTAGCTATGTATGAAGTTTAACAATGCAAATCTGGAAAACATTGCAGTGTTCACGCTAGCCATTTAAATTTCTGAGTCCCAGGGACGCAACACATTTGAAAAATGTGAGTCCCGTCTAATTTTTTTTGCGTCCCTCATATTTTGTTATAAAGTGAAAGTAAAGTGGGCGATAATAGAGTGCTTCCGCTAAAACTGGATAAAAATGACATATATTGTAATTCTATGCATTCTCCCGATAAATATCTATCATTTGGTCCTTTTCACACAATTCTTTACTAATGTTATATCAAAATTCTCCGAAATGAATGAAAGAAATATTCAAATTAAGAGTTGTTTTCACATTTTACCAACCAGCGATCTTCAAGGTCGTGTCAAGGTCGTGAACTTTTTGTTTCTTCTAACATTTCTCCTTACTCTGACGACTTTTAGATGAAAAACGAGCTATCATTAAATAACTAGATTTGTGAAATTGAACAAGTTCAATTTAAGACTCCAGATTTATTTTACCTAGATAGATCAGTAAAGAGCTGAGTAAGTAACTGAGTAATTAGCTGAGTAAGTACCTTAGTAGTAGTTGAGTAAGTAGCTGAGTAAGTAACTGAGTAAAAAGCTGAGTAGGTAGCTGAGTAAGTACCTGAGTTAGTAGCTGAGTAAGTTGCTAAGTAAGTAATAACTAATTAAGTAATTGAGTAAGTAGTCAAATAAGTAGCTGAGTAGGTAGAGAGGTAAAGTAGGGTATGCAGGAATTTTTGAAAGTATATTTGATCAATCTGCATCGTGAATACTGGCAAGTGCGAATTTCAAACTTCAAAATGGCGTAGAATCTAAACCGGGGGTCGGATTGCAATTTTAATTTCAGATCCGGATTCCTGAGGAAATTCTACCCCTAATTCATAACTCATACTTTAAAATTGGAGATTTTTTATTTTGACCTACATTTCGGACACCATATCTCATATATCTTTTGAACTAGGTATTTTGGTGTCCAAACTTTGAAGGAAAGTGTAGCTTTTGAGGTCCCCTTCTTCTATGGGCTTTCATTATGTTTAGCTGTACTCATTCTTTATCTCGTATTTTTACACTTCAAAAAATTATTCGGTCCCATTGATTTAACATGGGGCACCAAATTTAGCGATTTTTGAGATCTCAAAACGCCATTACTTCAGAACAAGTAGTCAAATCGAAATTTGGTTTGCAGATTCGGATTCCTGACAAAATTCTACCCCTAATTCATAACTCATACGTTAAATTTAGATTTTTTTATTTTGACCTACTTTTTGGACACGCCATAACTTCCGAACCGGAAGTCGGATCGAAATATGGTTTGCAGATTCGGATTCCTGATAAAATTCTACCCCTAATTCATAACTCATAAGTTAAATTTGAAGAATTTTTTATTTTGACCTACTTTTGGGACACCATATCTCAAAAGTGGGTCAAAATACTTCCTGACGGCAAAAGGCTAACACTATTAGCACACTCTTGGCTACATGTATACACAATTTCGAAGAATATAATTCAAGTGTAGTGTCAGAATCGCAAAAATAAGGAAAACTTTGAATTTGACCTAGATTTTGACCTAGGCATTTTTGTGTCCAAATTTTTAAGCTAGATGCCTTTTGAGGTCCCCTTCTTTCAAAAGCTTCCATTATATTTAGCTGAACTCAGTCTATATTTCGTATTTTTCACTTCAAAAAAATCTTTTTTCCCATTGACTTAACATGGGCACCAAATTTAGCGATTTTTGAGCTTTCAAAACGCCATAACTTCCGTACTAGATGTCGGATCGAAATTTTGTTTGCAGATTCAGGTTCCTGAGATCATTCTACACTTATTTCATAGCTCACATGTTGAATTTGGAGAACTTTTTGTTCTGACCTACTTTCCGGACGCCATATCTCAAAATCGGTACGAGTAATTAAAAATCTGATGGCATATCTTTGAAAGAGCTGTTTCTAAGCTACATGATGAAAAAAAGACAAAGTTGTTTCAATAAATAACGACGAAGATAATTGAAAGAATGTTGAAAATGCAAGATTTGACCTAGTTCTTGACCTTTGACCTAGATAAAAATTTGACCTAATTTCCCATCATCCCAGATACATTCCCTAGTTAATCATGTAAGCAGCTTAAAGTAAGCTCTTCTAGTTGGTGAGAAATCTTGTAAGGAGGAAGAGGAAGAATAACTAGATTGGTAAATTGAACAAAGTTCAATTTAAGACTCCAGATTGATTTACTTGAGTAAAGAGCTGAGTAGGAAGCTGAGTACGTAGATGATTAAGTAATTGAGTAAGTAGCTGAGTAGGTAGCTGAGTAGGTAGCTGAGTAAGTAGCTGAGTAGGTAGCTGAGTAAGTAGCTGAGTAGGTAGCTGAGAAGTAGGTAGCTAAGTAGGTAGCCAAGTAGGTATGTAGGTAGGTAGGTAAGTAGGAATTGTTGAAAGTATATTTGATGGATCTGCATTGTGGATACTGGCAAATGTGAATTTTAAACAAATGTGAATTTTAAAATGGCATAGAATCTAAACTGGGAGTCGGATTGAAAGTTGATTTGCAGATTTGGATTCCTTAGAAAATTCTACCCTTAATTTATAACTCATAAGTTAAATTTGGAGAACTTTTTATTTTGACCTACTTTTCGGACACCATATCTCAAAAGTGGGTCAAAATACTTTCTGACAGCAAAAAGCTAACACTATTAGCACACTCTTTGTTACCTGTATACAAAATTTTGAAGCAAATTATTAAAGTGTAATGTCAGAATCGCAAAATTAAGGAAAAGCTATGAATTTGACCTAGATTTTAACCTTGGCATTTTGGTGTCCACATTTTGAAGCTAGGTAGCCGTTTGAGGTCCCCTTCTTTTATAGACTTTCATTATGTTGAGCTGTACTCAGTCTATACCTGGTATTTTACACTTCAAAAAGATATTTTTCCCTATTGATATAACATGGGGCACCAAATTTAGCAATTTTTGAGCTTTCAAAATGCCATAACTTCCGACCTGAAAGTCGAATCAAAATTTGGTTTGCAAATTCGGATTCCTGAGAAAATTCTACCCTTATTTCATAGCTCATATGTTAAATTTGGAGAATTTTTTATTTTGACCTACTTTTCGGACACCATATCTCAAAAGTGGGTCAAAATACTTCCTGACGGCAAAAGGCTAACATTATTAGCACACTCTTTGCTACCTGTATACAAAATTTAGAAGCAAATCATTTAAGTGTAGTGTCAGAATCGTAAAAATTAGGAAAAACTATCAATTTGACCTAGATTTTGACCTTGGGATTTTGGTGTCCAAATTTTGAAGCTAGGTAGCTTTTGGGTACCCTTCTTTTATAGGAATTCATTATGTTAAGCTGCACTCTGTCTATATCTCATATTTTACAATTAAAAAAGTCTTTTTTCCCATTGACTTAACATGGGGCACCAAATTTAGCAATTTTTGAGCTTTCAAATCGCCATAACTTCCAAACGGGAAGTCGGATCGAAATTTGGTTTGCAGATTCGGATTCCTGAGAAAATTCTACCCTTATTTCATAGCTCATATGCTAAATTTGGAGAACTTTTTTAGTTTGACCTACTTTCCGGACGCCATATCTCAAAATCGCTAAGAGTAATTAAAAAACGGATGGCACACTCTCGATTTGTTTTTTTCTAAGCTACATGTTGAAAAAAAGATGAAGGAGTTATCACAATTAACAACGAAGATAATTGACAGAATGTTGATTTGACCTAAATTTGACCTAGTTCTTGACCTTTGACCTAGATAAAAATTTGACCTAATTTCCCAGAAACTAGGTTGATGGGCTATGTTAGCCATGTAAGTAGGTTAAAGTAACTTCTTCTAGTTGCTGAGAAAAAGTGTTCGGAAAGAAAGAAAGAAAGAAAGAAAGAATGAATAATAATAATAAGAAAACTGGCAAAAGCAATAGACTCCAGATTTTCATCTGGAGTCTAATAATAAAGAAAACTGGCAAAAGCAATAGACTCCAGATTTTCATCTGGAGTCTAATTATATTGATGTATAACATTAGATCGATATCTAACGGTTCCTAGTGGAAGTAATTAAGATTATCGTGAAAAACAAATCCCAATTCTAAATTTTGAAACTAATTTTTGCGTACAACAGATTATCCAGCTTTGGTATACTCCGGAATGACTCGGAGGGCACCATAGCCAATCAAATGCTGCGTTTCAGACTAGAAACCCCGCGAATATACTGAGACACTTCGGTAGCCAATCAGATTTGCCGACATAAACATTATCGAGATCAAGGAAGTAGACGATTTGAAAATTCTTCGGACAATCATGTTTTATCACTTCTACGCTGCAGTAAAAGTTACCTGATGGTGGTGTAGAATCTTTGCGTCCCAGGGACGTAAGTTGTTTCTGATTTTTCCGTCCGACCTCTTGAAATTTCCGTAAAAACGAGAAAAAACGGCGTCAACGCGAACACTGCATTGTCATTTTTTGTTCACTTTATCATCAAGTTTTAGCATGGTGCTCATTTCCTTTCGTTAAAAATTTAACCATCAGCCCATTCTCCCACAAAAAAGATATTGAAACTGTATAATGCAGAGACTGTAAAGTAGCTTCTCTGCAAATATCATTGTTGTGGGAGTGTGGGCTCACCACTAAAACTTAACTTTTGTGATGAAAATAAGGCTGACTGGTTTATGTTTTCAATATGGCTGCTAACCTGGGCATACATGTACACTACATAACTGCATGTGCAGATTAGGCCATTCAAAATTAATTATATGTTGGCATTCTGATGAAGGGCCTTATATTAAAAACTACAAAACCTTTATTTATTTAAAGGGTTTTATATATTATTTGATATATATAGTGAAAATGCAACAACACTTAGTGTTAATACATATTGTAACAAAATAAATGAGTGTATACAGTGGGTTAAAAATCAATATTCATATGTAAAGTCAAAACGAATATTTTGGGAAATCTTAAAAAGCAAAATCAAAAGGACATCCATAGGGTATGCAATAACCAAATCAAGATTAAAACAAAATGTGATGTCACATGTTCAAAAGGAAATTGATGAATTATCTAATGCTATAGAAAAATGCTCAAATGCTGAAGTCAGAAAAAGCCTTGACATACTCAAATTAGAAAATGAATCAAAACTTAATAAGTTATATGATGATAAAATCAATGGATACTTTGTAAGGTCAAAAGCAAAATACATGGAAGAAGGTGAAAAAAGTACTAAATATTTTTTTTCTCTTGAAAAGACAAGGCAGAAACACAATGTAATCAGAAAAATAAAAACAAGCTCTGGGTTTGCATATACTGATAAAGATATCTTAGAAGAATCTGCTAAATTTTATGAAAATTTGTATTCCAGTGATTTACTTGAAAAGGAACTTATAACTGATTTTTTAGATAATGTAAATATAGAACATGTACTTAATAACAATGAAAAACAAGAATGTGAAAATGATGTTACTGAAGAAGAATTATATGCAGCCGTACATAATCTTAAGAATAACAAAAGCCCTGGTAACGATGGTATTACACCTGAATTTTATAAAACTTTTTGGGAACAAATCAAAGATATTTTTATTGATGTAGCAATTGAAAGTTTTGAATATGGTGAGTTATCAGAATCTATGAAACAATCTATTTTGTCATTATTATTTAAAAAAGGGGAAAGAGAACTTTTTGAAAATTATCGTCCTATAAGTCTAGCTAATTATGACTATAAAATTTTGGCATATGTAATTGCAAACAGGATTCAAAAAGTTATTAAAAAATTAGTCAATGTAGATCAGTCAGCATATATTAATGGTCGTTTTATTGGTACAAATGCAAGACTTTTAATAGATATTCTCGATTACACAAATTATAATAAAGTAAATGGTTTATTATTGTGTATTGACTTCAAAAAAGCATTTGATAGTTTGAATTGGGATTTTATGATGAATTTTGAAAAGACTAAATTTTGGTCCAAAATTCATAAAAATGATCAAGACTTTTTACAATGACCCAAAACTGGTAATAAAAAACAATGGACATCTTTCAAGAGAAATTAAACTACAAAAAGGCATACGGCAAGGTTGCCCAGCATCGGCTTTGATATTCAATCTCTGTGTCGAATTTTTATCTAAAGCAATCTTACAAAATGAAAATATAAGTGGTATTGATATAAATGGAAATGTTCTGAAAATAATTCAGCATGCAGATGATACGACACTTATTATGAAAGATGAAAACTCTATTTCTCATGCATTGGAAACAATTAAACAATTTTCAAAGGTTTCAGGTTTAAAATTACATTTGGGGAAAACTACGGGAATTTTGTTAGGAAATCTTAAAAAACAGGAAAACAGTAAAATACACGGAATACAATTTACAAACGACCCTATAAAATGTTTAGGAGTATACATAGGTCATAACGAGAAGCTTTGTGAAGAATTAAACTGGAAACCAAAAATAAAAGACATGGAAAAACTTTTTGAATCCTGGAAAAAAAGAAAATTGAGTTTATTTGGAAAAGTTCACATTATAAATTCACTAGCCATTTCCAAATTTATCTTTAATTTTACAATTCTAGATGTTCCAGAATGGGTGAAAAAAGAATTAAGAAAAATGATCTTTGCATTTTTATGGAAAAGGGAATGTGTAAAAAGAGATGTTATAATTGGAAAAACTATAGATGGGGGTCTTAATTTAGTTGATATAGACACTAAAATTGCCAGTCTAAGATGTGCCTGGGTACACAGATTGATAAATAGCACAAGTGCATGGAAAAGCATTCCTACATATTATATAAATCAAATGGGGTTTCAAGTTAAAGATTTTTTGAAAACAAACACTACTGATAATATCTTTAAAGAATCTTTGTTTTACAGGAACATTTTTATAGATTTTAACATGTGCAAAGATAAAAAGAAAATTAATAATAACAGCATTTTTAATGAAGTGCTTTGGCTTAACTTTAACTTTAAATGGAAAGATAAGGTCATTCTTTTTAAAAACTGGGTAAAAGTAGGCTTCATATATGTGAAAGATTTCTTTGATGAAAATGGAAATATTTTATCAGAACACTATGTATTTAACCGTCTTAAAGACAAAAAAAATTGGTTTTATGAATATTCAGTCATTCGAAATATAATGAGAAGTATAACAAATACTGTTGATACACTGTATGCAAACTTTACAAATATACAATATAAATATAACTTCCTTGCTAACAATAAGTACCATTATATAATTAACAAAAAGTCAAAGTTGTTTTATAATATTTTAATTAACAAAATAAGAAAACGAAATTATACTGAAGCTTTTTGGAGTAGGCAATTTAAAACACCTAGTGATTGTGAATTTTATAAAGATGTATATAATCAGAAGATTTTGAAAATGCCATGTAAATATTTAGCAGAACTGAATTTTAAAATTGTAAATAATTGTCTTCCTTGTGGTTATATTGTTAATAAATGGAACAGACAAGTTATTTCAAAATGTGTACACTGTAATAAAAATCACACCATGGAACATATGCTGTATGAGTGCAAGAAATCTGTCGACATATGGAATACTATAGGAACCAGTTTAAATTTGAACATAAAATGGAAACATATTGTTTTAGGATTTAGTGAAAATAATAATGTATCTGTAATAAAAAATTTAATCATAGCAATTACTGCAAAAACAATCCATTCGGAATGGTCAAAAAACTCTGAAGATGAACAATCACTTTTAAATTGTAATTTACAGTTAAAAGTTAAATCAAGTATCATATTTTATAAAAGATTATTGGATCATATGTCAACAGGTATTTTTAACCATGCAATTGATAATATTATTTCAAAACTAAATACTTGATATGTTTTGTAAATATGTTTGTTTTATTTTTGTGAATAAATATTTTAATAAAAAAACAAAAAAAAACAACACTTAGTGGAAAAGCAAGTAACACCTCTTGATTCAGATGACCTTGTGAATGAAGACAATACTAAAGCTTATAAACATGTAGTTTTTAGTCAATCTTGGAACTCATTTCAATACAATATAATTCATGATCACAATTCCCTCTGTCATTTATATGCATTACAAGTACATAGTACATGGGAACATTTTTTTTCTTTCTGAAAACATAGAAATTAGTGACATTAATTATAAAAAATTGTTGAATGGCCTAAGTGTTTTTCTAAATAGGGAATAAGTAGAAATTATTTTAGGCAATCTTTTGAGTGTCATGCCATTTATAAATGATGCTGCCTTATATTTTATGATATATTGAAATTCAAATATGGGAACTGCAAATTGGCAAATAACTTTAAAACTAAGTCTCCATACAGACATTTAATTTCAAATTCCAATGTAATACATTATAAATGTCCATGTCATGGGCATTTAAAATAATAATCACATCCCAATTCTTAAAACATGCTTCTATTAGGATACTGCTCGAATCTCAAAAGGCAACAATAACATTCATTTTTGAAACAAGAAAATTTAGTCCCCCAAAAATGCCCATAAGGGGATTTATTCTCAAGATTTTCATATAATTGCTTGTGAGAATTTATTAAAAATATTTTTATTTCCATTCACATGTCTTATTATCAGTCAAAATCAAAATTAAGCCAATTGCTTTCATTTCTTTTATTAGAAAACGGCAAAATTTTGACAAAAATAGCATCTTTCAAAATTGACCTTTAAACCACCCTAATGTCAAGGTCAAATGTCTAAATTCTCAGAAATCACATATTAAGTAATAAGTCATATTTCCTCTTCAATTCCATGTCAATATATACTTGTTTTGTAGGGGGGCTAAAAGAGGGGTTTACCGCCACCTGTCCTTTGACAAAAAGTAGGACTCATTTTCAGGGAACTTTCTCATGTATGAAGTCAATCATCATTGGCTGCACAAATTAAAACTGCTATTCGTATTGAGTCATATGCACATTCATTTTATGCATATCCATAATGCCTGTTTGACCTATCATCGCCATTTCTCAAGTTCACCCAGTTTCCGAGAAATTGCTGATTTTGACGTCAAATTAATTGTTATTTTTCAACTTGCTTTAATTTGACCAAATATTTTTGGGAAAATCGTCTACAAAAGTTGCCAGGATTTCAAATCTGACCTTAGTTTTGAGATTTGACCTTCAGTGACCTTTGAAAGGTCAAAAAAGTTGATTTTTCAAATTGATCATTTGGATGTAAATTTTGGTCACCTTAATCACAAAAGACCTACTGAGCTCTGAATAAGTAAAATGTTCAAGGTCAAAGGTCCTCAAACTAGGTCACAAACTGTGCTATTATCTAAGTTTCTCAAAGTTCGAGACTACAAATCAAAATCAATAACTTTGATTGAAAATCTTCTGAAGGTTCTACACTGTGGTAGTGTTAGCACAGGACTGTGGGTCCTTTATTGGCTCACACAGTGAGCCTATGGGATCGACCAGGCATCCGTTGGTCCATCCGTTGGTCCGTCCGTCCGTCCGTCAACATTGGCCGCACAAATTAAAACTGCTATTCGGATTGAGTCATAACCACATTCATTTTATGCATATCCATAATGCCTATTTGATCTATCATCGCCATTTCCCAAGTTTGCCCGGTTTCCAAGAAATTGCTGATTTTGACGTCAAAAAGTCAAATTTTCTGTAAATACTAGACACTTTGTTGAAGAAGTACTTTCAAATAACTTGTAGTAGTTGCTTTATATGCAACTTATGTCCTCTGAAGATTTCAAAGCTCTTGGAATTACAGTTTTTGGTGTTTACTCTATAAAATTTGACAAAAAGCTCATTTTCAGGAAACTCTCTCTTGTAAAAAGTCAATGGCAGGTTTTGTGATTGACAAGTTTCTCAAAGTTTGCCTTATACTTGATCATTTCTTGCAATGAATTACATTACTACTAGATTTAAGCATTCCCTACATATTGCTCAATATATTTCAGCTTCAAATTTTTACCATTTTTGAGATATATGACGTCAAAAAACAGTAAAAATAAGTTATTTTTCAACTTGCTTCAATTTGACCAATTTTTTTTTGAAAATCATCTACAAGTTGCAAGGAGTTCAAATCTGACATTAGTTTTAGGATTTCACCTTTACTTGACCTTCAGTGACATTCGAAAGGTAAAAAAAGTTGATTTTCAAATTGATTTTTGGATGTAAATTTTGGTCAGCTTAATCACAAAAGACCTTACTGAGCTCTGACTAAGTAAAATTTTCAAGGTCAAAGGTCATCAAAC